>OY748290.1:8043099-8501089 GCA_963556515.1 Nudaria mundana | reverse complement strand
GGCATTTACTTGCAAAAAGCGAGAAACCTGGTCATCGCAGAGGACCGCATTCGGCGTTCGTTCAGAAAGCTGGCCATCCAGCTGCACAGTTGAGGAGGTAGACCATATGCCGGAAGCTTGGAAAGGAGCGAAGCATGCCAGACTCTATCGAAGGCTTTGGCGATGTCCAGGCTAATCGCCAAGGACTCGTCTTGCCTTTCCATAGCCTCACCCCAGACATGCGTTACGAATGCCAGAAGATCACCTGTTGATCGTTTTGGCCTGAAGCCGTTTTGCCGATCCTTTATTAGCGAGTGATCTTCGAGGTATCGTATGAGCTGCTTGTTAATGATCAGCTCAAATACCTTACAGATGACTGAGGTGACAGATATGGGTCGATAGTTGCCTGGATCAGACCGATCCCCTTTCTTGGGGATCGGTTGTACGTTCGCCTCCTTCCAGACCTACAGTACAGGAGACAACTCAGCTGCGCATTACCGTAGTACCACCGCCAGAATGCCGTCAGGGCCACTGGCTTTCCGCGTGTCGAGTGATCGCAGCACCGCCCGTACATCGCATTGCCTGAGTACAATGTCAGGCATAGTGTGGCCTCAGTTGGCGATGGCGGGGGGCTGCAGGTCGACCCGGAAACTAGCCGCAAAGAGGTCTGCGAGCATATCCGCTTTCCCTTGGGCTTTGTGAGCCAGTGTTCCATCTGGGTAACGCAAGCGGTGGCATCGAGGGCTGACAAAAGTTAGATACGGCTTTGGCCAGTTACCAGTATCCACAGCTGCCCGTGGAATAGGAAGTGAGCTCCTGACCCAGCCGCACGACGCGCTGGGCATCCGCTCTCTTGAAGGCCCTCTTGCTGGATTTTGTGGCCCGGTTGTATGCTGCTTTGAGGTGGCCCACGTTTGGGTCGCGCACAGCTCAGATCCAGGCGCGATATGCCGACTGTTTTTGTCGAACAGCTTTGGCACAATCCAGCCCGAACCAGGGACGGGCTCTGCGGATACTGGCGACATCAGTGAAAGGGATGTAATATTCCATCTCTAAACTGATCTCGCCCTCCAACCTTTCCTACAAAGCAGCGCTAGCTCCAGGGGACGGACGCATAATAATCGCGTAGACCGTCCCAATCCGCTGACGAGTAGTGCCATAGACGTCGTGCCATTTGCACGTGCAGGAGGTGATACCTTGATGCCAGTGTGAACCACACGGAAGTACCCAATGGGGCTTCTACCGAAACACTGTACTGGGCTGGGCGACTCGTCAGCAGTAGATCCAGCAGAGCGGCCGCATGATCTGACCTGTCTGGTATCTGGGTGATCCCGCATACTATCTGGGTCAGACCGTGGGAGAGAGCGAACGTGTGGGCGGCCCTACCCGCATGATCAGTCCTGAGGGACCCCAGCCATTCAATGTGATATCCATTGAAGTCCCCCAGAAACACTGGGTCAGCGTTCGGGAACCGCACCGCGCATCATCAGCCGTCTCGCTGAGGTACTGGAAGAGCTTTGTTGTCTCAGAATCCCCTGTGTGAGAACGGTAGACGCATTTGTGTCTCCGTGAGGAACATTACAGAAGGCCGTGCAGTCTCAAGGTGATGGTGGATGGCATCGAGGTTGGACTCTACGGATGTTAGTGAACTCCACCTCGAAAAGTGAAGTTGTGAGGTTTCCTGGGGCCGCTGTGAACCGTTTACGTTTTTTATGTTGCACTGCCATTGTAGATATTATTATGAAGAAGAAGCGTGAAGGCAGGGCGACATTTGGTGCAGCAGTTAGTGACAAAGCGAAGGGGCTAGCTTCGTCTAGAACCGTGTGGTTAGGTCGGAGCCGACCCGCCAGACGGAAGGGCTCCCAAACCCCCCTGATGCAAGGCCGCCGCTACCCCACACTGGTTACCACCTGGAGTGGATTGGTTGTTTAGATTTTTACAGCGCATAAAAAAAAAGTTTGACTAAGCTTAAAGAGGGTTAAAAGATCTTAACTGATTTTCAGTTAAGTTTTTTATTTTAACTTATTTATAGTTTAGCTTTCAACAAAAGTTTTATTACGAGTCATCTAGCCTATATCAAAGTTAAAGGACGTTGACTTAATTTTAGGCAAGGAAAAATGGTTAACTTTGTTTAAACTAAACAAACTATTAAAATCCAATTAAATTTCGTGATGTTAAGTACCTTTACCCCTTTTAAAGACTAATTTTGTGGCTTTACTAGTATTTAATTAAGTAAGTCTCAAAACGAAGAATGATAGAGATATGTTTCTTAGAACAAAATGTAGAAAATTTGCGCTCTGTAATTTGGCATCATTAACTCAAAACTGCCCAAATGAGGCTTAACCCTTTTATAGCATTGGTGAAAACTGCATCAAAATCCGTTGCGTAGTTTTAAAGACCTAATCATATATACGGACGGAAGCGACTTTATTTATAAAACGAGTATGTAGTGATAACACATTTTTTGAATTAAGGTGGTACGAGTATGCAGCTCTTTCCATTTTTTTCACTGGTAATCCTAATGCAAAATAATTCACTGCGTATCGTCAGAACGCAATCCCCGCGGCCCGGGGCCGGCCAAGGGGGCCCGGGGCCTCGCGCTTGCAGGGGCCTCGTGCAACGACCCAAGCAAAAAAAATAGATATTTTAAATATAGTTTTTTTTTATTCTTGATTTTATCCTTAAGTTTTTATTAAGGTTATAACATAACGGTAAATTAAACTAAAGTTATGGGCGGTAGACCTAGGTATGGGCGGCCAGATTGAAGGGTAACAACGCGGCTGTTTTCAACAGACCGTTGAAAGGTCTTTAGCTGTCTGGCAAGATATTAAAAGTTTAACGCACGATCACCTTAGAGGCTGCATGTCTCTTAGCCGGAACCCCTCCATGGGGTCTGGAAGCAAGACCTTTTGCGTCATTGTTTCAATGGCTCAAGGTGGTTATGAAGCGGGAGCACAGGCCTGTGTCTCGAGAAATCGAGCCCCAGCGCTCCTAACACCGCCAGGATCTCATGGAGACATGAAAGGTGCAACTTTATCAACCACCGTGGGGAACCACCACTTAATCCATCGGGTGCCACTGGAAATACGTTCTGCTTGTAACCAGAGATGCCCGGCAACGGACGTTAGAGCAGCCGCGGCCTAGGGCCGCGGCCTAAAATAAAATAAAAAAGGCCACATAGTTGGCCAAAGTCCGCCGGCGCCATAGGGAATACTTCCGAGTGCGTACCTGGGGTGCGTACCTGGGGTGCGTACCTATTAATGGACGTAGGTGTGGGTGACGGTAGGGGTGGCCGAAGTATTGGGCCGCGGTATAAAAAAGGGGCCTCGCAAAGACCTGCCGCCCGGAGCCTCGCAATGGGTAAGGCCGCCGCTGCTTAGACCTAGGATCCCGCTTATTCTATGAATTTACCTGTATCCTCGTTCGTCAGCAATATATTTGAATCTCCGAGGCACACCTCTAGCATCTAAGTAACCATAGCTGCCTGTCACTGTCCCATTCGGGTGACGCTGCTCAGAACGGTACTGGCTATTCCCAGACATTGGATCTTGTACATCGTAACCAAATTCGTAAACGTTTGGATTACCTAAAAAATAATTAAGTGCATATAGCAGCATGTAGTTACATTTTATCTAACTATTAAAAGTGAATTTTATAAGATTCATTCTATGTCTACGATACATGCTTTATAATAAATAAATCAGTATAGGTAAAAAGGCGTAAGCGGAGCTTTGCATTTGTGTAAGTGCAGTTAACGTATAATGTGATCTCTTTTACATACACATGTGTTGTACACACAGCTACAAAAAGAGTTTTTACTCTACTAGTCGTGGTCACTCACACATATGCAATGCTCCGCTTATCCCTCGCGAACTATAAGTCTGTCACAGCAAATAAAATATGAGTATGAATAATATTAAAAAGTCTGTGGATAGAAGTTAATAGAACCCAAAAAGGTACTTATTATTTTTTCGTCTGCAAGTCTGTATGTAGACTCTAATCTTTGAAGAAAATTAACGAATTTTGTTATAGTTTCAACAGATATATAAGCTTATCTCATTGTAACATAGTTATAGGGTTTGTTTCAGTAAATTCAGATGGCAGGAAAAAATAGTACACGCGTACACGCTCGAACAATCGTCACAAAAACGAATGTCATCGGTCGGAATCGGTTATCGTCATTAGCATAATATGGCTAAGCCTCAACTAGTCTTAAAAAAAGCTTCTCAAGTGTTTAAATAAACTTACCACCTATATTACTGTAGTAGTAACTGGGCATTTGTTCTGCTACAGTTAGCCTCTTCTGGCGGGAAGCAGCCAATACCAGAGAGAGAAATGATACAACTATCAGCACCTTAACGAAAAAAACAATTACCTATTATTATTATATTAGTGATAATCTTAACATACTACAAAACAAGTTTGCTTCCCGCTGTATTTCCCTATGTATACTTAGATCTTTAAAACCTCGCTTTTACGAATTTTTGATGCGGTTGTCACCAATGGATAGAGTGGTTCTCGAGAAGCCGCGAGCATTCGCTAGTTTAGTATAAATCTAACAGCTCTCCTATATGTTGTACTTGATATATTCGTACTTCACTTTGAGAGTACTTTGGGAGCAAGATATTAAGATAAGAAGGTTAGGTTTTAATTACTTTGTGCAAAATGTAATTACTCTGTACCTAAATAACCCATAACAAATTGTGATGCTATAACAGTACTAAAACCATATATATTATTACTAACTAGGTTACCATTAGTTAACTTCCACGCGGTATAATTAGTCATATAGTTGAAGAAATTATATTCTTAACAATTCATTATTAAGAATATCATTCCTTGAACAGATATTCTATCGCCTATTTTATCGCCTTTCATCAACATTTCATCCCATGGCAACTTGTTTCAAATTTAGTTTTCAAAATTATAATATAGCTGCTTATTTTATTAAATTAATTCACAAAACCCACTTTCTAGAGTGCCCTGTGACGGCAATAGGCTTGCCCCCTATTACGTGGGACTTAAAATACTGGCAAATTGTGGGTGTGTAATGCGCCTCTGCCTACCCATTCGGAGATATAGGCGTGATATGTGTGTGCGTTATGTTTATCGTGCGGCTAGTAATTTCTAATCTGACCTGGAACACCTTTTGACAAGTCCTCTGAAACACTGTAACGCTCAGACGAAATTTAGTCGCCTACCCATAGGACAACCAAAGTAGGGGTTGCTTTAATCACTTTTCGTTTATGAAAATAGTAAGTGCAATGATAGTCATTGAACTCACTGATGATGTGAAAAGAAACATGTCCTTTCTTTTTTCTTTCCTCTTTAGTCCCACAAAAATAAATAATGATTAAACTTTAACTTTAAACTTTTTTTTTTACTTTTTTAGACATTTTCACACGACGTCATCTAGCCCAAATGAAGCTAATATACGCTTGTGCTATAGGATCTAGACGACTGATAAACATACTTATACGTAGGTCACACTATAAGTTTTGCGTAACTTAAAAAAACAACATGTTAAAACCAAAATATTATGTTTATTGCTTTTCAAAATACTCTCCTTTACATTTTAAACATTTTTTCATGCGATCGAACCATTTTTTAAAACAGGAGGACCACAGATCTGAAGCCATGTTTTCTACGTGCTGATTGAACGCTATCACTGCCTCTTCGGAGTTGGTAAAATTAAAACCGCTCATCAAATCTTTGATTTTAGGGAAAATACAGAAATCACAGGGTGCTAGGTCGGGCTATGCGCAGGATGGGTGACGAGTTGTACTTTTTCGGAAGCTAAAAATGACTTTGTTTTGTTGGCCGTGTGTGAAGAAGCGTTGTCATGATGTAGGAGAACGCGGCTTTTGGGTCGTCTTTCGCGAACTTTTTCTAACACCCTGGGTAAACAAATGGCAGAATACCACTCGGCATTAACACTCTTTTGATCTTCAAGTGGAATTGTACAGATGGGACCTGTAGCTGAGAAAAAAAACGCGATCATATTTTTAACAACGTTTCTCGCCTGCCTCACTTTTGTTGGCTTGTTCTCATTTTCAAACACCCATTCACAAGATTGCTGTTTTTTTTCGAGTTCAAAACAATAAATCTACGTTTCGTCTCCTGTGACAATGTCATAAACAGCATTAGAATGTCCGTGGTCGTACTTCAGTAGCATCTGTGAGCACCATTCCACGCGAGCCCGCTTCTGCTCCGCTGTCAGTTCATGAGGGATCCAACGACAACAAAGTTTCCGAACTTTCAATTCTTCGTATAAAATTTTCTGGATTTGACTCATACCAATCCCCAATAGTCCTCGAATTGTCTCATAGGTAATCCGCGGGTTTTCTTCAATTAACCGCTTAACAGTAGCCACATTATTTTCGTTGACGGCAGTTGAAGGCCGCCCTTCACGAAATTCGTTATGTAAAGAAACTCTACCTCTCTCAAATTCAGCAAACCATCTCCTCACGGTGCTCAAACAAGGTGCTTCTCTCCCAAAAGCATTTTGAAGACGAGCGGCACAGTCTTGCGGAGAGAGAGAACTTTTAAAATCATAGAAAATCATCGCTCTAAAATCTTTTCGACTTAATTCCATTTTCGTTGTTTACGTAGAACTTTGATGTGTGATAAAAAATGATTGACAAATGATTTCCCGCCAATTGTTTTATTTTTTTACTAAGAAGGTTGCAACGTTTAAAAAAATATAACATTCGAAATTCAAATAGTTCCGATTAGCTAGAAGTGCAAAACTTTTAGTGTGCCCCATGTATGTATATTTCTAAATACATACATATTATACATAGAAAATACCCAAATTCCGAACCAAACATTTGTGGATCACACAAATAATTTGATTCGACCCGGAATCGAACATGGGACCTTAGGGACGACAGTCGCGCATACTCATACCACTGCGCCACCGAGGCAGTCAGTATTAGATTCGGCTGAATTCAATACACTTATAGATAGAAACATACATTGCAAGTAGTAGTATTACATATTTCTTTTTCTAAATAATGATAAAAAAAATATTTTTTTTGGTTATACGTAGGTTACACATAATTTCAAACGTTATATTAGTATAATGTCCACGATTAAGTTAAAACACTTTATAGTTATGAACAAATTTAAAAACTGTCACAATGCTTATTCATGTTAAACCTTGCCAAATAATTGCAGACATTAATCATATAGCCTGAGTTATGTCCTCCATCACTTCTATAGCTATAACTACATGTTTGGACATAAAAATTAATGATTTTAATCTATCATTTAGTTGAATTTTTAGATCTCGGAACTCCTGAGTCTCACGCCCATAACTCGAAGCTGTTAAAAATATTCAGTCCCAAAGGTTTTGTACATACCTACTAGCTACATATACTATACATGCGGTTTAACTCTCCCTCGTTGGGGTAGGCAGAGACTACAGAATTCTTATACATAGGCGAAATTCTTATACATAGGCGAATTCTTATACATAGGCAGAATCACATGATGATAGCGTAGGAGAACCTTCGATAATGCTCCAAGGCGAAACCGGTCGGTTAAATAAATTGAATAAATTAGTGGAATAGTGTTCTACCAAGTGCCGACAATCGAAAGTATAAACTATATATGGAATTCCAATTGCTACGATCTTGGTTTTCTTTCACATCTACTCACATTCTCCATGCTCTCCGGTAACAGGTACTCTTAACCTGAACTTTTGACAAAATATCTTCGATTTGATCGAAGTATAGTCGGTCCATATAGGTCGACCCTTACCAGCCTATCCAACCAAACCTGCCATATGAAGGTAGGTATCTGTTTCGTCAATCTCCTGTCATCCATCCTTACGTGACCGAACCTTCTAAGCATCTTGGTCTTGTTTTGTATTACTAGGTTATATGATCACACACGTTAAGACCAACATTTTCCCTCTAGTCTTTATAGACTAGAGGGAAAATGTTGGTCTTAACGTGCTATCCTTCGATTTATGAAACGCAACCTTATAAACCAACTCATTTATGAACCAACCAAGCTGATAAGTCCCCTTGCCAAACAGGTTCTATTTCCTATGCCAACTTGTTGCACAACGATGTAGGTACTTACTGATAGCATTTAAATTCGAATGCGTTGAAATAAAATAAAAATAATGTATCAAATATATAAAACTAGCGGACGCCTGTGGCTTCACCCGCTTGACAAATTATATACATAAAAACCTTCCTCGAAAACTACCGTAGTTTTAAAGATTTAAGCAAGCATACGGAAAGGGCGACTTTCTTTAATAAGATGTAGGGATGATATTTTATAGGTACTTACTTTAGATTCAGAACTTCAAAATTCGTCTTTAGTAGTTATGAGTTACTATGGCTATGGCTAAAATATTTGACACATAGAATAAACAGGATCTTAAATCTATGATTGGTAACCTACCCCATAAGAATGACTGGATCGTAATATGAAATAAGCTACAAACTAATCAAAATCAAAATATCTTTATTCATGTAGGTCACAAAGTAACACTTATGAACGTCAAAAAAGAAAATGCTTCTACATTTACATTTACCGCCAGATTCGCAAGTCAATAGGTAGAGCCTGTGAGGAAAGAACCTGACAAGAAAATATTATATAATAATATCTTTGTTAGAAACAAAAAACATTTTAACCAAATATGATTTAGGTTCAACAATATCTACGCAAAAAAAACCTACGTTAAAAGTAATACTTACATGATAAACAAACACACTTGTACACTATTCCACAACTTTATTTGATTTATTTTCTCCTCAAATAAAGTTGTGGAAATGTGTTCCAATAGGTTCCACCTAGTGCCGACAATCGAAAGTATAAACTACGTTAAAGGATTTAAAAAAATTATATACTTAACAATTTCCGGATAAAAGTATTATATATGCCCAGATTTTTAATCTATTTCCGTACCTACTTTCATCAAAATCTGTCTAGCGTTCTAAGTGATGCAAGAAGAAAAAAACTTTTGATGCTTTCGAAAATTCTCTCTCTCTCCGATGCTTTTTGTTAGATTATGTAATCATGTATCAGGTAGGGTTAGAACCTACCACGTCACTAAACTGTAATGAACATTAATCATTTTGATTGTAACCACGGACCGACAACGGAGCACGAAGCTAAGGACACGATACCTAACGTACATTACAAATAAAATTGAGCTTACCTTAAAAAAAGTCCCCATATTTCTTTTAAATATACCTACACTACTTCACAATTTTACTAAGTCGCAAAACATGTATCCACATGAGAACAACATCCACATTAATGGTCATATTTATTCACTGCTCCTTTAAGTTGTTGGACAAAACAGCCACGATGTAGGTACTCGTGAGTTCTAGTGGGTGAAGACAAATTTCACCCGTATGTCGACCATGATGTCATAGCACCATAGTGGATAACTTATTACCTTAAAAGCTATGAAAGTCGGTGAAGGTATTGTTAAATTCTAATCTAAGCTTGCCGAATTCGAAGTGATTTGGAAGTTTTATACAATAATTGTTAAAACAATGGTAAGTAAAATGTTTTAAGAAAAAACTTTTTAAAATTATATAATATCATTAATTTTTCGCAGAATTAAAAAGACAACAAAACGTCGACAATTGTTTCGCCTCTAAACGAGGCATTATCAAGACTGTCTCAGAGAGAACAGCAAAATTCGTGGTTGGAACGTGTTTGCTTATAAGTAAACGCGTGCAAATTTCATTATCGCGATGTAGGATTCTTTACAATAACTAATGTGGGTAGAAACCTCAGATCATGCTAACTAAGTTCCAAAAATAGGTATTCACCAATACTTGACCTTATCTGTTTGATTTAATTACTGTCTTTTGATAAGTTGCGTAGAAAACCCAAATGACACACACAAACCAACAACAATTAATGTGTCTGTCTGTTCGTAAACAGATTAAGTAATGGAGATGTGTGAAAATCTATTTGTTCGTTGAGTAAGGTGTCCGCATCTCTTCTAACTATTTCTAGCCTTTCCCAAACACTTAACTTGAACCCTTTCTCACATAAACGTAAAACTTTAAAAGTGTTACTATTGTTCAAGGAATGACCAGTGTCAAGAAGATGCTTCGCGAAGAGGGATTTCTCAGGACAACCATTGCAGGACGCCGCTCTATGTTCCTTATATCTAATATCGAAGGACCTGCCAGTCTGTCCCACATACTTCAAACCACATTCATCACAACTCAACAAATAAACACCTGATCTGCGTGAGACCGACACCGAATCCTTGCCATTACGTAGCTCCCTCAAGGTGCTCGGAGTTCTAAAAGCAACAAATATACTACTTTCCCTCATGATCTTAGCTATACTCAACGAGACGGGACCCACGAACGGCAAACAGGCCGTGTACTTCCTAGGTGGATCTTGAATCGGATGTAATAAATGAAAACTAGCCTTTCTGCGTTTTTTATTTAATAATGAGTGGACCATTCCTACGTCATAGCCATTACTTTGTGCTATGTAGCAAATGATGGACAATTCTTCACCAAATGCCTGTGGGCTCAACGGTACCGCCAGTAACCCACATCAGTCCACTGCTGGACATAGGCCTCTCCACTGACACGCCACGCCCTCCGATCTTGGGTCAATTTCATTAGACAGGGTATATTTTTTTATTTTTTTATTTCAGGCAACGAATAGAAAAGTTATAGTTGGTATAAACTTATTCTACGGCCCATAGATAAATACCTTAAAACTAAGAATACATATAATTATTACAAAAGTAATATTAGTGATACAATCTTAAGACTATTGTTGTTAGTAATCACTTCATTATCGCACTTAGTCTTTGTGTGTACCAGTGGTACGATCCGAGGAAGCGACGAATAGAAAATTTAGGAAAATGAGGGACCGTTTAAAGGTGTAGAGTTCTATCTAGAAAATAACTGTTTCTGCGTTTGTAAGCAATAGCTTTTTACAATGCAATTGTGTTGCTTTTTTGTTACCAATTTAATGAATGATCAGTGAGCAGTGCTGCACTGCTCACTGATCATTCATTAAATATGATAATTGTGTTTTAGGTGCCATAAAATTATACAAAAATGGGTATTACCTTCAATGGGTATCACCCACATACACACGCAGTAAATTGTTTGTGACTGTGTTACCAAAAGTATTCTGTTCATTTTTACCGTTATAAGAACTAAAGTTTTTTCTTATTTTATAATTTTATGTATGTAACTTTATTAAGTTCATCGATTTTGAGTAAAGCAGGAACATTGATCTGTGTCATATTGTAACGCCATCTCGTAGCGAGTAATAAGACTACCAAACTCGGCGCCATCTAGTAGCAAATCGCAGTACTACTACGTAACGTCTTTCGGGAATGTTCTGTCAAGGTACTTCTATGTAACGTGTTATCTAGAAGCATCTCGAAGGTGTGGAATGTTCGCGATATTTCTTCCGTGAAAATTCCAGAGTAATCTAGAGTAATGACCGCACTATAAAGGCGGAGCACTTCGGTGGCGGATGATCAGTATTTCCAGAGCGATAATACGAGTTATACCTGCGAGTTCAAGTGCGATTTAAAGTGTTTAGTGAAGCTTTATAGTGAAGTGTAAATTAGTGGTGTAATAAATAAAGTGTTTTGTGGTAGTTTGATCGGCATTTTCCATTCCGTAGAACCCCGGCTCGTAACAATTGGTGTCAGAATTGGGGATTTGGACAATGCCGGTGTTACCGAAAGAAGACACAGAGGGCGTCCGTACCAGGGGTCAGCGCCAGCAGGAGTTGGACAGCAGGCGCTTCGGAGGTAATACGCCGGAGAGGTTGGGTGGTCAGGAGCAGCCAACGGTGGAAGCAGGCCCGCCCACGGTATCTCCAGCGCCAGCACCTCCAGACTTTGCTGCGCTGATGGCGATGCTACAGGAGCAAGCCCGTCGCCAGGAGGAGCAGGCCCGCCACCAGGAGGAGCAAGCCCGTCGCCAGGAGGAGCAAGCCCGTCGCCAGGAGGAGCAGGCCCGCCACCAGGAGGAGCAAGCCCGCCGGTTGGAAGAACAGCTGCTGCGTGACAAGGAGGAGCAGGCACGCCGCCAGGAGGAGCAGGCACGCCGCCAGGAGGAGCAGGCCCGCCGGTTGGAAGAACAGCTGCTGCGTGACAAGGAGGAGCGGGCACGCCGCCAGGAGGAACAGACGCTCCTCATGAAAGATCTTCGAGCGACTTTTGGCAAGGAGATGAATGTGATGAAGGATCAAGTTCATCATGTTGAGAACCGCATCACGGAAGCCGAAACTCGGATTGAAGATGTAAAAAACCAGATTACAGATGTGAGGAAAGAGCTGGGAAATCTGAAAGCTGGAGATGGGATTGCGACTTCCTTACCTGCCGTACCTTCAGCGCGTGGATTTAAAGTACCGCCATTCGATGGGACATCTTCATGGTCAGCCTATAAAAAGCAGTTTGAAGCCGTTAAGAAGGCAAACGGGTGGAGCAAAGCCCAGGCCATGACTGCGCTTACATTGGGTTTGCGAGACAAGGCGTTAACCATCCTAGAAGCTCTCGGAGACGATGTTTCCTACGAGCAGCTACTAGAAGCCTTGGAAACCAGATACGGTGACGCTCACCTGGAACACGTGTATCGTGCGCAGCTGAAGGATCGTGTCCAGCGCTCTGGTGAAAACTTGCAACAGTGGGCCCTGGAAGTTGAGAAGCTGGTACGGAAGGCATACCAGTCGGTACCTGCGCTCATCGATGGGAATCTGGTGCAAGTATTCATCGACGGCATCCACGACCTGGAAGTCAGGGCCGCTGTCAGACTCGGGCACCATGAGACTCTCAAAGACGCCTTGGCTCATGCTTTGGAGGTCGAAGCCGTACGGAAGGATCATCGATCTCACCGTGTCAGGGAAGTTGTAGCATCACCGGCTCGCGACCGTTTCACGAGGTATAGCCCTAGGTGCTACACATGTGGTGAGAGGGGCCACCTTCGATCCAGTTGCCCAAAGCGGACTGCTGAAAGAGAAGAAAGTCGTTCCCAAGAGGATAGGGTGGCTAATGTCACCGCCCAGCAACAGGAGGGAAACGAATAAATGCCAGGACTGCGGGGCGGGTGCTGGCTGATTTTAGAAGAGCCCCAAGGGTTTCGATCTCACAAACCCAGGATGGGAACAGCCTGATCATCAAGGGCGAGGTAAATGGAACACCATGCAAGCTGACAATAGATACTGGAGCATCTCGCACGGTTGTCAGTTCCCGACTTGCAAATCGGTTCCTTGGTGACTCTGCAAACCGTGACCGCATCAACTTGGTAACGGCCACGGGTCAGCGCATACCCGTCCGAGGAGAGAAAGAGATGCAGTTAAAGTTGGGCAATGGAATTTACCTGCATAATGTCATCGTGGCTGACATAATGGACGACTGCATACTGGGCTTAGACTTTATGAGGAAGAACTCTTGTGAGATCGACGTCAAGCAAGGAGCGATGAAATGTGGTCAAGAGGAACTTTTCATGGAAGGAGCGTTATCAGGAAAAGTGTACAGCTTGAAGAAGGTCGTGCTTCCTGCCAGATCAGAAACGACTGTACCAGTTAGTCTCCCTCAGAATTCTGGGCGAACACATCGATGTGTACTCATAGAAGGGATATACAATGAACTTCCATGGAAAATGGCCCGAACTCTGGTAAGAGCCAATGAAGCCTCAGTGGTACGTGTGCTGAACCTTAGTGATAAGGAACACGTGATAGAAAAGAGCACATTGATTGGCACTTGCGAAGAAGTAGATTGGATGCGCCGATGCCAAGAGTTGAGTACTGGGAACATCGTCAACAAGGACGCTAGAAACAACGTGTTGACACTTTTAGAAGACTGTCGTAACATCTTAACGAAGAATGAAATGGACAAGGCTAAGAAGATGTTACTCAAGTACGCCGATATTTTCTCTTCGAGTGATGCTGACATTGGGAAGACTGGATTGGTTCAGCATAGAATCAATACAGGAAATGAGGCACCCATCCGTCAGCGACCAAGGAGACTGCCAGTAGCACGAGAAAAGGAAGTTGAGACCATGATTGAAGGAATGGTAAAAGATGGTGTGATAGAACCATCGTCAAGTCCATGGTGCTCACCTGTAGTGCTGGTGAGGAAGAAAGATGGCAGTATGCGGTTTTGTGTCGACTATCGTCGTCTGAACGACGTTACGAAAAAGGACAGCTACCCTTTACCAAGGATCGATGACACGTTGGACATGCTGACAGGGGTGAAGTGGTTTAGCACGCTAGACCTGAAAAGTGGCTACTGGCAAGTTGAAATCGATCCGAACGATAAAGAGAAGACTGCATTTTCCACAGGAAAGGGTTTGTGGCAGTTTAAAGTTATGCCATTTGGTTTATGCAACGCCCCGGCTACTTTTGAAAGATTAATGGAAATTGTACTCGCCGGATTGACTGGGGACGCCTGTCTTGTCTATCTAGATGACATTATCATCGTGGGCCGTACGTTAGAAGAGCATCTTCAAAACCTGGAACGCGTGCTTGTAAAGATCCGAAGCGCGAACCTGAAGCTCAGCCCGAAGAAGTGCTCATTCCTCAAACGGCAAGTAAGCTTCCTAGGCTACGTAGTGTCTGAAGATGGTATCCGCACGGATCCAGAGAAAATCATCGCCGTCAAGGATTGGCCGGTTCCAAAGGATAAGACGCAGGTCAGAGCATTTTTGGGTTTGTGCTCATACTACCGGCGATTCGTCCAGAACTTTGCGGATATTGCCAAGCCCTTACACAAGCTCACGGAGGAGAAGCGACAATTCTGTTGGGACGGAAGCTGCGGCATCGCATTCCAGGAGCTAAAGAATCGTCTGTGCAATACACCTATTTTGGGTTATCCTGATGCGGAAAATGAATTTATAGTTGACACAGACGCAAGTGATATCGGACTCGGAGGTGTGTTATCTCAAAGGAAAGGAGATCGAGAGGTCGTTATAGCCTACTTCAGCAAATCCTTATCGAAACCTGAAAGGAATTATTGCGTCACGAGGAGAGAATTACTCGCCGTGGTGAAGACATTGCAGCATTTCAGCAAATATTTACTAGGGCGAAAATTCCTTATACGTACCGACCATGCTGCATTGAAGTGGCTATTACAATTTAAGAATCCAGAAGGACAAGTCGCCAGATGGATTGAGCTATTACAGGAATATGACTTTGTAATCGAACATCGCAGTGGGAGATCCCATGGCAACGCAGACGCATTGTCAAGAAGACCTTGCCCTGAAGACTGTAAGCACTGTGCCAAACAGGAGATAAAGGAAGCCATACCTGTGAAGATGCTTAAAACGGATCTGAGCGACGAATGGAAAGAAAGCCTACAACATGCTCAACAGGACGACGCAGACATCAAGCCAATATTTGAGTGGATTAAAGCAAGTGCTCCTAAACCCATGTGGAGTGACGTCGCTTCAATGAGTTCAATCACAAAAAGTTATTGGGCGCAATGGGACAGTTTAGTTATTCAGGATGGAGTCTTGTGCCGCAAATGGGAAAATGCTCGAGGAGACAGCTGTCATTTGCAAATGGTCGTCCCTAAAGTTAAGGTCCCAGATGTGCTACAGCTCTACCATAATGGATGTTCAGGGGGCCATATGGGAGTAAAAAGGACTCTGTTGAAGATACGTGAGCGGTTTTACTGGATCCACTGTCGCGACGACGTTGAGGACTGGTGTCGCAAATGTACGAGTTGTGCTGCTGTGAAAGGACCTCATACACGGAGCAGAGGTGCACTGAAACTGTATAACGTTGAGGCACCATGGGAAAGGATAGCCCTAGATGTTGCGGGACCGTTTCCTGAAAGTGAAAGCGGAAACAAGTACTTCATGGTTGTGATGGATTATTTCACGAAGTGGCCAGAAGTCTTCGCTATACCTAATCAAGAAGCTACTACGGTCGCAGATAAATTAGTTCACGAAGTCTTCTGTCGTTTCGGGGTGCCTCTAGAAATCCATAGCGATCAAGGAAGAAATTTTGAATCTCAGGTGTTCCAGGAAATGTGTCGGGTCATGGGTACTCACAAAACCAGAACGACCTCTTACCACCCGCAGTCAGATGGAATGGTGGAGCGATTTAATCAGACATTGGAGAGATATCTGGCAAAAGTTCTGGAAAGCAGGCAAAAAGATTGGGACAAGCACATCCAACCGTTTCTTTTGTCTTACCGAAGTGCGGTTCACGAAAGCACGTCAGTGACACCAGCTTATGCGAACTTTGGAAGAGAATTACGGTTGCCTGCCGACTTACTAACCGGTATACCACCTGACGCTCCACGCAATATCACTGATTATGCGAATGACTTGCGCAGCAGGATGAATGACATTTATGAGCATGTCAGACAATCAGGTCAACAAATGTCTGAAAAGATGAAGACCCGTTACGACCGAAAGACAAACAATAAGAGCTTCGATGAAGGTTCGTTAGTGTGGTTACATAACCCAGTCCGCAGTAAAGGGAAGTCTCCTAAGCTGCAAGCTAAATGGGATGGACCATACCGAGTTGTGACCAAGATTAACGATGTCACTTACCGAATACGGAAGAGTCCAAGAAGTGCGCCAAAGATAGTTCATGTGGATCGATTGGCGCGATATTATGGGCCTGACAATGCTCGGGACGAGCATGTCTTAGGAGGGGGCAGTGTAACGCCATCTCGTAGCGAGTAATAAGACTACCAAACTCGGCGCCATCTAGTAGCAAATCGCAGTACTACTACGTAACGTCTTTCGGGAATGTTCTGTCAAGGTACTTCTATGTAACGTGTTATCTAGAAGCATCTCGAAGGTGTGGAATGTTCGCGATATTTCTTCCGTGAAAATTCCAGAGTAATCTAGAGTAATGACCGCACTATAAAGGCGGAGCACTTCGGTGGCGGATGATCAGTATTTCCAGAGCGATAATACGAGTTATACCTGCGAGTTCAAGTGCGATTTAAAGTGTTTAGTGAAGCTTTATAGTGAAGTGTAAATTAGTGGTGTAATAAATAAAGTGTTTTGTGGTAGTTTGATCGGCATTTTCCATTCCGTAGAACCCCGGCTCGTAACAATATTCTAGTTGGTGTAAATGCGCTTAGTAGTGGCAAGACTAAAGGGCAGGGTACAATCATGACCAAGTTTAACTAACGTAAATAAGATGACAAATTAAAAAAAAATACTTTTTATTTTATTTATATTTGACAATTTAAAAGATTTCGTTTTTGGGATTTTATGGCTTGGTTTTAATAAAAAAAATAAAAGAAACTAGTAAGAGCCCTATAACAGCATTACTAATCGCGATCGTAAAATTAAAACTTTATAAAGTAAATATAAATAGAAAAATATGCATAATAATCGCAAACACTCAGGATTGGCATCTCCGACTCCAATAGACAGACGGGCGGCCTTTGTCCTGAATTTGAACTAAGTACACGTCGACCGTAGAAGCTAGCTTGGTGCAGTCATTGGAATTGCATGCTTGTTTTGTAAAAGCCATGCTATCGTCCATTTTCAGGCGTCCCTGGTACGTCCTCGTAAGGGTTATCCCAGGGCAAATGCATGCTAACTGCACAGGGATTGCAATCCGCTTGCACGTTTGGTTTGCAGTTACTGCACACGTAGAAACTGCATTCAAACTGCTTTGCAGCCGTAGTTCAGTTGAAATTCCGTCCGTCTGTATTACTGAAATGCAATCTAATGACCTTGTGCAGGTCATCGCCATCTTTCGAAGTTAACAATTTTATTTTTTGAACAAATTGTTGAACAATCTCTCAATATAATATAATATATAAACAGAAGGTAAAATATAAATAAGTGCATTACATAACGTTTTATGCAAGTAGAAGATGTATCAACACACACACACATATCACGCCTATATCCCGAAGGGGTAGACAGACGTGCATTACACCCACAATTAGCCAGTATTTTTAGTCCCACGTAATAGGGGGCAAGCCTATTGCCGTCACCGGGCACAATTATCTCAACGGGTGACTCAAATTATTTTTGTTACGATTTATGTTAAATTGTTTCTCGACGAATACTCGGCCGATTTCGGATTTTCTTGCACTCTCAGCTTTTGAAGCTTACAGAATTACCCAGGTTCTTACGGAGCCAGAATTTGGAATTTAAACTCGCTTCGCTCAAATATATGCTGCAGCGTAACGGTACGTTTCGCGACTGCGGCGACCTAGTAATGTATGAGATAAAACCAACAAAATAATCACTCATTCCATACATAATGTAGATATAAATAAGCTCGTTATAACCGCTTCTTAACATTAAATCTTATAAATGACCAAAACCTGACTTAAAATAAATAATCTTCTATCACTGAAACCTTACATACATACACATATCACGCTTATATCCCGAAGGGGTAGGCAGAGGTGCATGAATAAAAATTTAGGGTTACCATATAAGTAATAATTTTACTTAGACCAGTTAACAATTAACAAAAGTATGCGGATTTGAAATCGCGCTACATTGTGGTCCCGGTGGCTTTTGAGACGATGGGCAGTTGGGGCACAGAAGCCATGACATTGGTTAAAGAGATTGACTATCGACTCTCGCTCCGGGGCGTACCTGGTGCAAAGTTGGCCATCGCCATTCAACGCGGTAATGCGGCAAGCGTTCTGGGCATCTTTGTGCCAGGTTCCGGGACGAGTTATTTAATTGATTAAAAAAAACAATATCTTTAGTAAGAAAAGTATTTGTTGCCTCGAAGAGATCACTTCTTAGCGATAATGCCGCCCATTGTACATTTATTTTAAGGCATATGTTCTCTTAAGTATATTTTATTGTTTCTGTACAATGTACAATAAAGTGTATTTATCTCATTTTATCTTATTGTGTTGAGCACCTCCCATATAAATACAATAAAAAAAATAACTTAAGAGTAACGAAAGGGAATTTGAGTACTGCATCCGAAACGACCCCGTTCCTTCACCGAGTTGTAGAAGTATTTGTATGAAAGGTCCAACTCTAATACAAATAAAGTTGTAAGTATCCAAGTACCTATGTATATAATTACTATATTTTAAAGTTTAACCCTCTGTATCCTCAATTTTTACACTTTTATTATTAGCATTTCTACGATAGAACCTTGCATTAACATCATAATATAAAAAACTTAAACTTACTATAAACTTGTTCAAATAATAGAGTAATCTAGGAGCCGCATATACTAACGCACGCACTCATTCGTCTTCTTCGACGTCTAATTGTAGCGTGTTACAGACAGTTAAATTTTAAATGTATATTATTATATCCTATGACAAACTAACAATAATTATCTAATTACATATTTATTTTCATGTCAGCAAACCTAGTGTAATCCATATGGGTATGCGGCCACTGCAATTGGTGCCGAAGCATAGTGGCTTACTGGTGCAGATGTGTAGTGACCTAGAGCCACATGTGATGTTGCCTGTTAATAAAATGTTTTGATGAGTTGCATGTTTGTTTGAAAAGTTAATGTTTAGTAATAGGAGCAAATATTTTTGATATCGATGCCAGAAACATACATTTGAATTCTTGAGTAAAATACTTTTCTTCCTACAAATACTATTCATCGATTGTTTTAAATAAAGAATAGGTACCTACATTTTTTAAATGAAAACAACGATGTATATATTAAACTGTATTGCTGTATATTCCAGGTAGCTACTTATTACTTATACCATGCTACGAGATCACATAATTATGTCACTTTAAAAGTGCTATCTATGTAGACTTACAGAAATAAATATGTTGTAACTTCACTACTGTAGAGATATAGGTACTTAGGTCATGGATCAGAATCTATTGTGTGACAGTGACCACTTCTATTTCATTACATTACACAAGACGTTGTTTCACCAATTTTTATTTATATAATTAAGTTCTTATACACGAATACCTGGGCTCTATTTGACAAAGAACTATTTTGAAACAAATCCCTCTATTGAAACAAGCCATTTCACTGATCAAACAATACAAGTCTAAAACTAAACTATCAAGTCAAGCGTATCATTACATATAGCAATTATTACTTTAGTGTCTATTACACCTCTCTAATTAACAAAACATACACAGGAAAAAGCAAAATGAAAAGAGAATTCACTACCTAATTACTTAAAAAATTTGTTTTAAATCAATCATCTATCTAATTCAAAATCACTCAAAATTTTTAATATTAATTCCGTACTCAAAATCGGACATTGGCCACTTCTGGTTCATACATATTATTATTCATGTTTATCAGGACGAATAATACTACTTTGAACTCTTGATCAACAAAGTGCAGTATAGTCGGTAGGTCACGTCACACGTCCAACATACTAACTTCATGTAGGGAAGGAATCCCCACGTAATACGACCATAAATAAATGTACAAGTCAAACAACTTAACATACCTATAGATAATTTTTCTCAGAATAACTATGAGAATGTGAGAAATTTGGAGTTGACCAAGATCTACGTTCACTACATTTCCTATAAGCGAAGGCGCTATTACCGTTTGCGCAACATTTCTTTTACCTTGCAATACTTTGTAGAGAAATCTTGTTTATGAAATATGGGTATAGTCCATTACAAGTTTATCTACTAACTTAGAAGACCTACGAGTAGACATTGACGGTAGTTTTTAAATGTAAAACCCTTACAGGATGAACATCGTGTCCTGACTTGTGGACGACCGCGTTGAATCCGGAATGATCGTCTGCTGAGTATGCTACTGTCCTTGTCGACCCATCAGGCTCCACTAGCGAATAACTGCCTATTGAAATAAAATAAATAATATTATATGCATGCACATTCATACAAGTTACTTGGTAGTTGCGTAGAAAATGCTAGTAGTTATTCTTATTCACTTCGGACTGACGAATTTCTTCTAAATCGCTCTATGTTATCGCAATTAGATAATTAATGTTTCATATTCTTTCAATATATTCCAGAACAATTATCCTAGCAATAGTAAATTCAAAATTACAGGCTATTTAATAGCAAAGCATCCATTATTATGTATATTCAACTGTCTTGACATGTTCTTATTTAGTGGCCTTACCTTTTACCACATCACCATCACGCTCTTCATGTTGTGACTTCACATCGCCGGTATGTGGATCCTTTACACCATAATTAAATGCATACCTAGGATACGCCTGGAAAAGAAATTTAATGATATTCACTCAATATTCGAACCTGAATATCTATATATAAAAATGAATCCCTATTTCCCTTGGTCACGCCATCACGCGTAAACGGCTGGACCGATTTCGCTTATTCTTTTTTTGTTGTGTTCGTAATTATCAGGAGAAGGATCTTATGGAAGAAAAAAAAAGTTATGCGGAACATTAGAAAAATGAATGCGGTACGAAGTTCGCCGGGACAGCTTTCTCCCTACTCATAGCCTGATAGATGCGTTTTCAAATCCGTGTGTTCAAACATTGATGATTTTCTACAACTACATTGTTTACAAGTTGTGGTACGAGATTCCTTAGCATATTTTCCTCGTCCTAATTCCCACAGGAACACACAACCGGGAATACAATTTATTTTAGTAAGTGGCGTGGTAAAGAATTATTATTGCTGCCAACATTCTGGCAAATTGTACAGAACTTTTTACACAACGTTGTAAATATTGTATCTAAGAACCAACTTAAAGTTAAAAGTTAAGTAGATATCTACTTAACTATTTGTTCGTGCACCTAAATATAATACCTATTTAGGGATTGAGAAACGCAGGTAATGTTTAAGACGTAAGATTTGGATCCCAACTTCGAGGTCTTGGTAGCTCGTCAGGGCTTTCCCGAAACCTTATCATTGCTTTCCAAACATATTTTGGTTAAAGACCAGTATCCTGGCATTTACATAAATAAGCCACCATGTTACATTAACGGTATCTTGTTAATTCTTCCGTGTTGCTACACATGCACTTCCATAAATCAAATCCTACGAGATGTTATGAGATATAACAGTACTTAGTAGTCATTAAGTGATACTAACCACGGCACAGATTAGATAATAATTACTAGTAAATCTCAGACTCATGTAGGACATACATTGTGGTTTTTTCCCATTTTGATTAAGAAAGAAACTGCAAAACTAATTCACTTACTGAAAGAAATTCTAATCACACTTAGCATTATAATTAGCTCTATGCTCGTACTCAGCTCTGGCAAAAGTATCCAGAAACCACAATAGGTCAGCTCCTATAACGTAGGCGAAATGTGGGTGTTATTTAAACCTCTGTCTGTGTGTGTGTGTCAATTTGTATATTTTTACTACATAAACTAAGTAGCAACCAACGATGTTTCGTATAATTCAGTAAATTTTGAATTTCTTTAAAAATATTTTTAACCTCTGACGGAAAACTTTTTTTATGTGCCCATTACGTCTTACGTCCATTGCCAGGCATCCCGGGTACTTCTTCAAAAGGAAAACGTGGGGTGTTATAAATTTAACTTTGTTGCCTTACAACCGAACGGATAAACCACTTTTGATGCGGATTTTTGTTCAAGCGAATGTAGTTCTTAGTTATTAATTACAGATTATCAGCTCACTTCCTCGGTTTATAATTTTGATATTAGTATTTGTATAACTACGATATAGTAAAGAAGCAATATAGAAATAAAACTGTTATACTCACAATAGGTTCAGCTTGTAAATATGGAGCACTGTGTACTAGAGGCGCAGGCGTATGCAATACGGGAGCTACCTGCCCATACAGTCCACCATATTGGATTGGAACCGCCACTGACGTAGATGTGCCCACGAACGCCAGCATGCAAACCAGTAACTTCTAATGAACAAATAATAATTCTGCACTGTAATAAAATCCCCCGGACCATAGATATTGTATTAGGTAAGTATGTAACGTCGGACCTGGCTGTTGGAATATTGGGTTAATTTACAAAGTTTACCTATGCTTTTTATATAGTGCTTTTTCTAGAGTGCTATAGTTCTATAGGGCTAAGGCTTGCCCCTTATCACGTTGGACCAACGACGCGAATCAAACAATCAGGGATATAGGCGTGATGTTAGTATGTCTATCTGTAAGAAAATCACCTGGACTAAAGATATGAAACGTCTGTCGTTTCATATCTTTAGTCCAGGTGATTGCCTGCCTGTTGTAATTTTCAAATTGAAAAAATATAGGTATAGTATATAGTATATAATGCACCTCTACATACAACCGCAGGAATATACGCGTGATTATTTCTTTATATGGTATAGACGAAATCACTGACGCCTCTATCCCACTAAGATAGGCAATAAAACATGCAAGATTGATGCTGTACATCTTAGACATAAACTTTAGGTACCTATATATTTATCACATTGTTGATATTGTTAATTATTAGTTTCACAGAACTCACCTGCATATTTGTTTTAGATGTGCTGAGTTGACACACTAGTTAGTCCAGTGCGAGCCCGCGCAATCGCTTTATAAATAAAGGACCCCACTCTATGCACCTGGCATAGATGCACATAGGGCCGTACATACCGTATGAATTGCAATTTAGTTATTTGAGCATGTTTTGGTTTGGTCCAGTCAAGATTTTAAACCTTTGATTTGAAGGGGTTGGTCTTGCGTTCGTGATGTTTGACGTGAAACCACTTCTAACACAAGCACTCTTAGCTTTGCTGGACGGGTTAACGGGATATCTCGCATTGTCAATAGAAATGCTAGTTAATCGCATCTTGCATCATTGCTATTATCCTTTATTAGAAATCTGTGTGGCCCAAGTCATTCTCACTTGCTCATGGTGCAAACAATGGTCTAGCAAATTATTCATAATGTCTGGAAACAGAAATAGATCGCCAGGCTGGCGAAATGTGGGCGTGTATCTGGAAGTACAGGGTGGACCTGTTCTGGTGAACATTTCGAACGAGAGTTTTAAATTGTGATTTCTTGAAATAATTGACCAAGCGATCGTAGCGAGCGAAGCGTCTATATTTTAAGATTGGACAATTTTGCTTTTGTCTGTCGGTATGTGTGTTCCGGGCTAGCAGCCACATTTTCATCCGATCTTCATGAAACTTAGCACAAAGTGTACTTTGATTCTAAAACTTTTTTTTGTCGTTAGCTTTTTGGATTCGGGGAAAATGGGGAAAAAATTCCTCAAATAATGTTTTCCGGTCTAGCTGCCCCATGTTTATCCGACCTCCACGAAACTTGGCACAAAGTATTCCTTTACATAAAAATATTTTTTTATAGGAAGTTTTTTATTGGGAGGGGGAGAAGTGGGAGCGGATTTTTTTTTATATTAGCGAGGTTTACTGTTCGACCATAGGGCGACCACTAGTTATAGAACGCATGAAGAGGAAGATGCTAATGTCAAACCATTCTCATATAATTAACATTCTCTCAACCATTATGATTAAATATATTTTTTACGAATTGTCTTACAAATTATATAAAAAATACATCGGCTCTGGTTGTTGCACAAGCTGTGCAAATATCATTCATCAATACTTCAACTTTTGCAAGGAAACTGTATATCAAATAGGTCTGAGTCTCAGAATATAGAGCCTTTAATAGAGGAAACTGAATAACAAATATAAAATACAGGATTTCTGGCAACATATATTATATGCAATTGGTGTGATTGGAAGGATATATTTTTGACCAAGCGAGCAAAGTGTCTACATTTCGAGATTGGACAATTTTGCTTTCGTCCGTCTGTCTGTCGGTATGTGTGTTCCGCTAGCTGCTAGCATTCACAGTTTTGTATCCGATATTCACGAAACTTGGCACAAGTGTTCCTTGATTTAATACATTTTTTTCGTGTGTGAGCTTTTTTGGAAAATGGGGTAAATAAGGTTAATTAACGTATAAATGTTTTTACGGGCTAGTGGCCCCATTTATTATCCGATCTCCAGGGAACTTGGCTCAAGTATTCATTTACTTGAAAGAATATTTTTAAAGTGATGTTCTATTTTGGGGGGGTTGTAGTTTATGGGGAGGGGGGGGGGGAATCCCCAAATGGTGACCACTAGTCTATTGATATAGCAATGACTTACATAACTTAAGGTCCTAAGTCCCCTAGATGGGGCAGAGGCCGTCCACAGTGCATCGCCATCCCGTTCAATCTTGAGCTTCTCGCTTTATTTCGCTCCAAGTCTTCCCTAATGCACTCACTTCTGCAGCAATAGTCAGCCGCGGTCTGTTTCGGGCGACCACGTTTGCGCTTTAGCTTTAGCAATAGATAATAATATATCCTTACAATCTTCTAGGTTAACTGCCGTTCTTTAATCTATACCTAAAATAACAGATAATGAACAATGGTTCATTAGTAGGTAGGTTCATAGAATTATCTAGTCAATCATCAACGATAAGTTACTGGCGTAAAGTGATAAACCCCTGCGTAACCCATCGGGGAAACCAGCGTTATTGTCTTAACCAGATCACCTTTTTATTTTTATTTTTTTTATTTCTGCGAGACCGCTGCTGCTCCTATGTACATTGCCGCGTGCGTCTTTGGTACGCACCAGAAGGTATTTCCAGTGGCGCAACCAGATCGCCTTGTGCAAATAACATTGTACTAAAATAAAGCTTTGTTTCATCGAAACAAAAGGTGCAGTATGTCCGTATGACGTAAGCGTGGAAGTAAATTAGGGCGTTACGCATAGGGATACCTACTGTACTATATATTTCCTTGACTCGTAGCAGGCTAGGCGCCGCTACTAGAAACTATAATTTCCGTACAAAATTAGTCAAGTACACGAACAACGATTTTCATAATTGAGGCTAAAGAGTATTTTGTTTATGAAAATGTACACGTCTAGAACGGTTTATTTCTTTAACGTGAGAAAATTTGTACTGGACTACTTCAATTTTAGTTCAAAATTTCAGCGTTTTTACTTTGCTATTGCTTCTATTTTTATTGTAGTTTCTCTTTAAATGCTATGTAATAGGTATAATTGGGTCGTTAGTATTTTTGATTTTTATTCAGACCTACCTACAATGTCAGGTTTATGCACAAAGTAAGTACAAAGATTCTTGGAAAAAAATCCGTCATCATCACTTACAATATTTCTTTTATTTTCT
This sequence comes from Nudaria mundana, assembly GCA_963556515.1. Classification (NCBI taxonomy): domain Eukaryota; kingdom Metazoa; phylum Arthropoda; class Insecta; order Lepidoptera; family Erebidae; genus Nudaria; species Nudaria mundana. The sequence continues at coordinate 8,475,103 of OY748290.1, read as the reverse complement.
AATGCGAACCCTAGCATCAAAACCCGCAATTTGGAATAATAGTAAATTGAAACCAGAAGCTACTAAATTATGCACTGACGAAGATATGAATCAACTTTATTACGATCAATGAATAAGCTCGTTCTTGTATTTAGATAACAACATATGGATCTTAACAGATTAAATGCGCTATTTTTGGATTACATGATGCACTTGTTGCTATAATATGCATAACCTAATTCTTAATGGCTCTACGCAACATTGTTTTAAATATACAAAATACCTACATAATTACCAATATATTTATATGTACCTAACCATTAAAATAATTGATTTAAATTAAATCAGTTTTTATTATGGTATTAAATCCCCACTATTTCTTCATTTTAGCAAAGTACCTACATTATTTTAAAGTATATCCTGGTAGGCATTTTGTGCATGCAGTTATAATATATTGCGAATTAAACTATGATTTTTTTTTCCGCATGATGGCAAAAGAAAACAACATTGTAAATAAATTGTATCTTCTTAATTTTAAATTGACAGTAGTAGGGCTTAGACCAACACGGTATCTATCACATTAAATGTTGTGACTGCTGATATTATAAAGCGGGTATGTAACATTGGTCTTGGCTGTTGAAATTTAGGTTCGGATTAATCGGATTACAGAACGATCATCCTGCATTGTATGAAGTTAAAACATACTTTTCCTTCACATACGACGTATGCCACGCGACGTTAGACAGCGACACACTGGTACGACGTCTTACGACGTCTTACAACGTCTGACGTATACGTGTTATGCGTAATGACACTTTAAACGTGTGTGACAGCGTCGTACGCGTGGGATAGCATGGGAACATGCAGTGTGTTTGTTACGAGTATCATACAAATTGTATAGGCCAAATCCTGTTCAGATGTCATAATGCGTGGTTTACGTCGTATGTGATGGACGAGTTTGCCCGTACCTTTAGTGTTCGGCAACAGGCTTGCCTTCTATTATGCGGGAACAACAAAACTACTGATAAAATGTGGGGGTGGAATACACCTCTACCTACCCCACTACCTACGGTGATATAGGTGTGATTATATAGTTTGTATCGCATTATAGAATTTAAATTTATGTATTGCGTATTGAGTATTTTAACTGTTTTCGTTTTACGTTCAACTTCAATTGCCTTATATTTTAATACCGTAAAATTATGTTGATTCCAAAATAGTTCGTGGAAACATTAATAAAGGATCAAAGATAATGTTATTCGAGTTGGACATCGACCCAACTTTGATAGAGCTGTGGCCTACTTGGAACTTTTATAACCACATTTATGTATTTTAGATATAGTTGGTCACAAACCGATGTTCATAATTAGAATTTATATTTATTCAGTAATTGAATGATCGTAAAGTCAAGGTTCATGTATCAGCTATATTCATAACTAAATTAAAAGAATCTTCTCAAATCTTATTACTCGTTTCTCCCGTATAAGGCAGTAATTTAGGAAGTGCTGAACTATCAAATCTAACACCTTCATCTAACAAACTCAGACTAACCGAACGTTTTGACATCGATATGATTTGTGCTGTAAATATTGTACTTTTAAACTAACTCCAAAGCAACTGTTCTGAATCAACTAACACCATTAATATGAATAACGCTAATACGAACTACTGATATACTAACATTTAGAAACTTTTTTTAAAAAACGTTATTCATTTGGCTTAGGTAATTTGACTAAGTACCCTCTCTGCTTGCAAGTGCTCTGTAGTTTATTGTAAAATAATTTTATATTCGTGTTTTTATAATCCAAACATCCTCTTGTAATATTTGTATAGGTAGCAGCTTGACGGCCGGTATGAACTGTATCCAATACACCTAATTCTCACAATTTGGAACACCGTGGTTCAGTGTGCGCTCGCGTTCATCCGTCGTTATGGCTCAAACTGCGTTATTAATTTATTTTTACCGAGAAGCTAATCTTCCACGCATCTCACCTTAGTTTCGATATAGACACCGCTTTGAAGACACGACCACTTTATCACAGTTGACAAATAGTCAATGCGTTTCACATTACGCCACATGGATTTCGGTTGCCACGACAAGGATTCGGGGGAAGTGGAGTGCTACCTCGAAATACGTAAATACATTTTAACTAAACGCTATCAACGGTGATTTATAGCTTTCTTATTGTTGTGGAACATCGCATTGTAATTGATATTTTTAGTTGGAATCAGTTTAGTTTTTGGGTCGTGTAAACAGCTGGACTCTTCTGGCTGTAAGTTAAAACGTAATGTCAGCGCAGTTCGCGATTGTTAGCCGAGTTTAACGCTGTTATTACGCATTTGTTGTTTCAATTCGTAACAAAACATATCGACATTAGTAAGGTACGGTACCGGTACGCACTCAAAATGCTTTCGGAACAAAGAGCCCTAAACACTAGGCGTGACAACGTATCTGGTCGTGAGTAAACAATAAACTGATTGCGCTTGACAGTTCATTATCAATGGATTGAGATCTAATTTTGATAATTTGAATATTTTAGATTGCGATACGGGTACTTCTTGCGCTATCACGATACAAATGCGTAAGTACCATGGAAATAAGAATAAGCTTACAAACAGGCTTGATACTTAATTGCGCTTTGTTTGCTAGGTGCTTACGGTTGTTTTGAAGTATAATTTGAGTAAAATTTCAAATGTTTAATGGTCAAGTGCTTAGGTTGTGATATGGTGTTACAATAATCTGTTTTTAATGAAGAAAATACTTCTGTGTGACAGCAAATCCGGATTCAGTGGGATGTATTGAGAGGTTTGCAACGTTTCTCTCGTTCATGCTAGTGATCGTCACCTTCCCGTTTTCACTCTTTGAGTGTTTCAAGGTAGGTTACATTCTGTTCCTATTTACTTAACTTAGAGCCAATGCTAAGAAGGTACTATTTTGAATGAGACATTAGATATATCAAGTTGATTGGATATGGCAAGGCTATGTCACGAAGTTATAACATAGGTTTCCTGGTATCCCACAACACAAGTTAACTGTTATAGTGGGTGCCAGGGTTTCTCTTTTGGTGTTGTTTCATTGTCTTTAACTGTAAATTATTTTAAGATCATCTCTTGTATTGTTTTTGGTAAATAAATAAAAAAAAACTACAAAAAATAAAAAATAGGTAGATAAATGTAGTCTTCATACTATCTGCATATCTACATTGTATGCATATGAAGTGCCTAGAGCGAAGCATTTTTAAAACCCACCTTTTCGCACAAGATAACTATTAATCGACATGGCTATTTACACACACAACTTTGTTAGTAAACCCTCCTCTCCCTCTTTTTACTAGATGGAGGTTCTAGTAAAAAGAGGGAGAGGAGGAGCCAGCCAAACCAAACCTCAATCAAACTTCAATTAAAAACGTAAATTCAAATTATGACTTAGATATTTTAGAAATAATTCTGACTTTAGATCTCTTAAAAAGTTTATTTTTACATTTAAAACTAATTTATGAAATAATATTTGTGAACAGGTAGTGCAGGAATTTGAAAGAGCCGTTATATTCAGACTGGGACGACTTAGAAAAGGTGGAGCCAGAGGGCCAGGATTGTTCTTCGTGTTACCTTGTATCGACACATATAGGAAAGTCGATCTGAGAACTGTTTCATTCAACGTTCCTCCGCAAGAGGTAAGATCAAACATTCCAAACGTTAACAAATACGAAGGGAGTCTTAAACGCACAAAAATTTACCAATATTGTATTTTTAAATGGTTTTTGTATAAACTTATTTAGCTAAGAGACTTATTATGTCTCTCTATAGCTCCGCCATAAGACCTTGCAATAATTATGCATATTAAAACTAAATATATAAAAACTATCATAATTATTAAATAACTACCTAACTTTGTAATAATAATTATAAAAATGAATAATCTTACGACCTTAGTTTTTGAAATTCAAGTCAAACCATTTTAAATTCTAATTTATGAAGTCAATTTACAATTTAGTTTAGTAATATTATAAATAGTATATCAAATATTATAAATTTTTAATGCATTACATGAATAAAAATTGCACCAAGACATGCAATACAAAATAGCAATTGTTTATCTTTTCAACGAGTGATTAACTAAAATTATTATACTATTCCACGTGGCCGTACTAAACTGTATCTGGTATAGCAATGGTGAGCCATTGGTATTGGAACCCGTTAACCCAGTTGTTTCTGAAGTAATTCAGTTGGCTAATGATTAATTGATGTGGCCATAAACTGTCAATCAAAGTTTTACGACATGTTAAACAATCGTGTCATGTAAACCAATTGTCTGGTTACCTACAAGTAGAACGTCAGATATTTGTATAAGGACACGGACAATGCAAAAAAAAAACAAAAATAACCCGGCCCGGAAAAGAACCCGAGCTGTTTAAATGCTTCATCTTCTTTTTTTAAAAACGTGGCTCCATCGATATTCATCGATGATTTCGCCAATGTCAAGGTAATGCTTGATTTTTCCCGCACAGAAGAACTAGTTACTGTGAACTAGTTCGCGGTGCGGGACAAGGAAACGATGTTCGGTATTGCAATTGAGCGTTTGGGCCTGGATTTTTGCCCAGCGCCAGAGGTAACCTAAAAGGCGCGCTCCGCAAAAAACCAAGTCCGTTTAAAAGTTTGAGCAGCCTTTAAATTTAAAGGAGATGCCCAGTAGTCGTTTCTTTATTAAAAACCTAAATAAAAAGTTTATAGCTACTTAATTAAATTGATAAATCATGTTACATTTTTTTAACAATCTTTTAATTCACTCGAACAAAATCGTATGTGGCGTTTAAACTTTGATATAATTCGTGGTGTAAACGTTTTTAATTGTCTTCTTACAAATGCACTATGTCGGAACGGATGTCATGATTCGAATTTTACAATCCTGGATTAATTCAGAAATGGTTAGTACCTGTATCTTATTCAATTAAGTTTTGTATTCAGTACTTGTAACATACTTGAAATGTATGTGTAAGAGTAAATTAGTATATTATGTTATGGTCCACATTATTGAAAAGATAATGTTATGCTGAGATGTCATGGCTCAAGATTTTTGGCATTATAATTACCATGGCGACCATGCATTAAATAGAGTTATAATATAAACATTGATGTGTAGGTATCTAGGTAGGTATTACATTTTTAGGGTTATCTATAAGTGTGTTGGAACTATTACCTCTATGTTATTTAAATTAAATCCATGTTCATCCATATAACGATTAGAACTTTTTGGACAAAATTGATTTGACGGATTAATGGACATTTGCTTCAAAACTAACCTCTAATTTTAGCGGCAAAACAAAGAATGAGAGAAATCTCCACAAAATAACAGAATACTTTTTATTTCATATGAAAGTAGTTACGATATCAACCCAATTTAATATCCGATTATGCTGTCAAACAAAATTATTTTTTACGAAACGGCGGTCCATTGAAAAGTGGGCAATCTCCTTTTTATACAAAACGTCACTTTTGAGTACTGCATATTTGAGTGACGTTTCAGTATTCAGCCGTTAGTTCTTTTTTTGGCGTTAGTAATCATTTGGTTGCCAACTTAATATTAATTTAGGTAATTATCATCCAAAGTCGTGTAACAGTTTTCGAAGAGATTGAGTAACAAACATCTTTCCAAACTTTCACCCTTTTATACATGATGAACAAACACACTAGTATACTATTCCACAACTTTATTTGATTTATTTTCACCGACCGGTTTCGCTTTTCAGCATTATCAAAGGTTTTTTTTTAATACCTTTGATAAAATATTAAGTTATTTATTTACAATAAGAATTAAAATGTACAAAATATACATAATTATATACTAAAAATATTTACATTACAAAATATCGTTTAAAAAATCCTCCGCGTCATTGCCGACTGGGAAGGTTCCCAGAATGCTGGCTGTGTTGCCACGTTGGATGGCGATACTTATTCTTTGGGTCAGAAAATAGCCAGCCTTCTGGTCCTGAGAAGCATCGATTAGGCGTTTAGCAATGTCTCAATAAAGGTGGTGAGCACTCGGACCCCATCACCCCAGTGTCTCAACCCCAAACGGCTCAAATATGTAATCACCTGCTAGGTTAGCATATTTACGCCGTTTGAGGTCTTCAGCCGATGCAGCAGCAGCGCCGGTACATCCGGATGTGCTTGGAAGGTGTGAAGGTGCTAAGGTGTCAACGCATGTAGCGTCCCACACCAAAGACCTTCCCATCTTCCACGGTAGCAACGACATACCGTCCGGTCTCTTTCCATCGCTTCGTGCTAAACCATTTGGTTCACGTACGTTCAAGACCTGCGGTGGAAAGAGCCCTAGGAATTATGTCGTTTAGAATAGCGTGCCGAGGTATACGACCTGCGCTTCTGCTACAAGAAAGACCATGGTGTCCCAGATTATCGACGGCTACTCCACAGGTGCAATGATGCGGGGATACACAAGGTGTACCCAGCCGAAGGCAAGTGGCAATGCGGAAGTTTGTGTCGTCCAACATTGTACCGATGTTGGGCGATGGGAGCACCTGGATCCATAACCCTGACTCCCATTCTCCAACAGCTAGTAGGCGTGCACGTTCTGAAATATTGACAGAAGTGTCAATTAGTGTATTAATTCTCAATTTACAGAGCGACAAATCCCACAGCCCACCCAAGCGAACTGGAAGAGACGCTTGGACCCAGGCTCGGTTACATTAAAATTAACTTATACCTATAAATTAATAAACATTTAAAATTTTACACAAAGAATTTTGTATTAAGTTGTCTAGTCTGCCCAAAATTTCTACATTTTTCCAAAATTGTCCTGAACGGAGGGCATGTGTAAATTTGGGTACGAAAAGACAAAAACGAAGAATAGTGAAAGCTGAATGAATACTGATATTACATAGACTACCAATAACCTGATCAAAATTTTGAATTTTTTACCCGATAAAAGTGGAAAAATCGTCCTCTTCTAAAATCAGGGACCCCAGAAGGCGTAAAGAAGTTTTGTCCAAAACTTTTATGTTGGGGGCCAAACAGTTGAAATTGGAGATAGTTGTTAATTTATCTGTGTTTTCAGATATAAAAATCTCACATTTATTCGGGTTCAGTTCTAAGCCAACTGACTGAAACTCGTTCTTTATTAGGGCTAAATCTTGTAAAACTCTCTAAAGTCTCTACATTTCCCCCTAAAGTCCCGTCATCTAGGTACCAAATGTTGAATTTTTATTTTATTTTTTAAATAATTGGGTTAATAGCCAAACTGAAGATGACTGGTCCCAACGGATCACCTTGCCTTGACATCCAACAGCTGAATTCAAAATGTGGTCTTTATAAATTAATTTTGTTGGCTGACTATAGCATTGCCAAAGAAAGTTAAAAATTTTGGGGGTTTCTAATTTGGCCTGTGTCAGCAAGGTGTCCCTGTTTACAGAGTTGAAGGCGTTTTTCTCTGGTCAACTTTCAAGATGACCTGTCCATCTTCGCTACTGTCAAGGTATGTTGCAAGCGCATGGATTGAGGCCTCACAACTTCCTTTTGAACCAAAACCTAATTGAAAGGGTTGAAATTTGGTAGTAAGCTCCGTACTATAAAAACGACAACAAATTTTGGCTGCCAAACGCCGCAAAGTGCTACCTACGGCAATGGGACGAATGCCACCATCCTTCTTGTTAAAGGCACATAAATTGGCCCCATACAAAATATCTGTGATGCCACTGTCCACATTGCCTGAGAGCATGAGGTTGACTAGGGCTGCTAGCTCCCTCAGAAGTGCATCACCAGCTTCCCCAGCGCTCGGACACAACAGATCCTTAAGGTGCTGTGGTGTCAGACCGTCAAGTCCACCAGCTGATCGCAAATGAAAGGAGTCAACAGCTGTGCGCACATCCTTGGCAGTAGACTCAAGATTTTCTGTATCGTTGTTCGGAGGATCAGGGCAAGCCGTCAAAGTTTCTACAGAATAAGGAGCCAGCACGTCGCTACTAAAAAGTAGTCTTGCCGTCCCACTGATGTCGCCTTCCCTTACTTTATTCTCTACAAGTTTTAATTTCTTGGCCTGAGAATAATCAGGGGCCGAAAAGTGGATTGAATTTCAGAATAGAATTTTTCATGGTACTTAACCTTTGCCAAAAGGGAATTTCGATATTATCAGAAATTTCTTGTTGATTTGGAAAAATTTGGGATATCGTAGACGCGCTAGAAGATACATTTTGTACTTTATGAATTTTTCCAAAATGTACTTATATCCGCTTTCACCTTTAAAAAAACAGGCTTGGGGACAATGTGGGCACCGTACAAGACCACTTGATGCACTTACAAGCTCACCTGAATTTACATAATGCTGAAAAGTGTCAAAATCGGTCGGTGAAAATAAATCTCGTATTACTATATAGGTTCCACAAGTGCCAAGAATCGAAAGTATAAACTACCTTCCACCCTTTTAGATAAACTATAAGATTTTGGGTGAACTAGAGCTTTATCTATAAGTACGTGAAACTTCAGGGTAGGTACGTAATATGTTGCTGCTTTTGACAATGTACGGTTAAAATGCATCACCTCCGAGTACATTAGGAGTATTTTTTATGTATGGTAGAATACCAATATCTACTTGCAAGAAGACCATACTGCCGCAACTCAACTCAATATAGGTTATAAAATAACACTTATTAATGTCAGCATATAAGAATTTACATTTAAAGCCAGATTCGCCAAGCGGAAGTAAGCGGCTGTCATGGTATGGACATGTTATGAGAAGAGAGGAAAGCAACGTCGTTAGAAAGGTGCAAAGTATGACTGTAGAGTGTTTAAGAAGTAGAGGTAGGCCAAAGAAAAGATAGATGGAATATGCGAAAGAGGATATGACATGGAGAGGAGTAACTGAAGAGATGACGTCTGACAGGGATGGAGGAGAAAGACTTGTTGCGCCGACCCCAAATAATTGGGATAAGGGCAGGAAGATGATGATGATGATTCGCAAAGCAACGGGAGGAGGCAAAGAGAAAAAAACCTGGTAATACAACCTCCTGGCTACTCTTTTCCAATTATCAGTAACTAAATGTATGGTATAAAACACACAACGTATCCAGCTCATACAACTTAAAACAATAACTACCATAATAATCTAATATTTTAAGAGTAGGAGGAGTAACAACACATTTAGCATCAATCCCTCCTCTACTATTACAACAATAATATTTTCAATATTCATTTTGTTTCCAAACTGATTTTATTCTCATCTTATAGTAAATCAAACTTACAAACTCTAAACCTTAAATAATGAAAACTTGGATGATTTTATATAATGTTAATGGGAAATTAAACAGCTATTAACAGCCGTTAACTAACACTTTGCACGTGTATAATATTCTATTAATAAGAATCTGTAACACAGCGAATTATAAAAACAGAAAATTCAATAGGTACTGTACATTTTATACCATACATACAGAACTGAAGACATGTTCTGGTGAAGTACCTAAGTACTATGTTTACCAGGAAACAACATTTAAGTTTGAATTCAGTACTTATCTAAATACCATTAATTAGCACTGTAGGTGTTATACCTCTAATTAAAACAATACCATGATGATGTTCCTCATTTGAAATTGTAAGATTAGTCATGTGGCTTCATATGAGGCAGTTACAGAAACTACAGGAGAACAAAACTTCAGAACATTGACTCTTTTTACTCAAAAAGCTTTGGTAAAGTTACGTATATTACGTCATCATTCGCAAAGGAATAAATAGCACACCTGATAAATATATCAGTATATTTATTTTAAATATCTGTCTGTTTATTTGTAAATTGAAAGTCAATGATCGAAGTGAGTCGAATCTGAATTTTATTGACTATGCGATGACTACCGTGTATATAATCAGCACTATTAAATCAGTCAGAGCATTTTCCAGCTTAAGGCCTTTATTTTTGAGACTTAAATTGTAAAGTATTTAACAAGCACTACAAAGATTATAGGAGCCCACCCGATACAGGTTGCATAGCGAAATGTGTGTATTTGGACTGGAGTTTAGGTGTTTTTTCTGTTTCTCGTACTAGATGTATAAAGTACTGCTTTGAGACTAGATGACGTTGTGTTGAAATGTCCTAACATATACATATTTATATAGAAAACAGTAGAATTATTATTCGGTTACCTACATATCCTATCTTACATTATCCTACATTACCTATCCTATGCTATAGGAGGTATCTAATTGTCAATGGAAGTCATCCGTAAGATATTATTGTGAGTCATATTTAAAAAGTACCTACTCTTTGCTGTGACTACAGACACAGAATAGGGAATTGGTACAGATCATAACCATACATACCTATCATAAACAGTACGAAACAGTTTATTTTCTCTTGTCCATTGGTCAGCCAGAGCGGCTGCCATTTGACCTGAATACGCTCCTTGGATAAATTAACAATGAACTCACACATCACAAACCAAAAAGCGGAGTGGGATTGCTTCTTACTAATTATGAATGTGAAAGTTTGGAAGTTTGATCGTCTATTATTTGTTTGAGGCCCATTGAAAAAGTAGCGTTAGCGGATTTGACGGACTTATAGAGCTTATTGGTTGACTTATATTTATTATTATTATTTATTTTATTCACATAGTACAATCCATTTATCTAGGTTAATTATTATAGTCAATCACATAAGTCAATTACATTAAATTAATTAATTACAATGTTTCTTATTAAATTTATTAACATTATCTAATACATTTGCAAGCATGTATGTTGTTCCAATGTTTAATTATCGACACTCTAGACTTTCCTTTTAATTTCTTAAACTCGCTATCCATCCAAAGGTTGTCTGGAAGAGATCGCATTTAGCGATTAGGCCGCCATTTATACTCTTCTTAAGTAATATCTTCTTTTTGTATGTTCTCCATGTTGTGCACAATAAAGTGTGAATTTGAATTGAACTGAATTTGACTTTCCAATAGAGTATTCAGGAGACTACTGGAGCTCTCTCGTACACGTACATCGTACCTACTGTTTAGTACATCAAATACTAGCAACAATTATATCACTTAACAAATTCATACAGTGAATTGAACTAATTTGGGCAAGTAGACCGATGTGAAGTCATTCACACAGTTCAAAATATCTTAATGTATCATGTTATTATTTTTTATCTAAAGTAAATTATCTGTAGGAAATTATAGTAGTGCAATTGCGCTATTGTACAATAACTTCAGTTTCAATAAAAAAATAAGTTTTAAGGGCCCAGACCGCGCACGGATAAAGTCGATTTTGAGCGACAGCAGCGCTATTGTTGCCCGAATCATCCGACGGGCGGGTGAATGACCCAGAGAGCGCGATTTTGAAAATGTTTTGCGACAAACGTTCCACTTTGAGTTATTGTTATTGAAGTTGAATATTTACAGCATAACAAAAATGTTGAATTATTGGAAATAAACGACTGCCTATTTGTAAAATATTCCAAGAGTAGTTTTCGTTATAAAATGATCCTAATTACTAGATAAATAAATAAGAGTAGTTTGAGACACAATTTTTATGATTTTCTATTTATAATAAACAATCAAGAGCAGGTCCGGACTGACCTTTTTGTATTCTACTTACCTAAAATTCCAACTACGAGTACCTATGTATTTATTTGTAATTTTACTACCAAAGTTTATTCTTATTTCGTAAAATTTTCATTCAATAAAATAATTGCAAATTCAGTAGGAAGTACGGTCGAAATAACATCACGCCTTTCCTCGCTAGTGTTTATATCTACGCAAGGAAATGTGCCTATTGCGTAAACTCAAATACTTTTTGCTCACGATCACCTCGCAATCTAAAAAATCTTCTAGGGTTGTACAAAAAATTGTCAATAAATGAAACACAAGTATAAAAATGGTTCATATAATTAAAAGTAAACAAAATATGAGTCGCCACCTAAAAAGCGTGCTAGGGTTGTACAAAAATTAGTTATAAACAAACATGAAATTTATAAATTATTCATATACTTAATTAAACGAAAGTAAACAATAACAAAATATGAGTTTAAGAGTTTCTAATGTTTTTTCATTTTAATGATTACTGATCAAATTCTGATTTCTACTAATTTGATGATAAAATCAATTGCTATTGCAAAACCTATCAGAATGAAAATGTAACCAGCTGCCCGATTCACGTAATAAAAACCGTAGCGTAGTGACTTAAAAATGTCACTTCGCACACTTTTTAACCGACTTAAAAAAAGAAGAAGATTCTCAATTCGCTGTATTTTTTGAACCGATTTTGATGATTTTTTTTTATTTGAAAGCTGGTTATCCCGTGTGGTCACATTTTAATTTCATTAGGATCGGACCTTGGGTTTACACCAGGTAACTCTTCAAAATCGTATAGGAATTGTATAGAAATTGAGCTATTGGAAGATTTATGACAATCCAAGACTAGATAAGTAAGTGCGTTAAAAACAGAAAACCAAAAGGCGATTTCTAAGTTTCTAAGTTAAAACGACTTTTGAACGGGCGTGTTTACGTGAATCGACCGGCTGGGTAGTTAAGTTACCTCAGTCTCTTTCAAAATCATTAGACGTTCTTCTCTTTCAAAACACGTAAAGCTCTTTCTTTCCTCTCTTTCATAGCCTCTATGCGGGCGGGTCACGAATAGGCATGCTTCGTGACCGCCGAGGATCAACTAATTCTGGAAGGAGGCAATCGTAATAAAATCTAACTAATTTCATCTCCATTTTCTCCTTCCAAAATTTGTCGTCCTTTTCTATAATATAAACTTTCATAGGTACAGTAGCACCAAACCAGATGCCAAGCATGCAAACGTTTCTTTTAGTTATATGTAGCTGTCCCTGAATTTGGAAATACCAGTAATGATTTTTATTTATGACATAACCCTTGGAAGCCTTGTCCTTAACCCAAAAGGTATGTTTGGCCATTGCTTCATCAAGAGTCATGCCAGCTAAAGAATAATAATAATAATAATATATAAGAAAAAAATAAAAAATAAACAGTCACATTTTTTTCTTGAGGAGCATTTACTAAAATATTTTACCTTTAATCTACAATAATACAAAAATATCATTCAAAACATAATAAAAGTACAAATATATATCTATCACAAAAAAATCAGCATGAAGAAAATCCGGAAAAAACACAAACAAATATTTTATAAATTATAGTACACTTTGACACATTATGTCAGTGTAACAAACTGAAAATGATAATATGAAAATAAGATGAAAATCAAGAAAAAATATAATGTTGACCAGAGCTAGCGCCAAAAAAGCACAATTACCAACCCCGGACTTGTCGCACAGCTCCGCCTTACAGTCGTCGACAACTGTGACTACTGGTGAGGCGTCGAGCTCAAGCAGCGACGAGTGTTTCTCTCCGCCGACGTCGCCTCTACCTGTACGTCGGCAGGGGAGAGGCCGGCCACCGACTGGCTTGGGACCCCGAGGCCCTCCGGCTTCGATTACGGACCCCGCTACCGGTGGTAATGTGCACCGCATTCGATGGAACTTCGGTATGAATGAAAACGTGATGCGGGCATATTTTGTGGCTACAGAGGGGGGAACTAACCTCACTGCGTACCGTGTTCGCATGCTACCTCTGTTTCAGGTACTGGAACCAGATGTCAACGTATCGGCACAACGCCTATCGGATCAGGTGCGCGCCATACAACGCTGTCACCTGTTGGATGACGCTACACTTGAGAGGCTACGCTTAGAAGTGTGTAGTGGTATCACGCCTTCTTCATTGCAACCATTACCTGTGCCATTACAAAGTAACCGTAATGAAAGAACGCAAGAAAACATCATCTCACATGTTGGTGAAGAAGTGAGTGATGCTGCTATACCTGTAAGTACTCAATACAATGAGGAATTAAGGAGCGCTTTGGAGCGAGCGATTGGTAAGTTTCAATCTGTCCCTATTGAGTGTAGACCGCGGCTTCCGCGTTTGCCCACATATAAAAAAAACGTGGCGCTAGTGTGTGCCCTAGACTCGATGTTAACATCGTTTTTTAACAACTGCAGAAACATTACTGATGCCCATTCCATTCTGTACTGTGCAGCTGTTGCAGTATGTCGAATAGCTGGTGTTAAATTTTTTAAACAAGAAACAGCTATTCGACCAAAGCCTGCTGTACCAGCTTGGCAGTGCAGAATTGAACGGCGCATCAACGAGGCTAGGGTGCTCATTGGCAAGCTACACTGCTTCAGGACGGGCAATACACGCCCGAGAGTCATGCGCTTTGTGACCCGTGCATTCGTGGGAACTAATATTAGGCCCTGTGAATACTCTGTTCGGGTCACAGAGCGCATCGATTACCTGAAGCAGAAAGTTTATGCGTGGGCGAACCGCATAAGGCGGTACAAAAAAAGAGTGGACAGATACACTCAGAATCGCTTGTTCCAAAAAAATGAGAGGTGGGTATATAGAGGGTGGGAGCGACCTAACTCGGATGTGACTGATGGGAGTCTACCTGATGCTGTTTCTACAGTTAACTTCTGGAAAAGCATCTGGTCCACGCCCGTCAGTCATACACAGGATGCGTGGATTAGGGATGTTGAGCGGGCGTGTGAACCAATTCCAGCTATGGAACCTATAACCATATCTGAAGAAGATATTGGTTGTGCAGTTCGTTCGTTGCCAAATTGGAAATCTGCTGGACCGGACGGACTGCACAACTTTTGGTTAAAATGGTTCCGTAGCTCACACGCTTGCTTGGCATCTTGCTTCCAGTCATCCCTTGAGTCATCGTCGCTTCCAGCTTTTATGACTACCGGAGTAACCCACCTCCTATACAAGTCTGGTAGTACCACAGACCCCAAAAATTATAGACCTATAACTTGTCTACCTACCATATACAAACTTTTTACATCCATCCTGAGAGTAAAAATATATTCACATGTACAAAACAATAACATCTTGTCAATCTCTCAGAATGGATGTAAAAGTGGGGCACGTGGTACGAAAGAGCTCCTTATTATTGACATGGCTGTTTGCCAGCAGGTACGCCGCAACCGAAAGAACCTTGCGACATGCTGGATTGACTATAAGAAAGCGTACGATTCTGTGCCTCATACATGGCTTCGGAGGGTGCTAGAGCTGTATAAAGTTGATGCAACTCTATGCACCTTTTTGGGATCATGTATGAGACAATGGAGTACGGTTCTTGTTTATCCAGGGTGTCGTCAGGTTCTAGGAGGTGGTGTACCAATAGGGATTGAGAGAGGTATTTTCCAGGGTGATAGTCTGAGTCCGTTGTGGTTTTGTCTAGCACTGAATCCTCTCAGTACGTTACTAGAGGGTTCAGGGTTAGGCTATCGGATGCGCAGAGGGGGTCAAATTTTGTCCCACCTTTTTTACATGGATGACCTAAAGTTATTTGCCCCTAATGGCCCCGATTTGATGGCTTTGCTAAAAGTTACTGAAACTTTTAGTAAGGCCATCAGTATGGAGTTTGGGGTAGATAAGTGTGCGGTCATGCATGTAAAAAGGGGCGGGATTGTGGAATCTGAAGGAGTCAATCTTTCAGATTTCACACGATTTGGGTCGCTCTCCGCAACCGAAACCTACAAATATCTAGGTATGTCTCAAGCTCTATGTATTGCTGAGACTGACATGAAACAGAAGTTGCAGGATCGTTTCTTTGGCCGCCTGAAAAAAATACTGAAAAGTCTTTTATCAGGCGGTAACAAGGTGCGTGCTGTCAACGGCTGGGCCATGCCAGTCTTAGTTTACTCTTTTGGCATACTTAGATGGACTCAGACGGAGTTAGAAGCTCTGGATAGGAAGGTGCGTTGTCTATTGACTTTATATCGAATACACCACCCACGTTCGTCAGTAATGAGGTTGTATATACCACGGAAATGTGGGGGTCGAGGATTTTTAAATGCCAAGACTCTCCATAACCGTGAGATATGCAACCTTAGAGAGTATTTCCTACAGGTGGACGTGGATGTGCATCGAGATGTTGTGGCAATAGACAACGGACTGACCCCGCTGTCCCTTGCGAAAGAGAACTGGCGCAAACCTGTAATATTAAGTGTATCTGATCGAAAGGAAATATGGAAGAGCAAGGAACTGCATGGTCGATTTTACAGGGCTCTAAATGGGCCCGATGTTGATTCAATAGCATCGGTATCCTGGTTACGATTTGGTGATCTCTTCGGAGAAACTGAGGGTTTTATCTGTGCAATCACTGACGAAGTCGTGATGACGAATAACTATCGGAGATTTATTGTCAAAGATGGGACGCTAGACATCTGTCGGGCATGTCATCGTCCCGGAGAATCTTTAAGACATATTATCTCTGGTTGTTTCCGTCTTGCGAACGGTGAGTATTTGCACAGACACAACCAAGTAGCCAGGATAATCCACCAGCAACTTGCTCTAAAGTATAATCTTGTCGACGTGGAGGTACCTTATTACAAGTATGTGCCCGACCCAGTTCTTGAGAACGGTCATGTCACATTGTATTGGGATCGATCTATTATCACTGATAGGACTGTTATAGCTAACAGACCTGATATAGTGATAATGGATCGATTAAAGCGCCTTGCAGTAATTGTCGATATCACTGTGCCACATGACGAGAATCTCGTGAAAGCAGAAAAAGATAAACAAATTAAATATTTAGACCTAGCTCACGAGATTGTCGACATGTGGGATGTGGATTCGGCGATTATTGTTCCGATAGTCGTATCTGCGCATGGTCTAATAGCCAAGAGCCTCGACCTCCACCTACAGAGGCTCACGTTAGGCAGCTGGATCAAGGGCTTGATGCAGAAGGCGGTTCTGTTGAATACGGCCCGTATTGTGCGGAAGTTCCTGTCTTTGGAGCCCTAACCACCGGTAGCTTGGTCCCTGTACCCGATGCCGGTGGGTTACTGCTTTTTATATTTTTAAATGTATTTTTTTATAAATCTATTTAAAAATGTAATAAATATGTGTTAAGTATTGGATAGAAACAGGCGTTACTTGGCGAAAATCCATGACAAAACAATGGTAAGTAAAAATTTTTTTTAAGAAAAAAAAAAAAAAAAAAAAAATTATTATTAATCTGTTTGCGAACAGACAGACACATTAACTGTTGTTGGTTTGTATGTGTTGTTTGGGTTTTCTATGCAACTTATCAAGAGACAGTAATTAAATCAAACAGATAAGGTCAAGTATTGGTGAATACCTATTTTTGGAACTTAGTTAGCATGATCTGAGGTTTCTACCCACATTGGTTATTGTAAAGAATCCTACATCGCGATAATGAAATTTGCACGCGTTTACTTATAAGCAAACACGTTCCAACCACGAATTTTGCTGTTCTCTCTGAGACAGTCTTGATAATGCCTCGTTTAGAGGCGAAACAATTGTCGACGTTTTGTTGTCCTTTTGATTCTGCGAAAAATTAATGCTATTAATTAATGCTAAAAAGTTTTTTCTTAAAAAAAATTTTTACTTACCATTGTTTTATGTGTTAAGTGTTAATAAAGAGAATAATAATAATAAGCCTTTTATTTCCAAACAACTTAATATTAAAAATACAATCTATACGTACTTATATTTACCTTTTAACATCAAAATTAATTTATTACAATTATGTTACCTTCCATTTCATAATGATAAACTTTTTGAGATTTTATTTGTTTGTATTATTGGTGTAATATTTATTTAATTATTTATTCATCATTATAAAAACAAATTATTAATTTTTATCTAATTAAAATATTTATCTGTTTCTTTATTCTTTATTAAATAGCTACTATGCACTTAAACAAAATTCGCATTAAGTAAGTATAGATCCAAAATTGCATGCATTTCATAATAAATTTTACAATTATTTCTTATGTACCTATTACATTCTATATTATAACATTTTACAATCATTTAGTTCATTATAATTATACCTATATTAGTTCTATTCAATAATTTCTATTTAATAATTTCTATTTAATAATTTCTATTTAATAATTTCTATTTAATAATTTCTATTTAATAATTTCTATTTAATAGATTCTATTTAATAAATGTAATGCACTGACTTGACTGACAGGTAGTTAGCATGCCTCCAAACCTGTCATTTGGAAACCCATTTCTGGGCATAGGCCTCCTCCATCCATTTCCACAAAGTCCGGTCTGCCGCGTGTCGCGTCCATGTGACGCCAGCCACATCCTCGATGTCGTCTCTCCAGCGCTGGCGAGGACGGCCTCGCGCGCGTCGGGCAGTCTCATCGCGCGGGTACCAGTGTAGGACGCGTTCCGTCCATCTGCCATCCGATGTGCGCGCTACGTGGCCCGCCCATCTCCATTTTAGTTTGCAAGCTAGTGTGGCTACGTCGACTAGTTGTGTCCTGTCTCTTATCTCCGAGTTTCGTATGCGATCTTTGAGTTTAACATTCAGCATGCTTCGTTCAGTTGCTCTCTGAAATACTTGTAATTTTCCTATGACCTTCGATGACAGTATCCAATTTTGGCAACCATACAGCAATGTCGGAAAGACCGCCGTTTCCATGGCTTTTTTCTTAAGCGTCATAGGAACTTTTGCCTTAAATATCTGTTTCAGGGACCAATACTTGTTCCAAGCCAGCCTAATTCTTCTGTCTACTTCTGTTAGTGTCTGATCTCGGAAACATATACTCTGACCCAAGTAAATATACTCCTGTACATACTTTATATCTAGTCCAGTGATTTGTGTAGGTATTTTTGCGCCATTTGTTAGGATGCATGTTTTTTCAACGTTTATTTCTAATCCACATTCGATACTTGCCGAGTTCAGAGTTTGGATCAAGTAGGTTAGTTCAGTATGACTTTCACTTAGAATTACGATGTCATCGGCGAAACGAAGATGATTTAGCAGCTCCCCATTGATGTTGATACCCTTTCCTTTCCAGTGTTGATAAAGTTTGCAAAATATATTTTCTAGCAGCGCTGTGATAAGGTTTGGAGAGATTGGATCACCCTGCTTTACACCTCGTAGTATTTGAAATGTATCTCCAATGCGCTCCGTTCGCACTGAGGCCGTACTATTCTCGTAGATATTATTTAGTATTTGTATGTACTTCGTATTAACTCCTTGAGACTCTAGTGCTCTCCATAGTGCTCTATGTGAAATTGTATCGAAAGCCTTTGAATAGTCAATGAAGGCGATGTAGAGTTCTTTATTATATTCATTGTAGCGCTCAACAATCTGCGTCAGAGTGAATATATGGTCCATAGTTGAGTATTTTGGCCGAAATCCTGCCTGTTCTCTAGGTTGGTGTTGTTCCAGCGTGTTTCTTATTCTTCTCAGCAGAACACTTGTGAATATTTTGTATGTAGTTTGTAGTAAACTTATTGGCCTGTAGTTGCCGATATCCAAATGGTTACCTTTCTTATATAATAGGGTAATTATTGAGTTTTCCCACTCTTTGGGTATGTGGCAGGACTTCAGAATATTGTTAAATAGATCCGTCAAGATGGGTGTCAGTGGGTCGATTATAGCTCTGATGACGTCATTGGGAATACCATCTTCTCCTGGACTTTTAGCCGATTTCAATTTTTTGATGGATTGATAGATCTCAGAGTTTAGAAACGGCATGACTTCTGGTTCTCGGTGAGTCACTTGTTGGTAGATTGTACTTGAATTTTCCTCGGTGTTTTGGTATTTTAGGTTTTTATCACTGTGGAGATTTTTGTAGAAATTTGTTGCTATTTCAAGAATATCTTTTCGGTTTGTAGACGGCGTGTTGTCCCTATGCGATAGAGCTGGTATCCATTCTTTTGTCAATTCAAGCCTTTTCTTTGCTCTTTTAATGGAGCCTCTTGTTTTTATTTCGTCTTCCATAATTTTTAATTGATGTTTTTGTTTATTTTTGTATATTTTTTCTTGATCTTTCGGTATAATTTTGTTAATTCCCTTTTATCATTATTTGTTTTATTTTCTTTAGACTTCAAATTGGTTCTATCCTCTATAAGTTGGCGTATTTCATGAGTAAACTTGTATGAGTCTGATTTTTTAACATGTGGCAACATATCCAGACTTTTCTTTATGGTGCCTATTATATTTGTATAATATTTTTGTGTCGTGTCAGCTTTTGTACAGCCCTGAAGAAGACGTTTAAAGTTATTTTTGACCATTTCTTGCTCTTCTGTAGTAAGTTCACATTTTCGCCGTCCATAAGACTTTCTACTTTTCTTGGTGTCGGTGTTTAGGTTCAGAGAGGCTCTAACAAACCTATGGTCCGATGGATACGATGTCCCAATGATCTGAATGTCATTTATTAATTTTATATTTTTCGTTAAGATAAAGTCAATTTCATTCCTTACTTTACCGTTTGGTGATATCCAAGTCCATTTCTTTTTATAATTTTTTTTGAAGAATGAGTTCGCTATTGATAATTGATTTTGGAAGCAGAACTGTATCAAAGTTTCTCCTCGTTTGTTTCTTTCGCCGTAGCCCCACGGTCCCATTACTTTTTCATCTCTACACGGTTGACCTATCTTAGAGTTGAAGTCACCGATTACCAGAATGTACCCAGATGCACTATGTAGAATTTCTTGTAGTTCTTCATAAAATTTCTCAATTTCTATGTCATTTGACTTAGTCGTAGGAGCATATACCTGTATTATATTGATTGTGTATCCGTCAAACTCCAGATCTAGTCGGCAAATTCTATCGGATTTCGCTACAAATTTTTTAATATTGTTTTTGAATTTTTTTGCTATCATAAAGCCGACTCCATTTTCACCACTCTTTCGTCCAGTGTACATCATAATATAGTTTTCGCATTCATACATTTTTGTACCTTCTTTTTTTACTTCCGATAGTCCAATAATGTCCCATTTAATATCTTGCAGACAGTACTCCAGTTCATTTATGCGACCCACACCGACTAGGCCTCTCACATTGAAAGTACCTATGTAGAGGTGTGTTTTCATTTTGTTCATATGATGGATGGAGGGTTGTGGTCTTATGCTCCCGCGGGGACCAACCGTATTGGGAGATTTGCTTTTATTTACAACTTTATTTGGAATCGTATGATTTTGGTGGAGAGGGGCCCGAGGTAGTTGCTATTGACACATGTTAATTTCTTCCAGTTCGTCATCAAACGTACCTGTGTCGCTTGTTTGTGAAACACCTCTAGTTTTCATTAAGGCTTCTTATGGGTTTCGTTTTCATGACACTGTGGTTATTTTTATATTTTTTGGAAATTCCATAGTTAATGGACGGGTTTGGCTGTCTTTTATTGCTTGTGCTTTTACTTGGTTGAATGTCCAAATTGTTTTTGTTATAGGTTTCAGGTACTTCAAGTATATTTGTTCTCGGGTGTTTCTTTAGTGTAATAATTCTATCGTAACGCAATGCTACGTTTTCGCCTGATTCTTTCCGTGAAACAAATTCTGCTTGGAGTTCCCTTCTTTTTTTAAGAACGTTTTGTGTGTAGTCTTCTTTTATATACATGTTACAATTTTCCAATAATTTTTTTATTTTTTAATATTTGAATTTTTAATCCCATAGAGTTGGCTGTCATTACTACCGGCCTATTTAACTAAAGAATGTGGGCACTTAATTTCAATTAAACCGTTTGCATAAATGCCATCTGGTGTAGTACCAAGAAATTCATATTGATCGTCGACGAACAAACCGCAACCTTGTATACTAATATTCTCTTGAATTTCTAACTGTCTAATTGCAGTTTCTTCGTTTTCGATACCGTACCGTACAGCAGGCAAACTGGAGATATTACTACCATAAACGATTTTACAAACAAGAGCAGCACAACTTGTGCTCTCTCGTTTTTTACAAACTTCCCCGAACGATGATGAGGTTAGTAATTTTCTCCTTGTACTCATCCACTCAGCACTACTTCTTTGCAAATGGGTCGACCTTTCAAGCTCCTCTCTTTCAGCACAAGACAACTTTAAATCAACTAAAAAAGATGACTTGGCTTTCTCATATAATTCTGGACTCAGATCAGGTTTTTCGCAGTTTGGTCCATAGTTAGCGTCTTTCGATACAGCGCTGTGGCTTTTTTTCAATCTTAATTTAGGTTTAGCAATTAAACGGTTTCTACGATTACTATTTTCCACTTTCGCGATCAAAGGATTAGGACTAGATTTAAATATGACTTCATGAGTTTTACTATGAATCGATCCCGTATTAAAAGACACAACAGCAGCTGCGCATCGGCCCGCATAAGAACCACGGGAAGAATAATTTACACGCTTACCCCCAACTAATTTGGCAATTACTCCGTTAAAACTTTCAACTATATTACTTGTGCAATTATGAATTAAACTTCTAGAATGATATGACAGTCTTTTACTTAAAATTTCTACCGCGTCGATTCCATCCCGGTAGATGATCCTGAATAATTCTTGAAACAATGGTGTTCCGGGGGCTGACTGTTGTTCTTTGCGGCTCGTGCACAGACTACGCAGTATTTATTTTTAACTCCAAAAAACAATACTTTATTAGTTTTAATGCCAATTATCGCAGCTGCGCCGGATAAGGCGGAAAAATTCTTACCATAAGATCTCTTGCTCCAACAACCGTCAACAGCAACAGATATTAATGGTGTACCATTTTTATCAACACTACCTATAGACACTGCGTACTCCGCTTCTTCCTTGACAGCTTCTGCCATGGAATGTGCTGCTGTCTTTTCCCACCAATCGCAAACCGTATTATTAATTTCATTGTACAATGAAGGTGACATGATTGGTAGGGCTACTGCGGCACTTAATGTTTTTAACTGAGAGTAGCTCCCACCAGATGATATGATACCAGACACAATTTGAAACACACAGTAAATTTCATATTACACATACTACATTTTATGATGAGTTTTGAGTCCAGACCAACTTTTACTTCACCTATTATACTGAGGTAACTTAACTTACAATCCATTGGACCGTGGTCCCCTATGGCCTGAAGAGCTTTAAAAACAAAAGAAATATCCACTACTCTACGCCCAACTTCCACTTCATCCACCTTTCCCTCTTGACGGCTGTCAATAACTAGTTCCTGTAAAGAAAGATAATGGCTTGATTTTTATTATAAAAAATAATTCAAAAGGTATGGGCCAAATTTCTTCAAACATAGCTAAGAACTCCCTTAGAATACATCTTTGAAACACAGAACACTAGATCAAAATCTTAAACGTTTTTATCAGTCTTCGTCAATTATGAAAGTGAATAAATAAACATAATAAAAAACTGGTTGCTTGTAAAGTCGGTTTAGGACGATAATTTTATCGGATAACGTCATAATATTATTCTCCATCGCTTGTACTGCGCTCTCGCTTGACCCTAGCGTGACATAATGTGACACTTTTTTGTGCGTGTTGCCGGTGTTCATCGATTTATAAGACGTTATCACGTCATAAATTTAATAAATCCGACTATATGCATAAAACCTCAAAAGGTAAAAAGAAAACAAGTCTACGGTCTTGAATTATGTTACATAAAAATAAATAAGAACACTATTGTAATAAATCGAATTCAACAGTTGAGACCCATTGAAATCCTCACAGGCTCGAAGATATTCCTGACTAGCTAAATATTTCTTTAGAAATAGGCCCCGACTGCTAAATACGCTATATTACAATGGTGTTGTTATTTATTTTTATTACACATTTTCATTTTTTAATCTGTCGGGTTTTAACATTTTTATTGTTTATTTATTTATATTCATAACTGACGAAGACAAATATAAAAGTGCAAAAGAATTCATACAATATTATGTTCGTGATGAACAGAAATTATAAATTTCCTTTACGCTATACGTATTGGTTTTTTATGGCGTCACTTATTCTATGTCACTCGGGCTTAGAAGACAATTCTAATGATACTAAAAACATTAAAATCGGTTCAATAATTTTGAACTTATCGTGCCACAAAGATATATTACTTAGTATACATACATACATACGTACACCAGTCGCGTAAAAGATAATATTTTACAAAAAAAATTCTTGATTTTGGTAAAATACGAGATTTGAACGTGAATTTTCTTTTGAGAAAGTAATTGAGAAGTATGTGTTTGTCTCACAATGAAAATAATAAATATTGCAAAAAAAAACTGTAGGTACTGAGATTTTGTCTTCGTCCATCACTAGCTAGTTTGTTTATTTATGTAACAAGTCTACAAGAATTACGTATAACAACTTACCTCTATACAGCGCGTAGCAGTGTTGCTCGGAGTCTCGGCCTGAAGGTTTTCTTCATTTTCAGTACTGGAAATATTATTCATCAATATCCACTTTTTATTTATTTTGTAATTTTTGTACAACCCTACGCCAGGCACGGCGCGCGCGCGCCCGTGCAATTTCTGATAGGAAACATACCTACTTCCACTTCCACATATTTAGACATGATGAACATGAAAACTAATAATACTGTAACTAATAATAGTGTAAGCAAACTCATTGCTTTGAAATACATAAATATATGAAAACTAATACTATATTATGTAATAAAATTTATTATTATGAAAATTGTTCCTATAGAAATTGACTTTATTACTTATATAGATATTGAAATTACGTAATTATTACCTACTGGACATTGTAATTTTTCTTCTTAGACTGACATACCTAATTGTGTACCTATCTAATTACATGTCAAATCAATATTTACATGCTGTTGTAGGTATATGTCTGAATCAGGCGATCTAAATCATTGTACCTATTTGCTTTGTAATGTACCTACCCTGTTCAAAATGCAAATAGATTATATTATTATTACTACTAAGACATGATAAGCATACACACAAATAAAAGTAATAAAACTAGGATTTTTACTTGACACTAACACAAATCTAGTAAATTTTTTCTAGGTGTTTAGGACAAGACGTAGTCAAGTAGGCAGGTAAATAAATAAGTAGGGAGGAACTTACATTTTATTCCGAGATCTTTTGGCTTTCACGTTTTTATAATGCGTACTAAATTTTCTTTTCGCTGGCATGGCACTCAGCAAATTATCCTGCGAAAAGAGACCCTCGATTACCAATTACGTTTATGATACCTATTGCCTTTATCATGTTGAAAAATCTATGTATGTCGTGCAGAGAACTATATACCCCGCCAGTTCATATCTCGAGAAAATAAGGTGGGCAGGGCTTTGATTGTTTCAAGCCTGAATTGATACCTACTTTACAAGGTTCATAAAATGACCTACGCAACAAAGTAAATAATTTTGTATTTCTTACGATTTATATCTAGTTCCATCATGGTTTTCTTTCAGACTTTCATTATATCGGTACTTTCTATTTACTGAAAGTAAATTAGTTATAAAAATATTGTACTTACAGTTTTTCACAAAAAACACAAATTCACAACACGTAATTTTGCTGTAGCATCCGACACGCGTGGAGTCACTTTGAAATTCTATGGCGCACTGGCGATTAGTTGCGACGATCGTTCTATCGGGACGCGTTTGAATTTGCATACATTTTTCTATGGAGAATTTACGTAAAACATATCTAGATTTTAGGGCTTTAAAAGGGGAAGTCTTTGTTTGTAAAGGTACAAAAAAAAGTACATGGTTATATTTATTGGCTTTTTCAGTGTTCAAAAAGTGTTTCTTTTTATCAATTTGTGTTGATTTATTGGGTTAAATCTGAAAAATACGAAGGCAGGTTTTCGAATTTTTTCTCAATTTTGTGCGTTTGTTGACGTTTATTATATAACAACTACAGGGTTTTAAGAGTTAAAATTAGCACTAACATCATTTTTGGTCTTTCATTTTAATATATACAAATTATCGTTGTTATTAATCATATGTAAATAGGTTAAATATGAAAAATCGTAACACTCTTTTCGGTGATTTTCACGATCTGGGCCCTTAAATCTTAAAAAAGTTTTTGCATGTTAAATTACAGAATTTTTAACTAATTATTGGGTTTTAGATTTCTTTTAAATAAAATGATAATAAATAATACGTAAAAATCAATCACAAGCACTTTGGTTCCTCAATTAGCGGTAGGCCCAAAATCATATATAATAATAACATATCGAAGTTAAATTGTGTCGTGATATTGCATCGGTAGGAGAACGGTACTCGCTTCCCACGACATTTGAACTTGGCAAATGCCAACACATACACTCCAGCTATATTAGTCACTACCTTAACTTCAATTACAGAATCACTATTTCTGCACGAACATATAAATTATATACCTAATAACATTACATATTATATACTCGTATAAATTTAATAGGCTAGGACAGATGTAACAATGTAGTAGGTACGTTTATCGTAAAATTGTTGGAGGACGACTAAATAAGATTATATAAAATATTTGTTTTACAAATAAATAACATCGGACTAGGCTTTAATTTTAAAGAATCTTCTATTACAGATTGATTTACGATTTTCGACAACTAAATATTCATCGATGCTAGGAACAAAATAAAAGGATCCGGTGTGTCTTGGAAACAAGAAATCTTTTACACGCTGGAAGCCGTCGGTGTCAGTTAGCCAAAACAATGACTCTTTGAATGTAATAATTTCAGGTTCTTACACGGGACTCGGTGACAGTGGCAGTTGATGCAGTGGTGTACTACCGAATCAAAGAACCATTGAATGCGGTTGTAAAAGTTGCGGACTACAGGTTGGTTTTTATGAATATGAAGTTAATATTGCAATGTGTTTAAACATATAAAATAAATAAATTCATTAAGTTAACGACTACATCAGGATAGACCTGAAAGGCGTGACAAAATCTTCACGTAACTGACAAAAAGTACACAGCAGTCAAGAGGTTTTCCCTCGTTCACTCGGCTACTAAAGATATATACAGGTAAATTTTTCAAGTGGGCTTGGATGGCCAAATCCGGAACTACTTATAAGGAATAGCGAAAAATGCTCAAAGGTATCACGAGCCCGATTTTGATGAAACTTAAAACCTCATCATTAGATTTTTTAAAAACGTATAATCCTAGCTGGGAATGGAACCCATTGATTTAGAAAAAAACTACACCCTTTATTATTACACCATACGATAGTGTTGCTGTTAAAGATCAAATTCTGGGAAGTTTAATTTCATGTTTCATGGCAAATTTAAGGAAAACTTAGAATTTTAATAAAATTCATATTTCTATGAACCTAGATATATCAACATATATATTATATATGGACTAGTGAACTAATTATATCATAAATATGTCTTTTTTTTTAATTTCAGTGCATCGACGCGTCTTCTGGCTGCAACAACACTCCGCAATGTCTTAGGCATGCGTGACTTAGCACAATTGCTGTCAGATCGAGAAGCCATCAGTCGGTTGATGCAGTCAAGTCTAGATGAAGCTACAGATCCTTGGGGCGTAGAAGTAGAGAGAGTAGAAATGTTAGTTCAGACATTTTTAATTTCGAACCTTTTGCGGTTGGCGCCAGAGTACTATGCCCACCTATGAGGTGGGCATAGTACTCGACTAGGCCCACCTATGAGGTGTCTGCTATAGAGTTTTATGATTAATTTTTTGTCCTTCAGAAAAGATGTACGTCTACCTGTGCAGCTACAAAGAGCGATGGCTGCAGAGGCTGAGGCGGATCGAGAGGCTCGAGCCAAGATCATAACCGCAGAAGGTGAAATTAAAGCGTCTAAGGCTTTGAAAGAAGCTTCACTTGTTATGGTTGACAATCCTATAGCTCTGCAGGTTAGTAGTTTCTTCGGTTAATATTCTAGAAAATAATTAAAGTAAAAAAAAATAAAAGATTAAGTAAGTAAATTACATTGTAAATATTCAGCTTGTAATTGTAGAAATTCAAGAATATTCAATTACCACGGTGTTATTGTTATCTGCCAATGAAAGTCCGTTTAAAATCCATCCAGCCGTTTCAAAGATTACCCGGATAAACAGACAGACAAGTCGGGGTCACGAGTTGATTCGGTTAACCGTGACGACGGCTCTTGCAACAGGGTCAAAACGCCGGGGAATAAAGAGGATGTATACATCTCAATAATCGCAATAATCGACCGGTTTGTCTAAGTGTATAACAATACTTTCTCTTGTTTTCAGCTCCGGTATTTGCAATCACTAAATACAATTTCAGCCGAAAAAAGCTCGACAATAATCTTTCCATTTCCCTTGGATTTCTTACGAACGTTCATTGGAGGGCCAGGACCAAGTTCACAGCCACCATTACACCATATACAATGACAAACATTTCTAGGGGATTTTCTAGGTACCACACCTAATATTAATAAACGATTAATTACCTACAATTAATATTGTTTTGTTTAAGTTTTTATCCTCATCTACAACAATGTGTTACTATCAAAACTAGTGATTGCGCATATTATGGTCATACAGTAGACCTCGGGGTTATGCCAACAAGTAAGGAAAGTAAGGAAGTATCAGAAAAGGGAGAAAGGATAGGCATCAAATATGTGTCACGAAGGACATAAAAAGAAAAGATGAATTTAGGGAAATGGTTAGGTTAATGCTAGCCCAAAACAACAGATTGCGGTTTCACAATGGGTACTGTATTAATATACTCCAAATAATATGTTTAAAAACAACTAAAATAGAGCAGTGATTTCGATGCACCGATCTTTCTTGGGTTTTTCTTCAATAGTGATCCTCCTTGATCACAAAACTGATAAACAGCCAAAAAACAATGTCCTCCCAATTTAAAAATCACATCCGTCCAGAAGATGGCTCTCATTGGACGAACACAGGAAATGACTTTTACATTTTTAAATTTTATGGTAACAATTATAAAGAAGACTGTAACAAATCACGAATAATGAAACTAAGAAATTTGTGCGTTCAATAACCGAACCCGAATGATACCTTCCGCCGACATATATAACAGTATTTAAACTAGTGGTTCTGTGAACCGTAGACTTCTATGGTTACGGATTGCATTCTTGACAGACAGACAGACTTCGGGAGCTTAATATTCGGAGTACGAGTTTTCTGCCTCCTTTTTTAGTTTCGCAAAGAGGCGCGTATCGCCAACTTTAGGAGAGTTTTGCCTACTTCTATGGTTAGCAAACAAGCGCGGTTCGCCAACTTAAATTCGCCCACTAATGCATTTTACCAATGGTAGATATTAGTGAACAATGCTATTCGTATACAATTGCGTTTAATAGAAAATTACGTACAATTAACAACAAAAAAAATGAGAATATAACTTTATTATTTATATTATTTTTAAAGCCTAACACAAGAAAGCCGTTTTAGGCATTGCTCAAGCGTGATGTTATATTGTAGGAAATCTTCAACTATACACATTATTCGTTGGTTCTTTTCGTCTGCACATTTTTTTACGATTTTTATTTTCTTTATATATTCCGGCTCTGTTTAACTCGAAAATACTATTGATAGCCTCACTACGAAGAACATCAATGAACTCAATAAGAGTGGTTCTCACTTTAAAGTGCCAACCTTCCAAACTATTAATTGTATGGTTTCGCTCTCCGTAACAACTGATAACAGTAACATTTATGGAAGTTATCCATTGGGCCTCGAAATATTGGTTGAAACTTTCAATTCCACTAGGGGAATATCTTTGGATATGATTCCAAGCCTCGGGAATAATGTTTACAGGAAGATGTGCGAGTGCAACACACTTTGAAATATATCTAGTAGTATCTCTCGTTTTACAAATTTTTAACAAGCGCGCTTTTTTCCAAAGTGCTTGACTAAAATGAAAAAAAAACAGCCTGTATTGTGACTGTCGGGAACACATCACGAATGGCATTGATGGCAGCGATTTCAAAATCGGTTTTAAATATCACCGGTTGCAATTGAAGTATTTTAGCTTTTAATGTCGTTTTAGCTACATTCAAAGCTACCACAAATATGCAAATATGTTTCTTCTCGCGATTTATGCTTAACTTATCGCATCCTAAAGTAAAACTAACTGTACAAGAGCGATTTGTACATCGCCATACTCGAACCGTTTAAATTACGCTTTGACAAAAGGGAACGGTGTCCAGCGCCGAGAAGCACGTCCTTGCCTCTTTTGCTTTTTACAAATGTAATGTCTGGAGGCGAATCACTTGACCCGGCAGAATCCATATTGTCTCAAACATTACAATACAATTGACAAAACCTAATGACAAATACACACAAGTCACTTTTCCTCTATGACCTACATAAATAGTTTCTAATTTTGCTTGTAATTGTACATCATGACAGTCAACACATTGCGCTGTTCACAAATATCTACCATTGGTAAAATGCATTAAAGTGGGCGAATTTAAGTTGGCGAAGCGCGCTAGTTTGCTAACCATAGAAGTAGACAAAACTCTCCTAAAGTTGGCTAATCGCGCCTGTTTGCGAAACTAAAGAAGTAGGCAAACCACTCGTACTCCTAATTTTCTTTATAACTCTTTAATTTTTCATCCAATCCAAAAAATATAAATAAATAAATAAATAAATAAATATGTTAGGACAATTCACACAACGCCATCTAGTCTCAAACTAAGCAGAGCTTGTGATATGAGTACTAGATAAACTGATATATATACTTATATACATTTTTTTTTTAAATACATACATATTATACATAGGAAACACCCAGACTTCGGTACAAACGTATGTGTCATCACACAAAGTTTGTCACGACCGGGAATCGAACCCGAGACTCCGGCGTCGAAAGCGGATGCACAACCAACCACGCCACCGAAGTATCATTCACATGTTATTCATTGTAACTGAACATGAAACTTCTGGGTTTTATCACACGTCCGCCGTGTCACTAAAACGAGGTTAGTGTCATCCTGGTTCTGCAAGATGTATAGAGATCTGTTATAGCAAAACTACAATAAAAATTGCGTCGAATCGAAGTGAATTAATACGAATACCTTGTGCCCTCGGAGCTGAGATCACTACTCGTCTATGTAGATTTACATACCTACCACTTTGATTCTAAAGAATTTTTATGCAACTAATGATGACAAACACCTGGGGCACTTGCCCTATGACCATGGCAGTGTAGACTTTAGACAATACTTAATATTCATTGATGTAATATTCCTTAATCGATGGATTCGTTGGATGGATTCGATTCCTGGATCGAGTATTGTATTGATTATCGACTCCAAAGACAAATATTTGATCGATGTCAATCGCAGAAAATGTCGCTTACGTGATCCAATTAGAGATTTTATGCTACGTAAGACATCATTTAACCAAAAGAAGTATGGTAAGATCGTAGCAAGTGGAATTCCATAGTCTCTGCCTACCCCAATGGGAAAGATGCGTGATAATATGTATGTATCATTGTTTATCGACATGCTATAATACCGAAGGAGATTAAGTTTCTATATAGTAGAATGTTACACTTTTATTAATAGAAAGTTAATCTGAGGGCTGTGGACAGTGTGGATAGCAGCCTATCAACATTTGCTAGAGAAAACACAAAAAGTTGTCAATTCTAATAACTTTAGACGTGTTTATAGTATCCACATCTATAAGCCATGCTTGGTGGTCATGTTGGTGACATCATAGTGACGTGTAGATTAACCTACAATACTGTTTTGTTATACGTACTTTTCGCAATTGATGACGTCACGGAGCAGTTATTGTGACAAGGTTCTATGCCAATCAGATTGTGGGCGGCTTATAGTAGGTGAAAGTGTCTGATCAAGATGCTATTACCAAGCAGCGGTGGCAGGAAAATGTCAAATGGCAGGCTTTTCGTTCCCCACACGTGGACGAGAAGAGAATATAAGTTGGCTTTTAAAAAAAAACAAATAACTAACAATAAGTCTAAAAATCTTATTAATATAACGACGTTGGGTTCACTTATTCATAGAACTCTGAGTTCAGTCATAAATAGTCAACAATGCACTATCATTGTAACAATGTACAAATATATATATAACTATGCGTAAATCAATATACATAGACTAGTAATCATCAGAGTCATCATCTTCACGCTTATTGCCATAGCGAATGGGCTGCAGTGCCTGACCACCAGCCTTCTTGTGCACCGTTGCCTAAAAGGATAATGGTATTTTAAAAACAGTTGGTGTTACAACATTTTCCAATCATATCCTTCAACGTATTGGTTTATAAAGAAACATATACGTCATAATTTACACATCAACCGACTTCAAATTACCGAAAAATTCAATTACCGAAAAATTCAATTACCGATTACCGGAATGGGACCACTTGGGAAGAATTTTATAAATTTAACAAGTATTAAATTAAAAATTTAAAAAACCCCCGACACAAAAAAATTAACACAAAAAAAACCTATAAAAAGTAGTCTGTCAACAATTATTCAGAGCTAATGCGAATTGCGTGGAGTGTGGTTACAGAATTAGAAATACATTCCACTCCTCATATCTTTCGAATGGCTAAACCGATTTTTATAAAACTGTGGTATCGTGATGTATAAGTTATGACCTTTCATGTGGTAGCCAACACGGGTATGTTTGAACACATTCAATTTTTCATCACCACTTTCACCCCTCATATCTTTGAAATGGCTTAACCGATTTTTATAAAACATAGCTAAGGACACTCTCCCCTAACCCATCTTTCAAACAAAAGAAACAGAATCAAAATCGGTTCATCCGTTTGGGAGCTACGATGCCACAGTCAGACTTTCAAACATACACACACACACACACACCCACACACACGTCAAACTTATAACACCCCGTTCGGGAGTCCGTCGGGGGTTAAAAAGAAAATTAAAATCGGTTCACCCAGTTCAAAGGGAGTACGAGTGATCTGCCAACTTCTTTAGTTTAGTTTCTTTAGTTTTCGCCAACATAAATTCGCGAGGCGATCGTTGGAGAGGTCCATGCCCAGCTGCAGTGCACGTCACTGGCTAAAACGATGATGATGAATATCTGGAGGCGAATTAATTGAGCCAGCAGTCCAATCCATTTTATAACAAAAAAATATCCTCTATGATCTACGTAAAGAGTTTCTAATTTTCCTTGCAACTGTACATAACAAATTGCGTTGTTCACAAATATCTACCATTGGTAAAACGCATTAGTGGGCGAATTTAAGTTGGCGAAACGCGCTTGTTTGCTAAACATAGAAGTAGGCAAACCTCTCGTAAAGTTGGCGAATCGCGCCTGTTTGCGAAACTAAAGGAGTTGACAGACCACTCGTACTCCGTTATATAACAAACAAAAAAAGTCAAATTAAAAACCTCCTCCTGTTTTGGAAGTCGGTTGAAAATTCAGAGTGAATAAAAAACTCCAAGCTAGACCCTAACGATACGGGGCAATCTTAACTCAACTTAACTCCAGCAGAAATTTTCTATATTATTTGTGTAGTTGGTAATAAAATGTATACCTGGAAACCATTCTTGGGATCTGCAGTATATCGCACAAGGCGTACAGAACCGTCGGGCTCCACGAGGGAGTATTCACCATGTACGACATCACCATCACGATGTTCTTTGTGGTTCTGTAGGTTGCCTGTATGTGGATCATCTACGCCATAAGCGTAGTGATAATCTGGTTTTGCCTGGAATTAGACAACAACTTTTAAGAACTTTCTCAATACTACACAAACATTTTCCCTCGTACTTATATAATTTATTGACCGTCATTGGCAACTTCTTTCTTAATTGAGCGGAGCGAAGCGTAGCGTATCTTAGACGAAAAGTGTAAATCGTTTGTGTGCCAACTCCTCCGAAACGGCTCGACCGATTTTGACCAAATTTGGCATGCTGGTCGACATCATACCCGGGAGTGCATATCTCTGAAATCATGAAAACAGAGCATAAAAAAAAATCTGAAAATTTGATCCGCTTAACATTTGCAATTAGTAGCATGCATTGCATACCTAGTTAGATACTTGGCCCACGTTTGACGGATGAAGTAATCGTAATTCGGAAGCTTCAGCAATGAGATCTAAACTATTAGCTACTATCTGTCCCAGCGAACTTCGTACCGCCTCAAATTAAAAAAAAAAACAAAACAAGTCAAACGCATTAAGGTTACATTATAATACAAAAGTAGGTAAAGGTTTCTGAACATTTTCTAATGTTCCGTACAATTTTCTTTTTTCTTCCAAAAGGTCCTTCTCCTGATTA
This sequence comes from Nudaria mundana, assembly GCA_963556515.1. Lineage (NCBI taxonomy): Eukaryota > Metazoa > Arthropoda > Insecta > Lepidoptera > Erebidae > Nudaria > Nudaria mundana. Next base: position 8,441,141 of record OY748290.1, on the reverse strand, counting down.
TAACGAACACAACAAAAAAAAAGAACTAGCGAAATCGGTACAGCGTGATGCTATTTCTTCACTAATAGGGGTTCATTTTTATAATACAGCTGATTACTTAGTTGTTATAAGTTGTTATAAGTGTTGTAACTTACCACATAATCCACAGTCCTTAAATGTGCATATTTTGAAGTATCTGGGTGTATTTTTCCTGCCAGATGATCGTAACCATAATCAGCGTGTTGATTTGCAGCCAAGCCGTATGCAGCTGGAACTTGTACTTCTGTTATCTGGCCGCTTACTGGTCCACTGAAACGGTTATAAGAGTAACCACCAGGAGGTGGCCCAGCAAAAGCCACTGTAACTAATGCCACTGGAACAAGGAGCTGCAACAAATAAATTCTTCGTAGTAGAAACACAGAATACAACCACGAGACTGTTACATACAACTGTTTCTATGATATAACAGCCATGACCCTTGAGTTGCCTTGACCAGTCATATAAATTCAGGGATAGAGCTCACTGTTTTGTAACAAATAATCACGATACCATACAGTACAGTTACGCTAAATCATGACTGACCTATTTAACGATTCCTTTAGAATAAAGAAAGCTCAGATCAGATTCTTGATCGGCTCCACTTTGGGCTACATAATGCTAAAAAAATTATACGAATAGCTAATCCTGGGAGAAGCAAAAGACAGGTACTTTACTAAACTAGCTGCATGTAAAATTAGAAACGAATTCTCAGTCACCTCGACAGTGGAAGTTTATTTTCTTTTATAACATTGTTTTCATTTCCACTTCGTGTTACAGAAACCGGTGGCCTTCACGGTTATCACTCAGTGAACTGTTACTCAACAGTGACAATGAAAAACTATCGACCGAAACGAAAGTGAGATTGTTTTTGGGACAAATAGGTAAATGTTACAAATTGCTTAATGATATTATATTTTTCTAAGCAATGAAGTTTGCTAACTTTTCCCAAACAGTTTTATAATATGAATCCCGAAAACAATAATCGTGGGCTGGAGTTCCGCACCGATTTTCATGCTGCTTTCAGTAAAGGATAAAGTGCTTCTCGAGGAAGGTTTTAGTATATAATTTGTCCCGAGCGAACCCGTGAACGTCCGCTAGTATATTATAAATGTGCGAATTCCATATTTGCATGTGCTGTCTCTTGGTCATTTATTGTTGGCAGAACTAGTTCTTCCAGGAAAGTGGATATTCCCTGGTTCAAGTACACCCCAAAATTATCGTGTTTGGGATTCATAATACTTTAATACCTATTGTAAAATTGCTTAACGTCCTTAATTTGGTACCTACTAAGTAAATAATTATTTATTTAGCCGATAAAACTATTTGTTGATGTTATAGAGCAAAGAGCTCTTGCCTTAATCTGAGAGAACGCGGAAAGAAGTTTCTTTTGAATCTTTGTACGTTACTCCTGCTTGACAGACCTTTTTATTGGCTGACGTTTCGACCAGGTTACACCGGCCGTGGTCACAGGCTGATTCACACATATAGATACACAGCCTATGGTTTACAATTTTTTTTTTTTAATTTTACTAACTCATCGTCCGAGCCTTTTCCCAACGCAGTTAGGGTCGGCTTTCAGTCTAACTCCGATTTGGCTGAACTTCGATATTTCACGTGAAGGGACTGTCATTTGACATCCACAACCCATGGGCGATATTGAAGTTCTGTAGTAAGACCGGTCGGATTTTTATTTAGGGCTCTAACTACCCCTAACTAACGCCATAGATTTTCGTATGACAACCGGGACCGACGGCTTAACGTGCTCTCCAAGGCACGGAGGGGTCTCAATGTCTTAAGAAATGATCACCCATCCTAAGACCGGCCTGACTAGATATTTCTTAACCTTTGCAATGTGTTAACGTTGTCGGTTACCACGAGCCCCCCTATTTACTAACTACTTACTTTAAATAATATTTAATGATTTCGTTTTGGCGTTTCGCAAGTCCATTTCTTGGTCTCTTCGTGAGACTGGCGTAGGGGTGAGCCTAATGTCATTGACGGGAACCTAAATACCTACACGTCACCAATTTTCACGACATTATACTAAATAATACCTAGATAAAAACGTGTGTACATACCTTAAATATGACTGACATTTTCTGGAGGTAGTTTAGTGGATAGCGCTCTCAGTATCCCTGCAAAACTGATACCAGTGTCACAAGTGATATCGTTTTATACCACCAGTCACCTTGCCAATAACAAACTGCAATAGTCTACTACGGCTACAACACGGTTGCTGCAAGCTATGAATCAATAATTTTCAATATTCGGCACCAGGTAGGTAGGCACGCAGCCAAACGTTACAAGAAATATTGCGTATTAGGTTGGTTTTCAGTGTTCAATGTTAAAATATTTATCGATCTGATCTCTTGTTCGGGTTAATTTCAGATAAGGCTGGATCGATTATGAAGCTACGTTCACCAGCAAAACCTACTAAGACAAATACTTAAAATATATTATAAGGAAAAAACAAGCTACATTTTATTATCCTCAAAGAACATAATATCTGGACTATACGTGGGATGACGGATCAACGCTCTAAGCCGCTAGTCGTGGAGATCTGAAACTTGGAGGTGTGTTCTTTGTACGAGTATGACGTAGGCATCCGATAAAACAGGATTTTTCGAAATTCTATCCCTAAGGGGACGAAAAGTGGGGTAAATTTTCTATGGAACAACGTGTTTTCTCAGAAACTACAGGTAGGTAGGTACTCATTTTAATTTTTTTTGAACATAAGATAATGTTAAATTACGCTTGGAGCAACAAAGCGGGTTGAATATAGCTCGTTAAACATTAATAGCCGCAATATCACAGAAGACGTAATTTTTAGGAAAAAATTATCTGATCATTACTGTAGATAACTAAACTATTTTGGATAAAAATCACCTTTTACGAGAAATTTACGCGGCTACCTGCGTGATTTAGTTTCCACATTTCCAGGATAACAATAAGGTACCCTATGTCTCTCGGGGATAATATATTATACCAACATATCTGTAAAAGAATCTTCAAACTTTCGATAAGTAGTAATGGAGCATCTTCAATACAAATCAAATAATCAATCAAATCTTTCCTCTTCATAATACGAGTATTAGTAGGTAGTTAGGTAGGCATATACTAGATTTACAATACACCAAGTTTTTTTATTTTTTATTAACACACCTTTGCCAATGTCAAAGCCTAATAAACACAATATTTAATGAATTTTATCAGGGCTAGATAATTGAGCGATAGCCCTCACAGGGCTCCTTCCTTTAACTATCCTTAATGTATCATCTTTTATTCTGATTCTCTAGTAACATACCATTTCTTCTTTCATTCCTCTCGCACTTTCACACTATTCCTTTCATTCTCTTTTGTGGTGGGATAATAGGGTATGTTTTATTTTTAATATTTTTTTTTAAAGTATTACACAATCTTATTTTAACATAATTACAATTTTTATATCTATATAGTTTTAAGTCTAAAGTTCTTTATGTGGTAAATTTAACAATTTTTCAAATCTTAATTTTAAGAATGTGGTATTTATTTCTAGTTTTAAATTTATAAACTACTTATGCAGGGTTTTCCATTTCACACTTCTGTTTATATTATTCTTATTTGCTATTTTCTCTTTTGGTTATTAACATGTTTCTTATTTACTATAACGTATATATATGTAATCCTATATTATAATAATATTGATCCATATCTACTTTTATTTTCCCCCATTCCTTCTGTGCACTACTTTTATAATCTTATTTGCATATTCAATAAACTCATTTCTATGTTCTCTTATTAGTGTGGGCAGGTTATTTATATTTAATATTATATTATGTGAAATTTCGAAATTTAATCTATTACTCATATGGACTGGGCATTCTAGTATGAGATGTGTAATGGATTCGTGTACGTCCGGGTCGCAGACGCACGATGGGCTCGCCTTACACCTGAAACGGTGCAGGTATTCTGCGAACCCACAGTGGCCCGTAAGCAGTTGAGTTGTTGTGCTAGCGACCGGCATCTTGCGGACGACACTATACGCCTCCACTGCACAAGGGAGGAAAAGCTTGGTGACGGAGGCGGTCGTACCTTCTTTGTACCTCTCATTCCACTCGTGAAGCGTGCGCTGACGCAGAACACGCTTCACGAATGAAATCGGATACAAACCGTAGGTAGTCTGGTGCCTTCTTCAATTTCAGAGCCGCCTCCTTGGCTAGTACGTCGCTCGGCTCGCTCATTGCCTTCCAGCCCCGCGTGGGCCTTGACCCAGAATAGGGAAACTTCCTTACCCTGGGCCATGCCTTGTTGAATGGCTGAACGGGCTTCCACTGCTAGGGGATGGAGGGCATGACGGTTAACTAATACACCAAGTTAGACAGCAATAGGGTAGATGCCTACAACTAAAATAAATAATTTAAATGTATTTACATAAAGAACCCCAAAGTATGTAGGTATATATTTAATCTTATTTTCTTTATTTATTTATTTTTAATCATCAATCAAATCCATCAAGCTGTCCCGGCGAACCTCGTACCACCTTTTAATTTAAACCTTTCCTGAGTTTGTACGAATATTTTAAAACAAAAATGAGACAATAATTAGTGAAATAGGTCCAGCCGATCACGCGTGATGGCGTGACCAATATAGTGTAATGTTCTCTGTGGGTGTGTCCAAGGGAAACCGGGATTCATTTTTATATAATACCTACTAGCTGACGCCCGCGGCTTCGCCCGCTTGACAAATTAAATACACGAAAATCTTCCTCGAGAACCACTCTATCCATTGGTGAAAACTGCATCAAAGTCCGTTTTAAAGATCTAAGCATACATACGGACGGAATCGCCTCATTTAATAATAATAGTGATGTAGAAATGGTTATCAATAAGTTGATCTTAGCCTGTCCCAATGGACGAATTTTAAAACAAAAGTTTGGTGTCAAGTCAATTGTCACATGTCATGTCAGATGTCAGTCAGAAGAAGCTGCTGTTGATGACATCACATTCACATTTTTCATTTTTTTACGTTTTTATTTGTTGATTTATATAGGTACTTGATTTACGAAGACTGGACATTGGCAAATTGCTATAAGCAGAGGCCATAAAAAAGAATTGAATTGAATTGTGGTTAAGATTTTATATTAGATTTACATTTACATTTTACATTATTTATTTGTAGTGTTAGTGGTTTGTTTGTGTTTTGTAATCGATTACCTAACAAAATAATTACCTGTTTATTGATCAGTGAATTCTGTGATATACAGTTATAGTACACGTATTTATTAGTTTAAAATATGAGTCCTAAAAAAAAGAAACCGAAGCTCGATGTATCTGAAGTAACTACTAACAAACGCGAAAGTACACTTCAGGATTCACCGCGAAAACGTTTAAAAGTAGTTATTAGCGAAGAGGATGAAATGAAAGCCAGAAAAAGAAAGAATTTTATCAAAGCTTGTGAATTAGTATCTTACAGAGATTATTTTGATCACCGCGCCAGACTTCTACTTGTTTATTTACCATCGTGCATGAAACTTTTATGCAAACACCACAATACAAATTCTGTAAGTAAAAATGAATCATATGTACTTTGCGTTACATACCTACTTTAGTTGGTTTTCATTATTTAGATTTAGATAAGATAGACCCAATTGTATATCAATCCGTAATTTGCCGCCAATAATATAATTTATTACTTACCTACTTCATTGATTCTGAATATATTATTAAGTCAAATTAATTCCTCTCTTTCAATCCTAGTCTATTGTTATCTGTTAAATTGTTAATAGTTTTAATCCTTGACAGTGCATAAAACAAGCAACACAAGTTTTTGAAACCTAGTTTGGAAAAATTGATTAATTTCTGTGTACTTTAATTTTCAGGGGAATGTAAAACAAATGCCATCATATGCAGATGAGTCATTCCGGACTGAGATGAAGAACAACATGTGGTATGATGCCTTGGAAGTGTGCCAAATGTGCATTACACCAACACAGTACTTGTCAACAGATGTACTCAAAGATGTTGTAGAAATAATGTTGGTAAATATCTTATTTACTTTTAACTGAATTCCATAAAAAGTGGAGGCTCGATTGGTTGATGGGTGATTCGATTTTGAAAATCTTTTCTTATTGAAAGCTGCCGCTTTCTGAGTGTGTTTTTGGACTTTTTATTTCCATCTGAGCTAGAAATTGAAAGTGGATTACATTGACAGACATTGATTAGTAATATCAAACTAATTTAACTAACAATTTTTTTTCATGGTTTTACCTAATATGGTTTATATTTCAGAATGCTCACGAAGATGAAACTTCAGAATACAGTGTGAAACATATAATAGATAAAAGTCAACAGATATTAATGCAAAATTTCAGTACACATCCTCCATGTCTTGTTAAAAATTTAAGAAATTGCTACTACAAGTTTCTCACATCTCCTATGCAGTTAAGAGAAAATACATTTACAAATAGAACTCAATTTGAATGTAATAAAGGCATAATCAAATATTGTATGAACAGATTAGAATATGAACTCAGTTTTGACAGTGAAGATGGACCTTTAGTTGATAGAGAGGAGAAACTTCCAGATGATATGAGATTCAGTGTCAAAGGGATGCATTGGCAGAAAGAAAAATTTGAAATTTACGAATTATTAAACAGGCAAGAGAGGATGGGAAGACTGTTCACTGTGTTAGAAACTATAGTAGAATTGTTACAATTTGATTTGGCTATATGGCATTCAAGGTAATTTTCTCTTAGTATTAAATTTGATGGTACATTATGGTTTTGTGTCTTTAAGGACTTATTGCAATGTCAAATCAGTCTTTGTCCAAAATTAGAATCTAATATATTTACCTCTGTCTTATAATGCTGCTTAGCACTGATGTTGAAATAATTATATCAAACTTAAAGTTGAAGGCAATTGACCGAATAAAAAATATCACAAGTATGACATCTTTATTACCAAAAGCTGTGATTTTGAGTATGCAGACCTTGTCCATTAGTGAAGGAGTGGTAGTAGCAAATTCATTAGTCAGACAGTATCTTTAAGACAGATACATCAACCTTACAGTTACAGTAATATACTTTTACCTTAGAGCAACTATCTACTACTACGTATATAGAGTGCTAGTGACCCTACTGCACTATAACAACTGGTCAGAACAGTTGACGATAATGTACTGTCACTACAGCTTTCCCAGTTCAAATTGGGTTGTGGCCAAAAATGTAATTGTATATTTTGTGTAGTAAGTGTTCTGAGATCTTGTTTCTGACGTGTTTCATGTGTTGCCCTAGTAGTACGTCCACTTACATAGGGCTACCTATATCCAAAACCGCTCGCTTTCAAAACGAAGAAAACGGGTGACACTCGCCCTCTATACAGTGTGTATAATTTAGAAACTCAATGATGTTTGTTTACAGATACACCAACGACCTAGCACGTCACATCATGCGATCTCATAAACCTCTAATGGCCTATGTTTTGTGGTCAGAAAATGTGCTTTACACTGGGGCTGTAACAAACAACTGTCGACAAATACTTAGGATATTTGCGCATATGGTTCACCTAGGATATCCAGACTCCATAGTCAAAATAATGGCAGTGAGTAAAATATAATATACTCTTTAATTCTTAGCTCAAACTGCTGAGATTTTATTTAGTGGTAAATATCATTGGTCCTGGCTGAAAAATTCAAACTACGTTTTTGTAACTGAATTTGTGGTGCATTCCATAGAGGTACTATTGTACTACATAGAAGCAGAGTTGTCCGAGACGCCCAGAACTTTAATTGGCTGTGCCACAGCGGCTGGCACGTAAGATTTTGCCTTTCATCAACATTTCAACAAATTTAGTTTTCTAAATTATAATATAGCTGCTTATTTTATTACATTAACTCGGCCATTTTGGACATAACCCACTTTCTATAACTGCTTCGGTGGCGTGGTCGGTAGTGCATCGGCTTTCGACTCCAGAGTCTCGGGTTCGATTCCCGGGTCGAATCAAATATTTGTGTGATCCACAAATGTTTGTTTCGGAGTTTGGGTGTTTTCTATGTATATTATGTATGTATTTAGAAATATATAAATATGTATATCAGTTGTCTAGATCCCATAGCACAAGCTTATGGCTTAGTTTGGGCTAGATGACCCTCTATTACGTGGGACTAAAAATACTGGCAAATGGTGGGTGTGTAATGCGCCTCTGCCTACCCGTTTGGGGATATAGGCGTGATATGTGTGTGTGTGCGAAGCAGAGTCAAATCTGAGCTGGTGTGGTGAGTGTTAGGTTTTATACTTGTTACTTACATAATTATATTTTACAGATTTGGCTGAACACTATGGTACAAACATTTTATATTTGTGAACAAAATTCTAATATGGACTACCCAAACACTTCGAAATACTGTTCTGTGTTTGCAAAGGACTTCTATGCGATTATGGCAGGTATAAAACAATTCTCATAAGTACAAATGTATATTATTTTGCATTTGTTTAATATACATAATACACCCTGACGACACGTCTTACCTGTGCCCCGGCTGTATCGTCGAGGAGCAATCTCGAGATAAGTCTGGAGTGTGCGTGTTCGTTAGGGCGGATGTTTGCTGTCGCCAGTTGCGCTGCATGGAGAACCCTTCCTACTCCGTCCTTTGGTTGCACGTAGATCAAGGGTCTATGAGCCAGATTTACGTGTGCATCTACCGTTCCCACACAAGGGATGCTGAGACAACTAGGCTTTCTCAATACCTCAGCGAAACGGCTGATGACGATAGCACGGGGTCCGTGCTTTATCTCTGCCGCATTATCTCTGTCGCACACTACCTATGTGACGTTTTGTCAGTCGTTGTTCAGTTGCATTAGACATAATGTGAACATGTTTTTTTATTTTACCCGAACCTAAAGCCAACACTTATGGAAAAATTGGTGTATTTTATACAAAGAATAAAAAGAATTATTAAAAGAAGCAAATCGTGATTGTTTTAACAGCTCCTAATAGATACCGGACTGTTTGTATTTCGTGCGACAGAGATAACGTTCTACGAAGCCGAAATTAGGCTCTATTCCACTTTAATCCACTAAACAAATCCATTCATGGATTGGTTTCCACTTTTTGTTCCACGTTTCGGAATAATGAGTTCAAACATGTGCATGTGTATTGAATGTACCGGCCTGGTATGTTTACCCTTAAATTATATTACTTCGGGCTATAACTACATCATGAACATACGTTGACAATACCACATTTTAATAAATTGCACATCCTTTAACCAAAATCCATTGAAATAATCATTAAACTTTGCTACCTTCTCACTTTTCGGAGATTTTTTCATGATGTAGTTATAGCCCGAAGTAATATATTTTAAGGGTAAACGTGCCAGGCCGGTATACTCAATGCACATGCACATGTTTGAACTCATTATTCCGAAAAAGTACCAGGCGATCATAACAGAATAGGAGGTTCTGGTTGTGAAAATGGAAAAAAAGTATTGTTTGATAACTGATTATGAAACAGTGAAAAAAAAATCCATACCATCCACCCATACCAATCATAACCAGTTATGAAATCTTGGTTATGAACGTGGACGAAGGGATCCAAAATCGAGACATGTAGTTAAGAAACTTTTTTATTTCCGAATGATTTGGTAGACATATTTTTTGGATGTAATTCCAACCCTCCATAATTTTATTTTCGGGAAGTAAAGGTTGTGCGGAACATAATGATACAATTCTTGATGTGAATTTGTTCTTCAAAAGACCTTTTTATTTCTCTTTATATTTTAACTTTTTATATCCTTTTTATATTCCGATGGATCAGAATGGAAAAAATCCATCGAAGAATCAGAGTGGAAAAAAAGTAAAAACAAATCCATCTATGGATTAGAGTGGAAAAAAAGTGGAAACAAATCCATCAATGGATCAGAGTGGAAAAAAAAGCGGAAACAAGTCCGATGGATTTGTTCAGTGGATTAAAGTGGAATAGAGCGAAATTAGCTGATTGTCTTTTTCCAAAGGTCGATGTGCAATATTTATCGCCGGGTACTGTATGTTATGTAGAATGACTAGGGTGACATGTTCAACAATGAAACACTAAAAGTTCTGAGAGTCGTAACTCAGTTATTTATAAACATAAAGTTACAATTTTTTACACAGAGTTCGAGAATTTAATTGACTAACGAACTGTGTACTCAGTTTATCTCAAATAATTATAGAAAATCTACCAGATGTTGTTTTTAAAAAAATGAGAAATGTTTCATTGTGTCCATGGGTGTGTACACAATAAAACACCGTAAGTTCATCAATGAAACAGTTAAATTATTGTTGAAATTTCACTTAATTTAAAAAGAAAAACCAATTAAATATTATTAAATAGATTTATTTATTATTACAAATAAATAATATTACCCAGAGATATTATGGTCACCCGACGAAGGTGAGTGAACGCGACGACTGAAAATGCCTGCCTACCTGTGCGCTTTAACACGTGCTGTGTAGGTTTAAACTGCAAACAGACGTTTCTATATGTAAAGATATTTAAAGAGATAACTAATTACCAAAGTTATTCTACTTTAATTTATTTAGGTATGTACAATGAATCAATCCTAGTACACAATGACACAGTTTCATTGTGTCCATGTTGAAACGTTTCATCGTGGACCACCTCGGGTTTTGCTAAAAAAACCTCAAAAAAAAAAGCACTAAATATGAACTCTTTGGTTATCAAAGTAGGCTACAAGAATCTTAGATATATGCTTATTCATACGTAATACACAAAAATAACCAATTGTAGTACACATAAGACTAGGGAAAAAATCAAAGTAAAAAAAAAATCTTACTTTTTTAGATGAAAATTGCAAATATGATCCGCAAATATGCTTCCGCCACGAAGTGCGGCGCCTGATTAGGTCAGTGGGGGGCGCTCATAAAGAGGTACTTGCACACTGATTTGCACGGTTTGATTATGTCGCAATTTTGAAATATGCCGATGTTTCATTGTGTACACTTGTTTCATTGTTGAACATGTGACCCTACCTACTTAATAGTACATAATGCATAGGTACCAATAATTTTGTTGATCTGTCTATGCCTAGACCAATGAACGCAAATACAAATATAGATAAAATTTAACATGGGGACACATTAAACCTTGGCCAATGTGTAATAAAGTACCTGTATAAGTAGAAGTACTCATGTTGTATGTTGTTAATAATTTTATCTTAAATTTCCAGGCTTACCAAATCACTCAATAATCAGAATAATAGAAAAAATACAACCAACATTCATGAGGCACCTCATAGGAATATTGCATATACACAGAATACTATCAACCAACGAGTCCTGCATTTTGAAGATTGTGATGAGCTTTGTAAGTGAACGACAATGGAAGTTATATTCACCAGACGAAAGTGATATTGAACTTTCAAACCAATTATTTACCATACGAAAACGAGTTAAGAACAAAATAGGTTATCTAATAAAAAAATCCAAGTCTTTACCACCAATAGAAAATGAAGATGAAAAGAAATTTATGAAAATGGAACCCAAAATTGAAAAATGTAAAAACAGGGTTGAATTAAAGCATGTTGTTCATAGTTTATATGTAACTTTAGACGCTTATTTAGACGCATACGACGTTCATTCTGTACAAGAAACATGGAATACTTTTAATGAGAAAATGTCGAATGAAGAATCTGAGGACATACTATCAATACATAATAATTATTCTGTTAGTGAGTCTTTAATAAAAAAATACAGATATATCTCGAAGTCAATTAAAGAGTTGGAGGATTTGTTCAGTGATTTAAAAAATAGGGGAAAGTTACCAAATACGTTGAATGTTTTTGCTAACATTAAGTCTATATATTTTTAATCTTGTATGTTTAATGTTGTTATAGTTGTTTCTATTCACAAATGCAAATTGTTCATTCAGTTACTGAACATGAACATTCATCATAAAAAACGTCGACACGTGTTTCGCCCCAAACCAGGGGCATCATCAGGAGATGTCGATGGCACGGCGTGTCGAGGTTTTTTATTCTTTTTTTGCACGATAAGACAACTCTCATATATTTATTCTATTTTCAAAATTATTTCTCTATTCTTTCGGCCAAGTGGGTTTAGAGGGCGGTCTTGTGCATGAATAAATACGAGAGTTGGGTAATTTGCATGTGGCAGTCTTGATAATGCCTCGTTTAGAGGCGAAACAATTGTCGACGTTTTGTTGTCCTTTTAATTCTGCGAAAAATTAATGCTATTATATAATTTTTAAAAAGTTTTTTCTTAAAACATTTTACTTACCATCGTTTTGTTGCAAAGTAGTTAGATTTATTTAATTTGATACGTTACTTGATTCTACAACATCTTTTATTTTATCATTTAGCAGATGATGTTAAACATCTCAAATTCAGATTTGTATTGGACTTCGTAGTAAGAGTGTAGTGCGGGTCGACTGCCATCTAAATTGTATAGACTTCTGTTCTTTTCCCTGCATATGTACCTCATACTAGTTTGTAGGGTATAGTGTTTTTGAGTTTAATGAGTATATTTAAAGTCGAATAGTCTTTTTTTTTTAATTTTTGGCTTTGGCCACCTATGTGGCCTTTGTTTTCGGTTCCATCCCGCATCGGTGAGTGAATCCTTTTAGCTTGCTTCTGTAAGGACGGCGGGTGGCTAGCCCGCCGTGGCCTCAGGCCTCAGGCCCCGATCATGGAGGTCGTCGAACAGCCTAAAGTAAGGCCAGCGAATTGAAATAAAAAACTTACGCCATCACTGCGTACGAGTTATAAGGACGGAGTCGTCTTACTGGCCTCGCTTTACTCTTATACTGAACATAATATTTAGAGGACGAGTCTCTGGCACACATTAAAACACCCTCCTGCTCTCCTCATATAATGTGGAATTTTATAAACATTTCTACCTACCCCTTTTGGAATAGGACGTTGTCGTATGTATGTATTAAATTTATAGAACAGTAAAGTTTATAACACACTGGTCCTTCACACCAGTGGTACAGCGGAGCATAACCCCATAAGACGTATGCCACACGACAGGAAACAGCGACACACTGGTCCTACGTCTGAAGTTTACGTTATCTACGCGCATGACACTAGACAGCGTCGTGCGCGTGGGATAGCATGGGAACAAGCTAATCTGGCGCGGTGATGTAAGACAGCGTGATGAATGACCAGTGTGTTTGTTACCATTGTATAGGCCAGATCATGTTCAGATGTCATAATGCCCATCCCTTAAAATAAATATTGTAGTCACTAGCTATTTATAGTACTGTGAATAGCTGTGCTATAAACCACCTAAAGTTGTCCACTTTTCTGGCAAATGTTATAGTGTTACAATAAAATTATTGTTTGGATTATAAAACAAATGTCAAACTAAAAGTTTGTGCTTGACTGATCAGATATAAGAATACTGTTTGTACCAACAAAAAATATAAAGAAATTGGAATTAACTTCTGAAATATTAGTTACTTTCGACTCCAATAATTTTAAATGATAGCTTATTTTAGATACTGAGCTTATAGATACTGACTTTATTATTATTATTTCCAACGGGGACGCCGGTCACCGGACGGACGATTTACCCGCGGTGTTTGCGGGCCATTTCGTCCATTTCCCCAGTATTGACTGACTTAGTAATGACTGTTCTACACTTCAGTTAGTTGCTGAGGTTTTTCGGCTTGGCTGTTTACACTTATATGTGCTTATATGGTGCTAGATTATGTATGCACAACCAGTACCTGACAGTCAGTGGGTCACAAATAAAGAAGTCTGTTATCGCGACATCTTTGAAGTCATTCTCATCTGCATCAAGAGCCCTTGCTGCCACATGCATAAAAGGATCTGAAAGAATATTAACCCAAAGTGCTCAAAACACCCTTTTACACTTACACAGACTGTGGGCAAACTCGTGATTAAGTATGTTAAACTTTTTCTTGTATGCGTTATCATAAAACACCGTAATATCAATAAATGCTGAACCTGATGGGGGGGGGGGATATGTTTGGGTCACTATACATAAACTGGTTAGTATAATATGATTAAAAGATAACCACTCTGTAATTCAAACAAAATTCGCACAGCCTATTACTTACGACTAAATAGAATCTCTGCAGTCTTAGCGCATATAAAAGAAAGGAGGTAAAACAATTTACTAATCACTAAATTTATTTCATTTATTTAATACTTGGGCATATAATGCCCTCTTGCTTTCTTTGAACGTTTTGCTTTTTCAATATCAACATCTGGGTAATCTGCCTTCAATTTTTCCATATCCATATTTGGGAATCTCTTTAGTAGTTGCTGTACATGACCGAAATCTCTGTTACGTGCTTTCCTTTCAGTATTACGATGCTTTTCTTTATAGCCTCTTAAAAACCTTCTAACAGCAATACCATTTATAATACCGTGTTCAAAGTAAGGTCTAACCCAACGAGTATTCATAAATTTTGGTATATAATATTCTTTTTTCTGATATTTTTCAGGTAATCCAAATATGTTCACAACATCATCAGCAGGTCTTTCTCCAGTTTCTCCGGTTTCGAGCTGGTAATAAGCGACGTTGCGTTCTCTTACAACTGTTTCAATATTGTTCATAGATTCTTGCACTTTATCAATTCGTTCAGGGTTGGGAAACGATTTCAATAGATTGTTACACTCATGCTCCATTGTGTACAGCATATTTCGCTCTTTGAGTAGTACATACCATAATTTGTGTAAGTCTGTATTTGATTTTATCCTTAATTCATCTAATTTCCATCCCCTTCCGACTCTAATATTGGATTCAGTCCAGTTTTTTTTGGAATCAAAGAATTCCATTAGGTCATAGGCCGGGGCTGTGGTACAAACATTTTTTCTGAAAGCTGACGAGGTAATAATTTTTACAGCATTTTGAGTGCGCAAACATAGAGATACAGTATTACTAATAACATGTCTTAGCATGGTAGTACTCATAATAAAATAACCTTCTAAATGCTCGCCTGCTAGGTTATTATTTATTTTATTTAGTTCAGCTTCAGCTAGTTGACTGACAGTCAGTGACAGTTGACAAACTTAATTTTTTAATTAGTGATGTGCAATTGGTAACACGTTGGTAACTCGAGTCGGCGCTAAGTTTCGAGTTAGTTTGAGTTGATTTAACTGAATTTGATTTTTTCCTTAAGTAATGTGTTGGCTGGCGATAAATGAATGAACTTAGGCAGTATGGTGCAAGGACTGTAGCCTGTCCCTTTAATGGATAAATTTACAAAAAAAGATCAATGAACGAATCAGGCGATTCGACAAAAAAGGTGGTGATTTAGGTATGTTCACATTTTGTAGCCACAAACAAATCATATAGTGTAGGGCAGCGGTTCCAGACCAGTTGTCAGTGGAAATCCTACTAATATTATAAACGCGAAAGTTTGTGAGTATGTAAGTGTATGTCGGTCGATAGCCCAGTTAATTATTAATTTTAATATGTAAAAATGGTCCGCAAGGTTGACTCACCGTGTCTGGAAGATTTGTCTCTTGAATCCTGGTGAAAACCGGCGCCGGTGGTCAGATGCTGTTATTACACACTTCACTTTGAACAGTTTTTGGATTGTTAAATTATTTAATATTGATTATTTTGTGGAGAAAAATAGTTTGAACGTCTCAAGATGGCGAACGTAGAATGACACAGTGGCCGGGTCAGCTGACCATAGTTATAAAAGAATTATACATTTCCCCCACCGAAATCCGCAAGGATTTCCAAGTTACGATACCAAGTTCGGTAGAATTTGTTAACCAGTTTGAGTGTAGGAGGATGTATAACATGTGTAATTGAATAGATAAATTATATATTGAGATATAGTGTAATTAAAGTTAGAACAATGGACTGTATAATGTATAAAAATAAATTAAACTAAATCTAAGTAAGGAATTATAGTTTAGTTAAAAGTTGTGATCGAGAGGCAACGGGCTTACTTTTGAAACTGGACGAGTTAGTTCGTTGCCGTTCGATGTTTTTAAACGAATTACACGGACCACGCCATCGGGGCCACTTTGCAGTTTCGTAATTCTACCTAGTGCCCATTTGAGTGGCGGGCATCTGAATTTATAAGAACAAGATCACCGAGTTGTAAATTGTTTGAAGAACTATGCCATTTTTGGCGTGTTTGTAAAGTATGTAAGTAATCTTGTTTCCAGAGTTTCCAAAATTGTTGAGACATCTGCTGGACAAGTTGCCATCGATCCAGTCTAGAGCCAGAAAGATCTGTAAGACTGTTCCCCGGTACAGACAGAAGCTCCCTACCTATGAGGAAATGTGCCGGTGTTAACACTTGAAATTCGGTCGGGTCGCTGGACAGCGCGCACAGAGGTCTCAAGTTCAGTACGGCTTCGACCCGTATGAATAGTGTGCCCAGCTCCTCGAATGATAACGCTCTGGTACCAATGGTGTGTCGTAAGAGAGCGCGGGCCCCCATAATGACGGACTCATGGAGTCCACCGAAATTACTGCCCGTTGGGGGATTAAATCGCCAAACAATACCACGAGAGACAAACCCGTTATTGATATTAATCGATTCGTCTTTTAAAAATTTAGTTATTTCACTTAATTGTCTATTTGCTGACACGAAATTCGTACCATTATCTGAAACGATAGAATGGCACAAACCTCTCCTAGCTGTAAATCGATCGAAACATGCCAAAAAACATTCCGTACTTAGTGATGACAACACTTCTAAATGAACTGCCCGTGTCGCACAACACACGAACACACAAAGATAGGATTTGGAGATGCGAGCGTTCCTACGCGTTGACTCTTTTGTAGGAAACGGTCCGCCCATGTCTACACAAACAGTGTGAAATACATGAACATCCTGAGAGCGATATTTAGGTAGTTCGTCCATTAAGGGTTGTCGACTCGTAGGAGTTGCTCTGAAACAAGAAATGCATTGCCTAGTTCGCGACCTAATAGCATTACGAGCGTTGACGATCCAATACTTTTGTGTTAGTAGATTTTGAAATTTTGTGGAAATGATCAATTAGAATCTTTGTGAAGTGGGCATCTTTAGGAAGTAAAAGAGGGTGCTTTTGTTGGTAAGATAACTCTGACTGGGAAAGTCGACCCCCCACCCTGAGGAAACAATCAAGGTCAATGAAAAGGTCGAGTTTCTTATACGAACCATACAACGTATGATTGTCGTAAATATTCAACCCATGAAGAGAGAAAAGCTCAATTACAATTACACAATAAGTGTTATAAATGTCTCCAATCAGGCCATATCGTTAAGAATTGCAAGAAAGAAATACAATGCCCTATTTGTAAATCTAACAGTCATAAATCTGCAATGTGCTTCAAGGCAATGAAGAATTATCGAAATGAACATCAACAGAAACATTATACTAACGCTATGCACATTAATGCAGAATGCACCACGTTGTTACAAACAGCAACTGTTATGATAAGAGGACAATACAATATCATGAAGAATTGCAGAATTTTATTAGATTATGGTAGTCAACGGAATTATATAACTCAAGGAGTTGCAAAGGAGTTGAAACTTTCTACAGAAGAACATCAACATCTTACAATTTTTACTTTCGGATCCGAAACTCCGAAGACAGTTGAAAGTCCATTGGTAAAATTCGATGCATTGACTAGAGATAAAGTGATGAAAACATTATATGCTAACAACGTCCCATCAATATCTAAAGGAGTTCCGTGTTTCAAACAAGAATTAATCAACTGGAAGATCAAGGAAAGTTACACTCTGGCTGATGACGGTTCCTTGTCTGACAGAGTGGACATACTTCTAGGAAATGATTACTATCATTCTATTGTTTTAATGAAGAAAATATGCATAGCAAAGGACTTATACTTAGTCGAATCTGAATTTGGCTGGATCACTTCTGGTGTTATACCAAACAAACCTATAGAACAAATGTCTATGGTGACATATTGTCAATGCTCTTGCAAGATAGGATTGAACCAACCTGATCTACCATTGGATAACGGAAACTTAAAATTATTATGGGACCTAGAATCTATTGGAATTATAGATTCACCGAAATTAAATAGAGATGAAGCCGCAATTAAAAATTTTAATAAAACAATAGAATTTAGAAACAACAGATATTATGTAAGTTGGCCCTGGATCAATATTACTCCAAACCTTTCATCAAACTTTGGATTAGCTAATGGACGCCTAGTGGGTCTATTTAAAAGATTGGATCAAAAAACAATTATTACATATGATCAAAATTTCAAACAACAATTGGAAAAAGGAGTAATAGAACTAGTGACATCAAAACAAAAGGAAAGTAATCATCCCATACATTATATACCTCATCATGGAGTTCTGGCACCTGGTAAAGCATTAAGAATCGTATATGATGCATCTGCGAAGACCAAAGACAGCAAGAGTTTGAACGAAAGTTTATATTGTGGACCAATGCTACTGGAAGATTTAACTGGACTGATTATAAGATTCAGAAGCCACAAAGTTGGTCTAACAGCCGATGTAGAAAAGGCTTTCTTACAAGTTGAACTTAAGGAACCAGACAGAGATGTTAAGCTCGTGTAATATTAGATGAATTTATTGATATGTTTCAGAATCGTTGTTTACTAAGCCTACGTGAAAGATATAATCATTCACTTAAACAACCACGAATAACTTCAAAAATAATTCCATGTGTGGGTCAAATACTTCAAATCAAGGGTGATAAACAACGTGTAAGTTGGAAAGTTGGTAAGATTGTCTCGTTAATAACAAGTAAGAGATGAATATGCCTATTCACATGCTTAACCATTCGTGCAGTACATTTGGAAGTCGTTGAAGATTTGTTTGCTGAAGAAGGTTTACTGACTCTGAGACGGATGATTTCAATTAGGAATATACCCAAACTCATTACTTCAGATAATGCTACGCAAAACATGATGATATTACTTTGAATTTTTTTGTGGCCGGTGTGTCCATTTCTATGAAATGTATATATGTAAATACACAATTTTGTATGCTGTGATAAATTATGTCCAGTTCTATGAAATGTATATATGTAAATACACAACTTTGTATGCTGTAACAAATTTTTTCAATCGACGTCGCTCAATTCCTTTGACGCGGGAGTGTCGCGCATCTTCCCATCGCGAGATATAAACTCATTTTGAAGTCTATGGTAAGATCTTTGACCACTAATTAATTCTCTATTCTTAATATAAATTCAAATATCTTCCCGTTTCTTAATGTTACCTGGGAATTTTCAGTATCGCGTGGGAATCCTACTAAGCATCTTAAGTTCAAGGATCCTCTAAAACAGAAAATTCGCGTCTAGTGCAGAGTATATAACCGTTTAATATTAGCACAAGCTGATAAGTACGATAGTTACGCGTGTGTTGAAAACCTTAATTCCACGGAACAGTCGCTGCCGTACGAGCGGTTCATATCCTGAGTTGCTGCTGTCACGAGCCGTTATCTGAACGTTGGCTGACCTAGAAAAAGCTGAGTCTCACTTGTATTAATACTAGTCTAAATCTGAACCTGTTATAATTTGTGTGTAAACGCCTTTCACGATTCTCTAAGGCCTGTCTGTGTGAAAGGGTAATTATAGCCCATGGCAAAGGGGACCGCTGGCGAAAGAGTCCAGTAAAGCGGTTGGCTTGCTTCTAATAGTGTGAAGCGTGCATCACGGCTCAACTAGTACGTAGAGCCTGGTATTTTCTGTCGTTCTATGGTCCTGGTGAATCAATGATTTTTTATACAATGGATTTCGGATCATCGCTCAAAAGTGTCCGAACTAAAAGAGAAACAAAACGCTAAAAGAGAAACAATCGCGCGCCAGTCTTGATTTTGACAACTGAACGACAACACGTTGCTCAATGCCATACTGTATTGTAAAAACGTGTAAAAACTACGAAAAAAAAGCAAATTGAAGACGGTGTCTCATATTTTCAGTAAATAAGCTTTTGTTTTATCATTTGCAATTTATTATTTCACTTAAAATACAGTATTTCGTCGATAATAAATTAAAAGACAAAAGTAAATATTGCAATCCAGTCCAATACCGAAGTATCTATCTGTCTCTTTCGAATTCATCCCAAGCTCAGTAAAAAGAAAGAGACCATTTCATTTTCACTTAATAATGTACTAACAAAATGACCATTCAGATTTATTCGGATTACCGATAGCGATGAAACTATTTGGAACAAAGATTATAGTGGAGACGCTTTGGCTCTTTATGATTTTTTTTTCGTTATATGAACCAACATCTATTTCAGTTTTCCTCGGGATCCAGTACACTGTGCACAATGGAAAAATATTATTGCCCTAGCACGGCGAGAAGAATATTTTGATCCAAAAAATAACAATCTTGTTTGTTCGGCTCATTTTATGGACATAACAAAAAGAGGTCCGATCTTTATGAAACTTGTACAAGAATCCCTTGATTGAATACAATTTTTTCTTTTGATTGGGATGGAGGAGATAAGCCCAAAAATGTTTTTAATTTTCACAGGGTATCATTGTTTTGTCATAAATATAATTACATAATTACACATGTCATTTTATTTCGTGTATGTACTGTTATTTTTTTTTTATTTGGATTCGCGGTAATGTATTCCCACAGGAATCGGGGCCGAGATAACTATATCTCGCGGGCGGAGTCACGGTGATCAGCTAGTAGCCAATAATTTCGTATCCCAAAAATTAACCATAAGATAAAAATAAATTAATGACGCGCAGTTTTAGCAACTAATTCAGTCACTTGAAACACGGCTATCTTGTAGTAGACGTAGCGACATAGCGTTATGAAAATAGTAATGAAAGCGGAAGAACTTTGACACCCACAAGAAGTTTGGCATTTATAATATTATAATTAGTTAATTTCATTAATTCCCTTTTTGTTATTCATACACTATAGTTACTTATTATGAAACTGACTCGAAAAAAAAAATCTTTGTCAGTCGTTAATTAGTTTTTCAGCTTATTTCGTCTAATATAAACAAGTAATTACAATTTATATTAATTGAATTTATTATAGTCTTACATTAATTATTACGCGTACGTAGATACATATCATGGAATCCTTAAAAGACTTTAACAAAATAAACCTACTCCATTGTTTCTATGTTCACGTAATTTTAAGTATAAGCTGCATAAGGTGAATTAGTCAGGCGGACAGATAGAAACTACGTAATGCGATAAATTTGTGCAAACAAAAGTGAACACTATTCCGTTGAATCAAGGTTTAAATTGTAATATGAAATTTGTTTATATCTATGTATAATGTATAGGTCGACTCGGGACATTATTTTCTTGCGATTTGTTCTAGATCCTATGTCCATTGTATTATAAGGTCTTTGTGGTGAATCATAGAATATATGTTGGTCGTAATTCCCTTGGGTTGCAACAAGCAATGAGATGCACATTGTATAGTAGGACCGGCATATGACCAGAATAGCTAGTGTATGACCGATTAACAACCTACGCCACGGAATGTACCTCATCTAAATTACTTCTCTGCATACGATTTCCATGCAAATGCAAGGAAGACACAGCTGATTCCATTCAATTGGAATCAACGGATACTTTCATTTCAGATGGTGAATTTATGCTGTATGTCTTTGGTTATCTACGTGTCGTGTACCTCGATCTGTGATGAATGGCAGATGTTTGAATAAGATGACTACCGGGCAATCTGAGAACTATAAAAACCAAGTATGTAAAACCCCCATCTCTTTCCCGACAAAGGTCGTTCGCTGTGTTTTCCTAGGTTTTGTGGTAGACGGTTGGCTACCACTCGAAGAACCAGGAATGTGTCCAGCCATCTCGAGAACACTTACGTATTTCTCCACGAGTAGTATTAATTCCTCATAAGTACGTATCTCAGACACCCACAAGAAGTTTGGCATTTATAATATTATAATTAGTTAATTTCATTAATTCCCTTTTTGTTATTCATACACTATAGTTACTTATTATGAAACTGACTCGAAAAAAAAAATCTTTGTCAGTCGTTAATTAGTTTTTCAGCTTATTTCGTCTAATATAAACAAGTAATTACAATTTATATTAATTGAATTTATTATAGTCTTACATTAATTATTACGCGTACGTAGATACATATCATGGAATCCTTAAAAGACTTTAACAAAATAAACCTACTCCATTGTTTCTATGTTCACGTAATTTTAAGTATAAGCTGCATAAGGTGAATTAGTCAGGCGGACAGATAGAAACTACGTAATGCGATAAATTTGTGCAAACAAAAGTGAACACTATTCCGTTGAATCAAGGTTTAAATTGTAATATGAAATTTGTTTATATCTATGTATAATGTATAGGTCGACTCGGGACATTATTTTCTTGCGATTTGTTCTAGATCCTATGTCCATTGTATTATAAGGTCTTTGTGGTGAATCATAGAATATATGTTGGTCGTAATTCCCTTGGGTTGCAACAAGCAATGAGATGCACATTGTATAGTAGGACCGGCATATGACCAGAATAGCTAGTGTATGACCGATTAACAACCTACGCCACGGAATGTACCTCATCTAAATTACTTCTCTGCATACGATTTCCATGCAAATGCAAGGAAGACACAGCTGATTCCATTCAATTGGAATCAACGGATACTTTCATTTCAGATGGTGAATTTATGCTGTATGTCTTTGGTTATCTACGTGTCGTGTACCTCGATCTGTGATGAATGGCAGATGTTTGAATAAGATGACTACCGGGCAATCTGAGAACTATAAAAACCAAGTATGTAAAACCCCCATCTCTTTCCCGACAAAGGTCGTTCGCTGTGTTTTCCTAGGTTTTGTGGTAGACGGTTGGCTACCACTCGAAGAACCAGGAATGTGTCCAGCCATCTCGAGAACACTTACGTATTTCTCCACGAGTAGTATTAATTCCTCATAAGTAAGTATCTCAGACTGTCCTATCTCTTTTTCTAACTCGCGCCTAGTGATGGAGTCTAAGTTACGCGAAAGCGACATAAAATAATATAAATCCCGATAGGTTGTTGACCTTGAGAAGCTGTAAGGCCTTAACGTTTTCTTGATATGTCTGTAAGAATTCGTTAAGTCCCTTGACAGATTCGGCAGCTAACGGTTTAAAATTAAATATTTTATCTAAATAATTAGTAGCTAATGCGCGTTTGTTGTCATTTCGCTTCACTAAAGTAGACCAAACAATAGGATAATTGTCAGACGTAACTGGCATAGACTTCACGATAGTTAATGCAGGACCGCTCACCTCTGAAAGTAAATAGTAGAACTTCTCGATATTTGCTATTCCACTATTACTATGAATTAAGCTGAGAAATGTGTCTCGAAAAGTAGGCCAGTTTTCAAGTTTACTATCAAAAGGAAATAGTTCCAACTTAGGTAGCCTAGGTTTCGCGCACTGACTTTCACTTTTACAAGTTTTATTCAACTGATCACTATTTGATTCACTGGAACCAAAATTACCTTCATAGACGCAACAAATGTGATAGTACATAGTATCAAAGCTACTTAGATCATTGTAGGACGGTACATAACTCGCATACAGACTTTTTTTTATAGCTGTTATAGCACTGACACTATTTTCAAACTTCTCGCGCCACTGCGGCACGTCGGGATAGCGAGAACAAAATTCACCAGCTGATTCGGCGCTTGTACCTACTTTTTTAGAAATATCAAATAGTTTTTGCAATCTCATGAAACACATTTCTTTTGTTGTAATATGCGAACCCGCTAAACTGTGAAACTTAACATCAATAGCGGCAGCTAACTCGCTCGTACCTGCAGTTGCGTCGTCGCCTTTAGTCATTTTAAATAATATTACGAAACTGCAAAGTATGAACAACAATGGCGGTCACGATCGTGATCGCAGATATTTTTGTAGAATGAAAACTTAAAGTACTGTGTTTTGCATTAAAATATACACTGTGTATATTTCTATGTTTTACACAGGTTTTAGACTCCTACAATAGGAATTGACATAGAAATACGCAAATATGTCGCACCCGTGGAGGTACCTACTTAATAGTTTTATAATGAAAGTTGATGAAATAATGAATTTATATCGATAAATACATGTAAATACATAGATATTCAGTTGTATTGATATCTGATATATAACTGATCGATCCTGGCTCGATTTGACCAAAATGTATGTCGATAGCCCAGTTAATTATTAATTTTAATATGTAAAAATGGTCCGCAAGGTTGACTCACCGTGTCTGGAAGATTTGTCTCTTGAATCCTGGTGAAAACCGGCGCCGGTGGTCAGATGCTGTTATTACGCACACACTTTACTTTGAACAGTTTTTGGATTGTTAAATTATTTAATATTGATTATTTTGTGGAGAAAAATAGTTTGAACGTCTCAAAGATGGTGGACGTAGAATGACACAGTGGCGCCACACAGGTGTTGCGGACGCCGGGTGAATGTCAGCTGACCATAGTTATAAAAGAATTATACAGTAAGTATGTATGGATGGATGGATGTTTGTTACTCTTTCACGTAAAAACTACCTAATGGATTTTAATGAAACTTTACAATAATATAGCTTATACATCAGAATAACACATAAGCTGCAATTTATAAAGATATTGTGTGAATTGTTCAAAATATGACGAGACGGAAGTCATCAACTAAATATCTCATTCGGTGGTGGTTTTGGATTCATGGGTTCCTAAATTTCAACTCGAGTTAACTCGGACTATAATTTAATCCGAGTTTGCACATCACTAATGTTAATATTATTCAGGCGAAGGCTTCTACCATATACTGCCAATGCCTAATGGATCCCAGAGTCGATCAATCAAAACTTTACACTAACGTAGACTGACGGCACATATTGATCGTTTAATTCGGTTCCTAATAAAGCGCGACCGTGACGGGTTGTACGACCCAGTGCTTAGTATGTAAATCCATACTAAGCAGTGGGTCCATTAACCTAGGCACTATTACTATAGTATTCTTATATCTGTGACCTAGGGTAATGGTGGTCTCCTTCTTTCCTTTAAGAGTGGCTCGCGCAAATAACGCTCCGGTCACCTGGGTCGCGCGTCGCTAGGAACTCGACACTTGTAGTGATGGTCAAGAAAATTTACGGCATTATTATTTGTAAGTCCTCGAAGATAGAACAGACAAAAAGACAGTGAAGTCTCAGCAATAAAGTTTCCGTTTTACCATTGAGTACGGAACCCTGAACGGTATGGGCTGCTTCTGCTTTAGGACATTATTATGACGTTACGTTTAGTTGGCAATTACCTAGAACCTCACAAAACATGGTGTTTTGTAATGTAGACCAATTTCAAACTTTAGGTACATATTTTAGTACTTTTACAGGATAGAGTGGATAGGTATTATG
Organism: Nudaria mundana; assembly: GCA_963556515.1. NCBI lineage: Eukaryota > Metazoa > Arthropoda > Insecta > Lepidoptera > Erebidae > Nudaria > Nudaria mundana. The sequence goes on along the minus strand of OY748290.1, from coordinate 8,415,809 downwards.
GAAAACTGATATGTTAGCCACGTGTTTGATTAAAAAATGCGGTTACTATTGCTTTAATTGTTAATTATATACTTACAAACTCTTGACGTTTTGTAAGAAGCTCTAAACGTAATAGTTGAATAATGTCGTGGTTGTGTTGTGGGTGGTAAAGACGCTTTTCACATCATAAAATTTTACTTTAAGTAAAATGTAAACAAACTAGAACATACCATTTTTCAATGTGTCATTTTATATTCATTGTGTGCTCAGGTGATTAAAATAGTGCCAAGTTTGTGAAGTGTATGTTATTTATTTTTGAAGATTTCATCATCGATGTAGTCTATTGACAGGTACAGACACTATTTTCATAAACTTTTGTTTTTTGTTAACATAATATATCTTATTGGAATTCATCAATGACAGACGGACGAACAGCAAAGTCTCAGTAATAGGGTTCCCGTTTTACCCTTTGGACACGGAACCCTAAAAATCAAGAAAGTTTAAAAAATTGTATGGCATTGTGGTGTTCAATTTATATTATTTATTCCGTGATCAACTAGATATTAAAATCACACTATAATATTGCAAAGGCATTTAAGTAGTGTGGTGCAGTATTCATGTCTCATTGACCACATATAACACAAGTAATATGTAAGTCTATTTCAAGGATAAAGCATGTTTTTTTGTTTTAGTAACATGTATAATGATCACCATCTATGCCGTCTCACTTGTTAAGACCATAATTAACAGTATATTAGCAAGTTGTTGGTAAGGGCACCAAGCCACTGAAAAGTACCAGTGAATAGAATACCTATGCTTTGCAATACAAGATTGTAATACATACAATTAAGGTTGATTCACACATATCAGTGCAATGTCTCAGTTCCCACACATTACTGATGACAAGAATCGTCCCTTATACTGACATTTGGGGAAGCTTTTATAGAAAGTTTATGAAAGAATATTTTGCACTGATACTGAACTGTGACAGTACTGTGTCAGAGGCTTCACTGATATATGTGAATCAACCTTTAGACTATCTATTTCAATACGGTTGATTGAAGGCATTTGCTTGAACTAGCTACACATATTGAACAAAACACATTTCCTCTTCCACTCTATTTATTTCTACAAGTTGTTACCGATTTCTTCTTATGGCATAATTTGATAATGTTGTTGCTAAATATTTCGATTTTTTTTTAATAAAAATCATTGAATGGAGAAAATTCTCTGTTACTCTCTTAATAAATGCCAATGAAGGACTATCAAGAACTTATGAGAACAAAAACAGTTTTCAAAGTCAATTTGAGGAAGGCTGAGGAAGCTGGTTCTCAAGTCCTCAAACATCTTGAAAATGAGAATGTTTGCTCAAAATTTACTGAAGTTGCAAAGATTGTATCTAATAAAAACATTAAAAACCTGTCATTGAACTTTCTTCGCTCAACTCCAAGTCAGGGCAACAATATTCAAATTATAAAGTGAATACTAATAACATAAATAACCAGTGTTAACTGCCAAAGATTATATACTTCACATAATAATTTTGTAATGTAACCAAGCAAGAAAATAATAGTAGGTACCTATATATGCATTAATCTTTATTGCATGACTTGATACCATAGTAAGTTCATTGTTACTGAAACAAACAGCGACTGGTATCGCTGTTTGTTTCAGTAACAATGAACTTACTATGGTATCAAGTCAAGTAACTTGGGCTGTATCTCACGAGCCATAGTAAGAAAGTTGAAATTTTCACAGACAATGCATTTCTGTTGACCCTATAACAACAAATACTAAAAGCAGTATAAAATATATAATGGGTTCCCAGACAACCAACTTAATTTTTTGACGTTTTGGTTTACGGAACCCTTTGTGCGCGAGTCCGACTCGCACTTAGCCGGTTTTTACTCATAGCTACGGTCGCGGTCATCGTCACCCTATCGACCATTGTCGGGCGTCGCGGATACGCCCTCGTAAAGATAACCCCAGGACCCCATGACTGGGCAAATTACTTACTAACCTATTGATCTAATTTAGTCTAATACTATATTGATCCATATATGTGATGCCATTTATAGTAGAATGGCAACTGAATGCGCAGATTCGTCATCGTAGCTCAGTGCTCAGAGCATTCCCCCTGTAAGGGAAAGGCCGTGGGTTCGATCGGTTTTTGTAATCTGTTTATAATTTATATCTTAATGTGTTGAATGCGCAGAATTCTTGACTTGAAATTAGACTCTTTGATGGTTTATAATCGGTTTATTCCTGAAAGTTAACACTTTACATGAGAACAATAATTTTGATGTTGTCGATAGCTAATCTCAAGACGCACTGATTTGTAGTAAGTAATTTGTAGATGGCAAATATTGACTGAGATGACATGTTGCAATATAATTTCGGCAGGCACTTATTGTTATGCTAATTTGGCCTCAACCGTAACCTTGGTAGGCACAATTGCTAAAAATTAAGTAGGTAGGCACCTACTGTCGGTTTCCATCGATACGGTGCAGTTTTAACTGTGATAAATGTACCTATGTGGGTGTAAATTCGCAAGGGTGACTTAGTAAATTAAACTCCTATTTGTACGGCATTGTAAGTAGAAACTTGCGTGATGTAGATCTTGTACTTGTACTTGTCGACGTAGGCTGGTCTCCGCAATTCCACGTCTATTGCGCGGGTTTTGCGTGCGGGTAGGAGGGCTCTTCTACTCGTTTACGTGAACCAGCCGATCTCTTCCAGGAACGCCAGCAGGCCCCGCAGGTTGTGCAGAGCTTCAGGGACGGTTTCCGGGTTGCCGAGATGTTTCGCCCTGTAGTTTCTTACTTCCTCACATCGCAGTAGCAGATGGCTGACCGTCTCTTCCTCAGCCATACATGCCCTGCAAAGGGGACTGTCTGTAATGCAATCGTATATAGATGGTTGTTTAGGAGGCAATGCCCCGTTAGGACACCTGTGAAAAGACGAAGGTGGGATTTTTTCAACGTCACAGGCGTGATGTAGATTCCAATTCCAGGTACAGCGAGTGAGAAGGGTGTTACCTTCTCACTCACTGTACCCCTGAAATAAAGTTGGCTGCAGTCATTTGTACAATATTAACGTCCAATATGGTGTACACACAGTAAAATTATCAACAGAGGACTCATTTAGATGTGGTATGCTCTCACTTATAAGGTGACAAATACGTTAATTAAGGAAGGGAGCGCCTCAGTTTGTTCTATGTTCATATGGCGTGTATTAAAGACGTGAGCGCTAGTTGGCGCGGTTGGGACTCAACACCTACAAAACGATGCTATAATACGTAACACACGACGATATTATGCTTATAAACCCAGCTTACAGTTCCAAATCTAATTATGAAAGCATAGTATCCTACTTTTATACTATCATTAGACGAAACATAAGAAAATACTTAGATAACAGACTACTGCTACTACGAATAAAATTGCTCAGGATGGCTCAGGATGGCTGTGTTCTTAAAAGGAGCTAAAAATGCACAACACAGCACTTCAAATACAGGCCACCACCATACAACAGTGGATCTCATCATCGAAGATCGTCGAACTGAATAGATTGTTTTTTTCTCGTTTAGCTTTAAGAAATTTTGATTGTAGAGTAGAGAAGCGCGGGTAATTACCGGAGAATTCCAAGATACAGTAGCACCTACACAGAATGGGGAACAGACCGCGATATAATGGATTATAATAATATCTGGGTGACAATTTTGCTTTACGCTGGATGTGTCTGATACTCAGTTTACCTAGCTCGCGTTATGCCTAACAAAAAGTAGAAGTAGGCATAACGCTAGTTAGACTTACTTCGGTACAGGCCAACAACTATAAAGACCAAATAATAACCAGACCAACTTAGATTTAGTCTTTTAGCGCTTTCTTAACTCAACTCTTAACCCTAAATTATATTATATTCAGGATGTTACAAAATACCATTAATAAATATATTACGAACACAAACCTATTGGAACGAAGTTCCTTATCGCGCGTTGCGAAAGGGGGCTAGACGGAAAAAATTAAGAGAAAAAGTGGGGCCGACACTTTTTGCTATTGTTGTAAGCCGGGCGGGGCCGGGCGTGCGCGTGTTTCTGTCTGTCTATACGTATATATATATATATATATATATATATATATTATTATTAATCGAAAGGAAAGAAACAGAAACTTCGTTCCATCCGGGTGTCCCTTGACACCTCTCAAGTTTTATATGTATCCTTATAACTAATATTATAAATGCGAAAGTACTAATTTATGCGGGTGGAGCCGAGGTCATCAGCTTGTATATATATATAGGCATAACGCAATATAGACCATGTAAAATTTAGGTATAAAGAGTAGTAATCCTTATGCGAAGTAGGCAAATGGCGACTTAGGCAAACAGATACTTAGGCTAAAAGTTAATCGAAAATGAAGTTTAGTCATAATGCGAAGTGATCGTTCTGCGTTTTAGGTATACCCCGCGTAAAGCGACTATGGACCCATTCTGAACAGAGAGAAGGGTCAAACACAAAAAACAGCTTATCGTAACATCTCTAGTATGAGAATGAGAATTTCTGAGCATTAAGTACCTGCAAAGGTTTGAGGGTACGTGTATGACTTCAGGACACGCAATGGTGCGGACACCTCACTCCAAATTGCCATACCCGTCCAAAATCTTTACTGCAGGGCAGTTAAAAAGCAGGCATCTGTGGCAAGTAGACCTATAAATATATCACTTCACTTGCTAAAAATTAATGTTATCTTAATGCTTAAACCTAGTCCAATTTATTACTTGGTGTTATTCATAATAAATAATTTATTTCCCCTGACATGTAAGTATTAGGAATTACTGTCACGTACGTACGTACCATATCTGTCACTGGGCGAATAAGCGCTCGCTTACATAGGATCTTTGTATAGAATCGTTGATTAAATCAGGCGCCGTTCGCTTTGTTTGGGTAAGGTAGTGACGATATTATCTCGATTGGAAGTCATATTCGCTAGATCTGCCTGTGACGTTGGCCATCTCGACAGCACACGAAACCGTAACGGGATTGAACGTCATATCATTGTGATATTCACAGAGATGCTTAAGACGCTGCGTCCAGTATTAGTCTGCTTTCAGGTTCAACTTTAAAAGTTTTCGAACTCCGTTTTTGACACTCGACAAAAATGGAATGTTGAAATTTTAATAAGAGTATCAGTATCAGATAAGAGCATCAACTAATGGGCGGTGTATGAATAAGTTTAGAACTGGCACATTCACACAATCATCACAATATATCTCCGGAATATCAATGTTATTCGAATGTCCTTTTATTTAATTACGCAATATTGGCTGGAACTCATCAAAGTCATTTCCGAGAGTAATTCAATGATGGCCCTATAGAACATTAAAACCCTTTTCTGTACAATGAAGATTAGCCGTGTCATCGGCTTTTATGCCAGATATGAATGCGACTTTATAGAATAAATTCGCTTTGTGGCTTTTTTAAATTCAGATATAAAGCAATGTATATATCGTTTCGATTTAATTCTGAAAGGCGTATTTCAAAAGGGTTTAGGATCAAACAACATTTTGTTTGATCCCTAAACAAAATCCCTAAAAATACTATGTTCATGTTACGCAGATCATGTACGGCGATAATCCTAAATCCTTGGGTTCTATCTACGAGTGTGGATTGAAAAGTAGTCGGCCTAATACTGATCCATTTAGTTCTAAAAATCAAATCTACCCACATTATTTAGTTCAGTTCAGACCTGTTAATTGTGTGAAGTTTGAAACGTGTGCGATAATTAGTTTTAATTCTATAAATTTATTGAGCGAAGCGAGCCGAAGGCGAGCGGAGCTCTCAACGGGTGACTCAAATTATTTTTCAAACGATTTGTGTTAAATTGTTTCTCGGCGAATACTCGGCCAATTTCGGATTTTCTTGCACTCATCAATAGCTTACAGAATTACCCAGGTTATTACGATGCCAGAATTTTAAAATTTAAACTCGCTTCGCTCAAATATATGCTGCAGCGTAACGGTACGTTTTGCGACTACGGCGACCTAGTTAACAAAGCAATCTGACATCATTTCCGCAAATGGAGCAAATCGAGCAGCGTGCCGTCATTAAGTACCTCCATAAGAAGGGGCCGTCATCACAAGCCATCCATGATATGGTCAGTACATTAGGGAATTGCGCTCTTTCATATTCATCCGTCAAAAAATGGATAGCAGAATTCAAGCGTGGTAGAGAGAGTGTGAAAGACGAACCCCGCTCTGGAAGGCCTTCGAAGTCCACTACTGACCGAAATGTTAAAAAAATACTCGACTTAATTATGGGAGCCCGCAGATTGAAAATTAGAGAGATAGCCGAGATTATAGGCATCTCTTATGAACGTACTCAAAACATAATAGTCAACGTGTAGGGTTTCCACAAAGTGTCTGCGAAGTGGGTTCCGCGACTGCTTTCAGTTGAGCAAAAAAGGATGCGATTGACTTTTGCACGCGACTGTTTGGAGTTATTTGAAGCTGATGAATGTGATTTTTTGAATCGTTTTGTTACTATGGACGAAACATGGGTTCATTACTGTACACCGGAAACAAAACAACAGTTAAAACAGTGGAAAAGACCTGGTTCACCACCCCCCAAAAAGGCTAAGTCGATTTTGTCGGCAAGTAAGGTGATGGCTTCAGTATTCTGGGTCTCGAAGGGTGTGATTATGGTTGATTATCTTGAAAGGGGTCAGACTATAAACTCTGATTATTACTGCACCTTACTACGTCGTTTACGAGAGGAAATAAAAGAAAAACGTCCAGGAATGATCAGAAGAAAAGTCATGTTTCATTAAGATAACACTCGTGTTCACATGTCTGTCCAATCAATGGCAGAAATTCACAAGTGTGGCTTTGAACTGTTACCGCATCCACCTTATTCACCTTATCTGGCACCGTCAGACTTTTTTCTGTTGTAAAAAAGCACTTGGGAGGTCAAAGATTTTTGACAAATGACGAGGTCAAAGCAGCAGTAGACGCATATTTTGACTCTAAAGCCCCCCCATATACGGTACAATTCATCGTTGCGATCCATCGTAGCGATGGATCGAAACGATTGATCTGTAGTGTTGCCGCTCATACACGAAACGATTGGTCGTTACGATCGATCATTATCATCATTTGAAATGGAACGATAAAGACGTGCTCAAAAATTCAATACGTGTCCTGTAAAATGGAAAACGAACTACATACCTAACTTTTTTATTTATGAAGCGATTGAAAACCAACCGCAAATTCAAATCAAAAAATCAAATCGTTTCTGAGATTAGCGTGTTTAAACATCTAGACAAACAGACAAAAGTTCTAAAAACCATTGTTTTGGGTTTTATTGTGTTCATAAAACCCCCCGACACCAGTTTCTCTATTATATCTTCTATTATATTCTCTACTAGCTGTTGCTCGCAGCTCCGCCTGCGTGTTACTTTAGATCTACATAACTTTTTTATTTATGAAGCGATTAAAAACCGAACCGCAAGTTCAAATTAAAAAATCAAATCATTTCTGAGATTAGCGTGTTCAAACATTCAGATAAACAGACAAAAGTTCTAAAAACCATTAATAGTGAACTCCACTGCGGGTGACGTAACCTGTTCTGAAGAGCTGGAAACAACAGCTGTTTTTCAATCTGATCCCACCCTCTTCCTTCCGATCCCGAACAACGCGTGCCGGGCAGAGATGCCACTCCCACACAGTGGATAGCATGTTCGCGAGAACCGAAAGTTTTAACCGTTCGTTTTTCTGCCGAACGATAGTGGCCTGGAACGCCCTGCCTGTGCACGTGTTTCCTCCCACATATAACCCTGGGTTCTTTAAGCGGAGCGTGAAGAGGCACATCAGTAGGTCGTCAAGTTGAGGGCCACTCTCTATCGTATGTACTGTGAGAGTGGCCCATAATCGCTAGACGTCGTCACGACTTACCACCAGGCGGGCGGCGTCAATTTGGCAAACCGAATATAAAAAAATAAAAAAACCTACGACAAACTTATTATTTGCGGTTGGTACAGTACTCGGGTCAAGGGATCGAACCGCAAAATTAAGTTTGTTTTTTATTGTATATACTTTTCCGGGATAAAAAGTACTCAATGTGGTGCCCAGGATATTAAAGAATAATTATACCAAGTTTCATCGTAATCGAACCAGTAGTTTTTGCGTGATGCCTGAACAGACAGACAGACAAAATTTTTTTTAATCTCAGTTTTGGGTTAGGTGTCGGTCTAGTAACACCCCCTGCCATTTATTTTTTGATATTTTCAATGTACAGAATTTTCACTTCTACAGATTTATTATAAGTATAGATGAATAAATTAAGGAACAAAAATCAAATCGTTGATCGCAAGAGCCAATACACTATCGATTCATCGTTACGATATTCATAATTGCATGGGTTTTTGATCAAGTAAATCGTTAACGATCGTAACATACATTACAGATCCGTCGTTTCGATCGGTCTAAAGCGATGGATCGTAACGATGAATCGTCCCGTATATGGGGGGCTTAAGGAAGAATAATTTTTTATCAACAGGCTAAATTCTTGGAAGGGAAGATGGCAAAAGTGCATTGAACTTGATGGTGATTACGTTGAAAAATAAAAATATATTTCATTTATTATGTATTTATTTTCTTGGTTAGGCCGATTACTTTTCAATCCACCCTCGTATATATGCTTCTAATGTTTAAGTTTTGAGTCTTGATGGTTTTAATAGTAGAAATAGGCATTGATATCGTGTTATTTAATGACACCGTATTGCTATTTGCATTATTGCCAACTTTTTTTCTCTTTTTTAAATTCCGCGGCCCAAGTCCTGGCCGCTGCTACGCCCATTGCCCTCTGGTACGCACCAGGAGGTATTTCCAGTGGCGTCCGGCGGGCTTTGGCCTCTTCGGGGGTTTGGTCGAAATGAAAATCCCGCGTCGTTGGGGTTGGGTTTTATCCCGCGTCGGTGGGTGTATCTGGTTGTTGATTCATCTGGGGCTGATTCCCCGCAGCACGCGACCCTTCTAGCCAGCTTCTGTAAGGACGGCGGGTGGCTATCCCGACGTCATCAGGCCCCGATCATGGAGGTCGATGGTCCTGGGCGTTGATAAGTCTGCGGCGCCCTGCTGGCCGCTGACACTTCGGAACTCAGCGGGGAGGGATCTCTCCCTCACCCTCTCGGTCTCTTCCTTCGCTAGCAAGACTTGCTCGCAAAAGGACACGGCCGCGTTCCATCTACGCATTATTGCCAACCTAACATTGGTTACAATTGTAACAACGCAAAGCTATTGTGTATGCAGAATACAATCCCTCCATCTATTGTAAATATTTGTCTTCAAATTACCTACACAATAATTTGGAGATAAGAAATAGAGATGTTATTTTCCTACTCTGTTGCCAGAAAGCCTAAAGGCCTCAACACTTCGTTATCCACTACGAATATTGGCTGATAAAGTTGTTATCATTTTTGTGCTACTTTTTGCTCTACACAGGTTATCTAAAACAGCCGTCAAGCGCACCCGATGCCACGACCTACAATACAACGGAAGAGCACGTTTGAGTCGGCTTGCTTTGTAGTATTTCCTTATAATTTAAAATTGCTGAGAAAAGTATGGGTTTACTACGGGTGGTTACTGGTTTATTATCTAGCTATTTCGAGGAATAATCTTCATTCATTCATTTTTCATTCATTCAATTTTTTTCATTTCATTCATTCAATTCATTAAAAAGTAAATTGTGCCATAAAGCTTATTATAGTATTAATGATTTCTTAGATGACAAGGCGGCCTGGTTGTAACAACGTAACGAATTGCTCCTTTCTAAATAACTCTATATTAGATTTAAGGGCCCAGACCGCGCACGGATAAAGTCGATTTTGAGCGACAGCAGCGCTATTGTTGCCCGAATCATCCGACGGGCGGGTGAATGACCCAGAGAGCGCGATTTTGAAAATGTTTTGCGACAAACGTTCCACGTTGAGTTATTGTTATTGAAGTTGAATATTTACAGCATAACAAAAATGTTGAATTATTGGAAATAAACGACTGCCTATTTGTAAAATATTCCAAGAGTAGTTTTCGTTATAAAATGATCCTAATTACTAGATAAATAAATAAGAGTAGTTTGAGACACAATTTTTATGATTTTCTATTTATAATAAACAATCAAGAGCAGGTCCGGACTGACCTTTTTGTATTCTACTTACCTAAAATTCCAACTACGAGTACCTATGTATTTATTTGTAATTTTACTACCAAAGTTTATTCTTATTTCGTAAAATTTTCATTCAATAAAATAATTGCAAATTCAGTAGGAAGTACGGTCGAAATAACATCACGCCTTTCCTCGCTAGTGTTTATATCTACGCAAGGAAATGTGCCTATTGCGTAAACTCAAATACTTTTTGCTTACGATCACCTCGCAATCTAAAAAATCTTCTAGGGTTGTACAAAAAATTGTCAATAAATGAAACACAAGTATAAAAATGGTTCATATAATTAAAAGTAAACAAAATATGAGTCGCCACCTAAAAAGCGTGCTAGGGTTGTACAAAAATTAGTTATAAACAAACATGAAATTTATAAATTATTCATATACTTAATTAAATGAAAGTAAACAATAACAAAATATGAGTTTAAGAGTTTCTAATGTTTTTTTCATTTTAATGATTACTGATCAAATTCTGATTTCTACTAATTTGATGATAAAATCAATTGCTATTGCAAAACCTATCAGAATGAAAATGTTACCAGCTGCCCGATTCACGTAATAAAAACCGTAGCGTAGTGACTTAAAAATGTCACTTCGCACACTTTTTAACCGACTTAAAAAAAGAAGAAGATTCTCAATTCGCTGTATTTTTTGAACCGATTTTGATGATTTTTTTTTTATTTGAAAGCTGGTTATCCCGTGTGGTCACATTTTAATTTCATTAGGATCGGACCTTGGGTTTACACCAGGTAACTCTTCAAAATCGTATAGGAATTGTATAGAAATTGAGCTATTGGAAGATTTATGACAATCCAAGACTAGATAAGTAAGTGCGTTAAAAACAGAAAACCAAAAGGCGATTTCTAAGTTTCTAAGTTAAAACGACTTTTGAACTGGCGTGTTTACGTGAATCGACCGGCTGGGTAGTTAAGTTACCTCAGTCTCTTTCAAAATCATTAGACGTTCTTCTCTTTCAAAACACGTAAAGCTCTTTCTTTCCTCTCTTTCATAGCCTCTATGACATTGGGCGGGTCACGAATAGGCATGCTTCGTGACTGCCGAGGATCAACTAATTCTGGAAGGAGGCAATCGTAATAAAATCTAACTAATTTCATCTCCATTTTCTCCTTCCAAAATTTGTCGTCCTTTTCTATAATATAAACTTTCATAGGTACAGTAGCACCAAACCAGATGCCAAGCATGCAAACGTTTCTTTTAGTTATATGTAGCTGTCCCTGAATTTGGAAATACCAGTAATGATTTTTATTTATGACATAACCCTTGGAAGCCTTGTCCTTAACCCAAAAGGTATGTTTAGCCATTGCTTCATCAAGAGTCATGCCAGCTAAAGAATGTGGGCACTTAATTTCAATTAAACCGTTTGCATAAATGCCATCTGGTGTAGTACCAAGAAATTCATATTGATCGTCGACGAACAAACCGCAACCTTGTATACTAATATTCTCTTGAATTTCTAACTGTCTAATTGCAGTTTCTTCGTTTTCGATACCGTACCGTACAGCAGGCAAACTGGAGATATTACTACCATAAACGATTTTACAAACAAGAGCAGCACAACTTGTGCTCTCTCGTTTTTTACAAACTTCTCCGAACGATGATGAGGTTAGTAATTTTCTCCTTGTACTCATCCACTCAGCACTACTTCTTTGCAAATGGGTCGACCTTTCAAGCTCCTCTCTTTCAGCACAAGACAACTTTAAATCAACTAAAAAAGATGACTTGGCTTTCTCATATAATTCTGGACTCAGATCAGGTTTTTCGCAGTTTGGTCCATAGTGAGCGTCTTTCGATACAGCGCTGTGGCTTTTTTTCAATCTTAATTTAGGTTTAGCAATTAAACGGTTTCTACGATTACTATTTTCCACTTTCGCGATCAAAGGATTAGGACTAGATTTAAATATGACTTCATGAGTTTTACTATGAATCGATCCCGTATTAAAAGACACAACAGCAGCTGCGCATCGGCCCGCATAAGAACCACGGGAAGAATAATTTACACGCTTACCCCCAACTAATTTGGCAATTACTCCGTTAAAACTTTCAACTATATTACTTGTGCAATTATGAATTAAACTTCTAGAATGATATGACAGTCTTTTACTTAAAATTTCTACCGCGTCCATTAATCCGCATCCAACAATTGCTGGAAGTAACCCAACAGGTTCTATTCGACGAGTGTCAGGTCTACAAAAATACTCCTTGCAATGTTGGTGATTACCAAATACGTGTTGTGGACCATTTAGAATATCTTCACTAAGATTTTTTATTTTTTCTTCGAGTGACTGATTTTGATCCCCCCAATATTTAATCGCGCATTTTACACCCGTTCTTAAACGCAAATACCTTTATTTTAGGAATTTCCGCAACTCGCAAGGATACTTAGTGTCTTTCGACAATTTCTCCAAGCTATTGCAGTAGTTTCGTAAAAGATGATTTTTGCATTCAATTTTCTCTACTATTAAATTATCGTACGGACGCGAATCTAATATTTTTTTATAAGTACTGGAATCGCCGTCTGCTACAAATTTATTATAAATTACACCGTGATCAACAAAGAAACGTTTAAACCCCTCAACTATTATGGTCGATTCCATCCCGGTAGATGATCCTGAATAATTCTTGAAACAATGGTGTTCCGGGGGCTGACTGTTGTTCTTTGCGGCTCGTGCACAGACTACGCAGTATTTATTTTTAACTCCAAAAAACAATACTTTATTAGTTTTAATGCCAATTATCGCAGCTGCGCCGGATAAGGCGGAAAAATTCTTACCATAAGATCTCTTGCTCCAACAACCGTCAACAGCAACAGATATTAATGGTGTACCATTTTTATCAACACTACCTATAGACACTGCGTACTCCGCTTCTTCCTTGACAGCTTCTGCCATGGAATGTGCTGCTGTCTTTTCCCACCAATCGCAAACCGTATTATTAATTTCATTGTACAATGAAGGTGACATGATTGGTAGGGCTACTGCGGCACTTAATGTTTTTAACTGAGAGTAGCTCCCACCAGATGATATGATACCAGACACAATTTGATGATTCACTTCCATGCTATCTTCTTTCTTTTCAACCAAACACACAGTAAATTTCATATTACACATACTACATTTTATGATGAGTTTTGAGTCCAGACCAACTTTTACTTCACCTATTATACTGAGGTAACTTAACTTACAATCCATTGGACCGTGGTCCCCTATGGCCTGAAGAGCTTTAAAAAAAAAAGAAATATCCACTACTCTACGCCCAACTTCCACTTCATCCACCTTTCCCTCTTGACGGTTGTCAATAACTAGTTCCTGTAAAGAAAGATAATGGCTTGATTTTTATTATAAAAAATAATTCAAAAGGTATGGGCCAAATTTCTTCAAACATAGCTAAGAACTCCCTTAGAATACATCTTTGAAACACAGAACACTAGATCAAAATCTTAAACGTTTTTATCAGTCTTCGTCAATTATGAAAGTGAATAAATAAACATAATAAAAAACTGGTTGCTTGTTAAGTCGGTTTAGGACGATAATTTTATCGGATAACGTCATAATATTATTCTCCATCGCTTGTACTGCGCTCTCGCTTGACCCTAGCGTGACATAATGTGACACTTTTTTGTGCGTGTTGCCGGTGTTCATCGATTTATAAGACGTTATCACGTCATAAATTTAATAAATCCGATTATTTGCATAAAAACTCAAAAGGTAAAAAGAAAACAAGTCTACGGTCTTGAATTATGTTACATAAAAATAAATAAGAACACTATTGTAATAAATCGAATTCAACAGTTGAGACCCATTGAAATCCTCACAGGCTCGAAGATATTCCTGACTAGCTAAATATTTCTTTAGAAATAGGCCCCGACTGCTAAATACGCTATATTACAATGGTGTTGTTATTTATTTTTATTACACATTTTCATTTTTTTATCTGTCGGGTTTTAACATTTTTATTGTTTATTTATTTATATTCATAACTGACGAAGACAAATATAAAAGTGCAAAAGAATTCATACAATATTATGTTCGTGATGAACAGAAATTATAAATTTCCTTTACGCTATACGTATTGGTTTTTTATGGCGTCACTTATTCTATGTCACTCGGGCTTAGAAGACAATTCTAATGATACTAAAAACATTAAAATCGGTTCAATAATTTTGAACTTATCGTGCCACAAAGATATATTACTTAGTATACATACATACATACGTACACCAGTCGCGTAAAAGATGATATTTTACAAAAAAAAATCTTGATTTTGGTAAAATACGAGATTTGAACGTGAATTTTCTTTTGAGAAAGTAATTGAGAAGTATGTGTTTGTCTCACAATGAAAATAATAAATATTGCAAAAAAAAACTGTAGGTACTGAGATTTTGTCTTCGCCCATCACTAGCTAGTTTGTTTATTTATGTAACAAGTCTACAAGAATTACGTATAACAACTTACCTCTATACAGCGCGTAGCAGTGTTGCTCGGAGTCTCGGCCTGAAGGTTTTCTTCATTTTCAGTACTGGAAATATTATTCATCAATATCCACTTTTTATTTATTTTGTAATTTTTGTACAACCCTACGCCAGGCACGGCGCGCGCGCGCCCGTGCAATTTCTGATAGGAAACATACCTACTTCCACTTCCACATATTTAGACATGATGAACATGAAAACTAATAATACTGTAACTAATAATAGTGTAAGCAAACTCATTGCTTTGAAATACATAAATATATGAAAACTAATACTATATTATGTAATAAAATTTATTATTATGAAAATTGTTCCTATAGAAATTGACTTTATTACTTATATAGATATTGAAATTACGTAATTATTACCTACTGGACATTGTAATTTTTCTTCTTAGACTGACATACCTAATTGTGTACCTATCTAATTACATGTCAAATCAATATTTACATGCTGTTGTAGGTATATGTCTGAATCAGGCGATCTAAATCATTGTACCTATTTGCTTTGTAATGTACCTACCCTGTTCATAATGCAAATAGATTATATTATTATTACTACTAAGACATGATAAGCATACACACAAATAAAAGTAATAAAACTAGGATTTTTACTTGACACTAACACAAATCTAGTAAATTTTTTCTAGGTATTTAGGACAAGACGTAGTCAAGTAGGCAGGTAAATAAATAAGTAGGGAGGAACTTACATTTTATTCCGAGATCTTTTGGCTTTCACGTTTTTATAATGCGTACTAAATTTTCTTTTCGCTGGCATGGCACTCAGCAAATTATCCTGCGAAAAGAGACCCTCGATTACCAATTACGTTTATGATACCTATTGCCTTTATCATGTTGAAAAATCTATGTATGTCGTGCAGAGAACTATATACCCCGCCAGTTCATATCTCGAGAAAATAAGGTGGGCAGGGCTTTGATTGTTTCAAGCCTGAATTGATACCTACTTTACAAGGTTCATAAAATGACCTACGCAACAAAGTAAATAATTTTGTATTTCTTACGATTTATATCTAGTTCCATCATGGTTTTCTTTCAGACTTTCATTATATCGGTACTTTCTATTTACTGAAAGTAAATTAGTTATAAAAATATTGTACTTACAGTTTTTCACAAAAAACACAAATTCACAACACGTAATTTTGCTGTAGCATCCGACACGCGTGGAGTCACTTTGAAATTCTATGGCGCACTGGCGATTAGTTGCGACGATCGTTCTATCGGGACGCGTTTGAATTTGCATACATTTTTCTATGGCGAATTTACGTAAAACATATCTAGATTTTAGGGCTTTAAAAGGGGAAGTCTTTGTTTGTAAAGGTACAAAAAAAAGTACATGGTTATATTTATTGGCTTTTTCAGTGTTCAAAAAGTGTTTCTTTTTATCAATTTGTGTTGATTTATTGGGTTAAATCTGAAAAATACGAAGGCAGGTTTTCGAATTTTTTCTCAATTTTGTGCGTTTGTTGACGTTTATTATATAACAACTACAGGGTTTTAAGAGTTAAAATTAGCACTAACATCATTTTTGGTCTTTCATTTTAATATATACAAATTATCGTTGTTATTAATCATATGTAAATAGGTTAAATATGAAAAATCGTAACACTCTTTTCGGTGATTTTCACGATCTGGGCCCTTAAGATGAAATATTTTGAAAAAAGCCGAGCTGAGTTTCTTGAGGGCTCTTCTCAGTCTCGTTGCATTTTGGAACCCTCGGTAGAGTCACACCAACTTCTGACGAATCTAAATAATTTTCTGAAAATTTCAAAGATAATAAACGTTATATTATTTTTATTTTATTTTATTTCATTGTTTTGTTACATTGAATAGATCAGGAGAATACGGGGTTTCGTGCGACCACATGCAAACAGTTTCAGCCTTCTCTCTCAACAACCACAGCATATGTAAATTTACAAAACAAACTACATCTTAAATCTTAGTGTATTTACTGTTTACTTACGCTGTGGTTTGTTACTTACACCGAATAGATGGTAGTTGGAGCATATAACATGTTCAGGGTTAACCATTGCATTATGTAGGTACAGTGTAACGTTGCAGTATGCGGTGATTTATTTTGTTAAAGATATTTGTAGGCACACGACAAAAACTCCGAAAACAGAGGGGACGGTCTAAAAAAACGCTAACAATACGCTTATGTTTGCGATGACCGATCCCTCCCAGCCAACTGGCTCTATTATCACTGTCGAAGGCTGTACATTGAATTGACTAAATGTTTTGTGGCTCTGAAAAGGTTCAAGATGACGGTGAAATTGTTGAGAAAATTGATCATTTCCAGTCCAACAACTTCGCTTTGTTACTAGAGAATCTTTATCTCGTGTATTGATTAGTATTTTGAATGTTGTGTATGAATATAAAATATTAGGATGATTTAAACGTATAGAAAATATTTATAAGACAGATTATTTGTTGACAAGGACAAGGCTTTAGGAGAGAACTCATTGTCTAGGATATTTCTAGAGTTCTATTGTTGTAATCTTGAATGGAAATAACAGCAATTATTTAAGTACTAGATAGCCGTCGAGATTTGATATTAAGTAGGTATCTATGGTAATTTTACCATGTTTTAGATTTCGCAATTACACACGGTCACACATTTCAGGAGAAGTTGAAAGGCTATAGTGTTATTAACTGATTACAAATATTTATTAACAAACATTTATTAGATACTCATGCACAATTATTAATGCACAAATGCACAAATATACGCGCTAGCTAATATACTAACGCTAATGCCGCAAAGATGAAATTTGTGATGGGTAAGCGTGATATCGGGGAAGCGATGTAAGCGATGTGTGTGCACTTGTCACGGGGTGTGTCGATCAATCACTGGCGTGGATGGACGGGGGACAGGCCATTAGGGGTGCTACGTCGTCGACCGGACTCAGGTGCCGATGCTCCGCCCGTCACCTCACCAATCTGCCGCTCGACAAACAGCCCAGCCCTTATCTCCTCCAATTACTCGGCAAACCAACCGCATGATTCATACAATGGCCCATTTACATTGTTTTCTTGTTAACACTTCTGTTTGTATTCTTACGTAAATAGTTATTTTCAGTACAAATGAGTAAGAATTTTATAGCGTTACAATATAGGTAATATCAGCAACTGCAATTGCAAGGACATACGAGTATTACACTGCATGCGATGCGACACGCGCTGTTTTGCTGTTGTTGGTAGGTACATACTTTTTTCATTAATTCCGAGGCTCAAGGCCGCGGCCGCTCCCACGTCCGTTACCGGGCGTCTCTGGTACGCACCAGAACGTATTTCCAGTGGCGCGAATAAATATGTTGTATCAGTTATCTAGTACTCTTAGCAAAAGGTTTTCTTCTTCTTTTTTAAAAACGTGGCTCCATCGATGTTCATCGATGATTTCGCCAGTGTCAAGGTGATACTTGATTTTTCCGGCACAGAAGAACTAGTTACTCAGAACTAGTTCGCCGTGCGGGACAAGGAGACGTTGTTCGGTATTGCAATTGAGCGTTTTGCCCAGGCCTGGATTTTTGCCCAGCCCCAGAGGTAACCTAAAAGACTACCAACCACACGCTCCGCAAAAGTCCAAGTCCAAAGGTTTGTTTAATTTGAAAGTACATGGCATTGTGTCGAAATGTCTGTTATGATGAAATATATTACTTAAAATTTATTTATCTATAGTTAATCTATAGTAAAACCACGGATATTATAGATTCCATCAATTACCATTAGTTAGTAAGTTTAGCCGTCATTCTAGGAAATTAACAACGAGGAGATTACGTGGAAATAATAAACAGATCGCGGTACGCATAAATAGATACGCACAATAATAGACCTTGTCTAATAAGTACTTAGTCCGGCCGGCATGTTTCATCGCAAATGGATCTGGATGACGTGTACTGTACGTTATCCGAAGTAGGTACCTAACATAGGTAACC
This sequence comes from Nudaria mundana, assembly GCA_963556515.1. Lineage (NCBI taxonomy): Eukaryota > Metazoa > Arthropoda > Insecta > Lepidoptera > Erebidae > Nudaria > Nudaria mundana. The sequence goes on along the minus strand of OY748290.1, from coordinate 8,397,173 downwards.
GCGACATTTCTACTTGTACTATGTCGTAGTCGCAGTTATCTATGTTAGGTACTTCTGCAAATACATAAATAATAAGTTCACTCGAGTTCATCTACCCAAATAAAACAGTAGAAATGTTAGTGAATATTTTTAAATTTAATAAAAAAAAATCACCGAGCATTTTCCCAACTCAGTTAGGGTCGGCTTTCCAGTCTAACTGGGATTCGGCTGAAGTTCGATATTTTCCGTGAAGTGACTACTATCTGACCTCCACAACCCATGGGCGATATCGAAGTTCTGCAGTTAGTCCGGTCGGATTGTTGTTTTAGGGCTAACTATCCTTAACGACTGCCATAGATGTTCGTATGACAACCGGGACCGACGGCTTAACGTGCTCTCCGAGGCACGAGTTTCTAAATTTAATATTATTTACAAAAAAATTGTCTTAAGCTAATACGAGGGTGGATTGAAAAGTGGTCGGCCTAACACTGATCCATTTAGTTCTAAAAATCAAATCTAACCACATTATTTGGTTCACTTCAGACCTGTTAATGGTGTGAAGTTTGAAACGTGTGCGATAATTAGTTTTAATTTTATAAATTTATTAACAAAGCAATCTGACATCATTACCGCAAATGGAGCAAATCGAGCAGCGTGCAGTCATTAAGTACCTCCATAAGAAGGGGCTGTCATCAAAAGCCATCCATGATGATATGGTCAGTACATTAGGAGATTGCGCTCTTTCATATTCATCCGTCAAAAAATGTATAGCAGAATTCAAGCGTGGTAGAGAGAGTGTGAAAGACGAACCCGGCTCTGGAAGGCCTTCGACGTCCACTACTGACGAAAATGTTAAAAAAAATACTCGACTTAATTATGGGAGACCGCAGATTGAAAATTAGAAAGATAGCCGAGATTATAGGCATCTCTTATGAACGTACTCAAAACAATAGTCAACGTGTTGGGTTTCCACAAGGTGTCTGCGAGGTGAGTTCCGCGACTGCTTTCAGTTGAGCAAAAAAGGATGCGATTGACTATTGCACGCGACTGTTTGGAGTTATTTGAAGCTGATGAATGTGATTTTTTGAATCGTTTTGTTACTATGGACGAAACATGGGTTCATTACTGTACACCGGAAACAACATAACAACAATCAAAACAGTGGAAAAGACCTGGTTCACCACCCCCCAAAAAGGCTAAGTCGATTTTGTCGTCAAGTAAGGTGATGGCTTCAGTATTCTGGGACTCGAAGTGATTATGGTTGATTATCTTGAAAGGGGTCAGACTATAAACTCTGATTATTACTGCATCTTACTACGTCGTTTACGAGAGGAAATAAAAGAAAAACGTTCAGGAATGATCAGAAGAAAAGTCCTGTTTCATCAAAATAACGCTCGTGTTCACACGTCTGTCCAATCAATGGCAGACATTCACAACTGTGGCTTTGAACTATTACCGCATCCACCTTCGATCTGGCATCGTCAGACTTTTTTCTGTTCCCTAACCTAAAAAAGCACTTGGGAGGTCACAGATTTTTGATAAATGACGAGGTCAAAGCAGCAGTAGACGCATATTTTGACTCTAAGGAATAATAATTTTTTTTCAACGGTTTAAATGCTTGGAAGGGAAGATGGCAAAAGTGCATTGAACTTGATGGTGATTACGTTGAAAAATAAAAATATATTTCATTAATTATGTATTTATTTTCTTGGTTAGGCCGATTACTTTTCAATCCATCCTCGTAGAAAAGTTTTTTTTTTCATTCCTAAATGCCGTAATCCGCGAAGAAACTGAACGGATTTTCTTGCAGTTTTCACAGATAGATTTAACTCAAGTCAGGACCACCTAAGGCCCCAGGGCTTTGTCCATCAAAATCGGATGACAGGAAAATAATTATCGTCATAATAAGCAATTCCACGCGGCCGAAGCTGCGGCCATCAGCTAGTCTATAAACAAAATTGAATTGCACTGTCGATAAATCTTGTTGAACTCAAAAACAACAACATTTTGGTATCTTCCAGGATTGGTCGTCCTCTTAAATGTGGTACTGATTCACTTAACCTTTCCATTAAATGTGTGGTCTTAATCTAAATTGCGCGAGATACTACAGTACCTACATGTAGTAGATAATGTGTAGATACATGATTATAGCTCACATACTCGCCCTTAAGTCCCGATTTCCTGTGCAATTTCACAGCGTTATACACGTCGGCAAATTGCATCTATCGGTATGCATGACGGCATCTGTCGGAAGCGATTCCGATATTTTGTTTCCATGAATATGCTGGCAATGAACATTTACAAGTTACAATTTTCGTTGTAGAAAACGTAGGCAGCCACAAAGTTTAGAAAAATGTTTTAACTAGTTAGAAAAGACCTTCGGAAACAAAAGTGAACACTTCCACATAGAGATGTAATTCTTTAGGTCTTCGCCGTACGTGCTTCCTCTTTTTAAATAAGATTGGATCGTTAAATGTGTAGATGCCCGTGGTTTGTGTAGTTACTAAATATGAATTCCTTCTTTACATCCATTTTTATGGCTACGTGGTTCAAGTCTCGTAACCCTTGTAGTTTCGTCATGTCCGTCCGTCCGTCTTCGGGTTTCCTCCCATACGGTTAGTGCCAGAAATACGAAACTTTATAACATAGTTAGTGCAGGAGTTAGAGGTTATTATTGGATACGCACTTGACTGGTTTTCATACTTAATTTGGTTACAGCTCTTAAAATTGTTGCTTTGTAATAAAAAAAAATGTAATATCTGCATATGCTGAACTGGACACCCATTTGGTACATTTGTGTGTCGCACTAATACTCGCGCGTCAGTTGTTGATTGTGGTTTGGAAGTATGTTTTACTCTTTATGAGTGAACATGCTTCCAATCTCCAATGTGATTTATGTGTAATATTGTTGTTGTATTGTGTGGGCACTGTGTACCAAATAAATGTGTCTTTCTTTCTTTCTTTCTTTCTTTCATATTCAATTCATGATTTTTTTTTCAGGTACGCCTCCGTCGTAATTTGTACTCCATTTTTCTTGATGTTCTAATGTTAGTAAGTACGTAGGTGATTAGAAGTCCATTCTGTACCTACTAACAATCCAATCCTTAAGTTTACGACATTCGAAAATCAAGTCATCTTGAGGGTTCCGTAGTTACCCATTAAAGCCTCTAAAACTCTTGAATTAACAGAGTTATACCATCCGTCATAGATTTCCTTCAAAGTGTACCAGGTAGGTAGAATACGGAATATAATTTTCTGCTCCGCGTTTATGCTTTGCTCCACTAAACTCCGCAATTCTCTACGTGATATTCGTGTCTCTTGTTTTCGTGTACCTGGCCATGAAGTTGTCGGTCCGAAAGTCGTGTTATCTAGCAGTCGTAAAATATGATTTACTACTAAATAAAAGTCCATGGCCTGAACGACTTTCGACTTTTGTTGTTCCTACCGAAATACGTAATTAAATAATAATGTTTGGTTACACTTGTCACTTGGTACCAAATCGTGTTTATGTCCTTGAAGGATAGACATTTCTAACATGGCTTCATAACAGTACTGAAACATCGGAAACTCAAACCAACGTTACATTTCAAATATCCCGATAATTCCAATAGTAATGACTAATGACATTTCTTACGTTCAATATGATTAGTTTAGTCAGTTTATTAATCTCACGTAACTAATAGGGGGCATTAATTTTATTTGTTACATTGGTGCTTAATAAATAATATGTTATTTTATCAACTTACTAGCTGACCCCGCGAACTTCGTACCGCCTAACAGTCAATGAATGTCGTGTTACTTTTTAGCTGAACTAATTTAGGCTTTGATGAACGTAAAACAATGATACAAAATAATATATTTATATAGATAGAAACAAAAAAGTATTTTACTATGATGAATGATGATGAAAACATACATACAGAATGAGAATAAAAATAAAAAAAAATAATAATTAAGTACTTCAAAATCATGTCAGAAAAAAATGATTGAAAACTATGTTGTGCAGATTGGAAAAAAAAAATAAAACTCGGATTAATTCATTAATAGGATTTTCATTCAAGCACTTTGTGGTAAACGACATTCTTTGTTTTTTGGTCAGGCGCAAGAACAAATAAAGCGGATGGTTTGCCGACACGTGAGCATGCCACGTACAATTGACCATGAGAAAAACATGCATTTTCTATATTGAGGCCACAAATAGTCAAGGATTGGCCCTGTGATTTGTTGATCGTCATGGCGAAGGCAAGACGAATCGGGAATTGAATTCGTTTAAACTCAAAGTGCATATCCGTTGGGATCATCGGAATCCTTGGAATAAGAACTTCCTCATCTTTAAATTTTCCTTTAAGTATCGACGCGTGAATCACATTGCTCATCAGTTTTCTTATCACCAAACGCGTTCCATTACACAGTTTTGGTTGGTTTAAATTTCTAAGCATGATGACTACCGAGCCAACTTTAAGTTTTAAATTGTGCGGTGGTAAACCAGGCACATCCAAGGAGTTTAAAAATTCAGTTGGATAATTAGTGGCTTCTTTTTCTTTTTTTACACATTCGATAGATTTGAATGAATACAGAGTACCTACGATTTGATTTTGAATTATAAAATTGAGGTCATCTACATCTTTATTTTTAGCGGCCAAAATTGCTCGCTCACTTAACCATTTAGTATTTTTGTGGTTAGCAATGATATCCGGGAATACTTTGTTGATAAGCTCGTCTTTTGATGATACGAAATTGCAAAAATTTGTAGGAAATGAAATCAAACCGCTCGAATTGTCAACAGGAACACGGCCATTACCGATAGTCAGCAATTGCTTCGAGAAATCATCAGCAGATAGATCGTTCAACAATGCAACTCTCATATTTACAGACAGTTGAAGTTTCTTTACATATCGCCACAGATTTGATGCTTTGAGGCAAGCGTTTATTTCGTCGGCAGCAGTAGATCTTGGAATGACTGGTAGTGTTTGTCGGAAATCGCCAGATAATAAAATCATTGCACCACCAAAACATCTCGAGTAATTGCGCAGATCTTTTAATGTTCGGTCTAGTGCTTCTAATGCGCGTTTGTGCGCCATTGTGCATGCGTCCCATATGATGATTTTTGATGCTACTAAAACTTTGGCCATTGCTGAGTGTTTCGAAATGTTACATGTCGTTTGTTCAGTAGTTTGAAGGTTTAATGGCAATTTTAACGCTGAGTGAGCCGTACGGCATCCGTCTAACAATGTGGCCGCTATTCCAGAAGAAGCAATTGCTACCGCAATTTCGGATCTCGCACGTACAGTGGCCAAAATCAATGACATGAGGAATGTCTTCCCAGTTCCACCGGTTGCATCCAAAAAAAACAAGCCGCCATTTCCATCATGAATTGCATTAATCATTGTATCATAGACTTCCCTCTGCTTAGGATTCAACAGAGGTACATTCGTTTGAACTGATTGGATTAGTTCATGTGGATCATATTCACGTTCACGTTCCAATTCTCTATTAAATGCGTCATTCATTCCGCTATCTGGCGCTGGAATTCCTAACCTAACTAACAAACTGCCGCACATGAGGTAACACATATCTTCGATCAAGAGCAAAGTCTGGTTATGGATCTCCTCATTCACCTCAAGATCGGAATTTCTTGAGCTGACGCGAATTCGATGTAAAATATCTTCTGACATGTTATCTTTGTATTTGTTCCACAGGCCACGTGGGTTCGATGGGAAGCATGTTGAAATGATGATAGCAAATAATGTGCGTATCTGACTTGGAGATGCAGAAATAATTGCTTCAGCGATTGTCGTGTCCCAATGAGTATCGTTTTCAAGCAAATTTAGCTCTTGACATGCTGCACGAAATGTGTGGCACACGATACCATTAACAGTTCGTAGTGATTCAAATGATGTTGGCCCTCGAACATGTACCAGCAACAACCGCAAATAGAAACATTCATCATTCTTCGGATGAACTGTGTAAATACGACCAAGAGCATCAGTAGAACGCATATCTGGATGACCAGGAACTGCATCGCCTTGCTTCCGACGTTGAAATTTCTTCGATGTAGCGTTCCAAGTGTAATAACGTGGCATTTCTGAGGAAAGCAAAAATCGTGCGAACGGATCGCTTTGACAAATCGCAAAGAAACTGGTCAGTGTTGTCGCTGGAGGTGTTTCGGCACGTTGAGCAGCATTCGACGCTGTGAAATATACTCTCTGACCGTTCTCTAGATGCACCCCCAAATGTAAAACAGTGGGATGACGTTCGTGAATAGGGAACGAAAATATACGCCAAATTGCTTCATTGCAGTTCACATATCTACCAACTTGATAGCGCGTGATTTCATCGTTGGTATTGGATGTTTGGATACCAAAAACCGCCATGTCGCTCCCTTGCGTGACATATTTGCAAATGTATTTAATTGACTTGACCGAATTGCAATACTCAACATTACAATGTGCTTTGAATGTTTTGGAAAGAAGTGGCGAATATGGAACAATCCTTTCACTTTAGTTGTGATAGTTCTACCATTATCATCGGGCGATCGACGCCGATACAATGGATAACCATCGTTGCCTGTAATGGTCTCTGCCGTCAATTTTCGTGGATACCGTTTGGAACACTTGCCGTCGACCATGCACGGTGATTGTCGGTTGATAGTGCCACACGGTCCATGAATCATATTCGTGACTACAACATCATGTAGGTCTGGATCGGTTTCAGGAGCAGGAATCTCCGCACATATGATGTCATCTATTTGATATACGCGAAAATGGATATACTCTTCCGAACGCAATTTAGCTTGATTCAACCGAACGAAAGTCAGGCGCTCCGTTTCGATTTTAACGTACATGTCAACGCAATATTGTTGAAGCAGTCGACGAAATCGCAACAAATAATTGTCAGAATTTTCACGAATCATCAAACGATATGCGTAATAATTCATCGAACTAACCTTCTTGGTAGTTTCCTCACCTGAAACAAATGCAGTAAAAGTTGTATTTTAGAACCCGTAATAGGTTAACGACTCTTACAACTACTCTCTACCAAATTAGAAATTCCAGCTTTTTTTTGAGTACTAAAAGCAAACAGAATAAAATGTATATCAAGTTAAAATGAAAACAACAATATTGATCTTACCATTCAATGGATTAATCATTTTGATATTAAAGTGATATCCATCGTCTCCTTGCCAAAACATCAGCGGGTATTGTAACGCGTCATATGAACGGTGTGTTTCATATATTCTTTGTAGTTGCCCAGTATTGCGTCGTGTAACTACAATATCACGTGTTTCCAAGTTTTCACCAACAATCAGGATTGCCACTTCATCGATTGTTGGAGCATTAAATGTGCGTTCATGTGTTCCAGCTGGTCTTTTATCTGCTCTGATCACAACTTTATAGTCATCACTTGGCATGCGCTCTAAAGCAGTCTTGAACAGCCTGACCAATGCATGATGTTCATGAAGCATTTGCTGCAGATCTTGGAGAATTGCTCTTTTCGTAGCTGTGTTGATCCCTTGACGCCGGTTAAGTTGTTCTTCCATATTGCCCATGAAGTATATTTGCAAGAATTTATGCTGTGCATCTTCTATAGGTTGCAATGATCCAATGCGATGGCAAATCTGGCCTTGAATCTGTAAAGTCAAAACCATAGTTATAGTTAGATTTACAAACACTTTTTTTACAAACACTTTTTTTTTCAAATAATAACATGCCATTTTTATTTCAGAGACAAATACAGAAATCTAACAAACTACATTCCAGATTTTTTTTTTTACAATGATAGAATATAAAGTTAATGTTTTTTCTGCGTCTGGCAACACTATTGAACAGTCGTAAAATTTTAGCTCCTATAAATTTATTAGTGAAATAAATACAAATTACATCAGATAATTCCAATATCATCACAATAGTAGTGCAAAAATAATCATTTCAAAGAATTTTGTGTATATTAGTGTAAAAATAAGCTAAAAAGTGACGAATCAGCTGACCGTATTGTTCAATGTTATTTCACGTAAATACATAATGTTTCTCCTATAATAGGTAAAATTATTTTATTATAAGTGTTTATTCATATACTAAACATTGAAAACAGGCGATCAATTTTCGTAAGTACAGAAAAGTTTTGATTTTAATTTACCGGTACCTAACATAACCTCGAACTACCTACTTGTATTTTCTAAATTGCGTTTAATTGCACTTATTTGTCGAGAATATGAATACCCGTAGCCGTAGAGCCTTATCCCGCCAGCAGGAGGAGCCCAAACTTCAGCTGGTGTTGCAGGAACTTAAATCTAAAACAGAGCTCTGTTTACAATTAGAAAAAGAAAGAGAAGAAAATGAAAACTTGTTGATAGGTGCTTTAGACGATAGTAAAAAACTAAAATCTGAACTAGCTAGGCTTCATATTAGTTATGATGAAATTGTAATGCAGCGGAACCACCTTCAATCAATAGTAGATAGGTTTCAAGAGTGCAGTGACGAGTATGAAGGGACCTTGAGGAGGACTACCTTGCTGGAACAGGAGCTACGGGATGCCCAGGGGCACATCTTACACTTGGAGTCAGCTGCCAAGCAAGTCGTAGTCCAACAAACGGATAACCTTTATAACGAGCTAATGAGTGGTACTCCGCAGTTTGTTCCTTCTGCAACAGTTCCAAACCTGGACTTGTCTACTATAGATCTTACCAATGACAGTTCATACCAACTGGACAAGCCAGTTTATTTTTGCAGCAGGAATAAACTAAAAAAATACCTAAAAATAAAGAAATTCATTTTAAAATCAAAGAAACAATTAAAATATCATAGAATCTTAATCAAAAAGTGTAAAAATGTTAACTCTAGTTTAAAATTAAGAGAACAAGCTAAATTATCTATGTTAGAAATTAAACAAAGTCATTTAAAATATTACACTGACACACAACGCTTAGAGTCACAAATAAAAAATTTGCAATTTGAATTAGAGTATGTAACTAAGAAATATGAATGGTCTCTAAAAGACTTTAATAAGTGTTCATCAAGTATAGATAAGGTACTCAAAACATCTAATTATAATACTGAGCGCCTTAATACCTTCATAAATAACCACTCATGCAATATCAATTGCACAAGTCCTTCTCAATCATTGGAGAACCAGGCTTCCCTTACAACTTGCTCACCTTCTACTTCATTAGTGTATGAATTGTGTGACAGTGTAAAAAGTAATAGTCATACTGGATATACTAAACTAGTTTTATTTAGTGATGATATTGGAACTGATTTTAGTTCTTTTCTGATACAACAATTTAATTCAAATTGTTATTCAATTATTAATAACTGTTATCCAGGTGCATCTTTAAATGAAATTATGCAAAAGATATTAGAATATAATTTTGACTCAAACAGTAAAATAATTATTTTCTGCTCAAACAGGGGTAAAATTAACAAAAATGAACTATCCCTATACTTTGACAAAATGCAAAACTTAAATGTTGAACATGTAGTAATGTTTACATTACCATACATAAAAGGTGTGCCAGACGTGGAAAATTCTCTTAGATATAAGATAAATTTACAACTCAATTTAACTAGCCAATATAATAATAAATTCCATGTAATTGACTTTAATTCTGTTTTTAAGAGAACTGTATATAAATACAATTTGTCAACTTCTGACAGTAACTTTAACAATAACAAACATATTGTTTATGTAAACAAAGGTAGGTATTTTCTACCAAAGCATTATAAGAGACAAATAGCAAGTTTGCTATTCAATTATTTTTACACTTCAGCCAAGAACTTGGCTGACAAAACTGCTTTTATTGAGCAATGTAGATTTAGTGTTAAGACTTTGGAATCTGTTCCAAGTAATTTAAATTAAGTTCTACGACAACAGAGGCAATATTACCCTTTAGCAGACATAGTCAATTAATTGAATTAAATTTAGTTACAAATATTAATTATGTTAAAAAATGCCCTCCAAATCAAACCAAATCAAAAAATGTAAATTATATCAACATAGGGCATCAAAATATTGGTTGTTTAACACATGGCAAAGAGTTAGAGTTGGAACTGTTAATGAATTCAGACAATATTGATATTTTTTGTATTACAGAACATATGCGTAAGTCGTATGAGCTCATGTTCAATTTAAGTAATCACCGGGTTGGTAGTGCATTCTGCAGGGTGACCACAGTACGGGGGGGATCTTTGATTTTATTAAATAAACAACTTAAATTTAAAGAACGGAAAGATATTGTGTCTCTTTCTCTAGAGTGTAAAGTCGAACTGTCTTGCGTGGAAATGGAGCAATTCATAGTAGTATGCGTGTATAAACCTGGAACCTCACCCTTTTGCGAATTTGAGGAACTTATTGACAAAGTTCTATGTAAACTTGGAAAAACTAATAAGTACCTAATAGTATGTGGTGATTTTAATGTCGATTTACTTGTTAATACGCCTATGAGTTATAATATTTTAAATTTATTTAAATCACACAATCTTACAAACTTATTTTTGGAGCCTACTAGATATTGTAATACAATAGCCACTTGCCTGGATAATATATACAGCGATATGTTGCCAGAAAGTAAAAGTATTATAAAAAAGCTAGATTCAGACCATTGTGGGCAAATAGCATCTTTTAAAATCACTAAAGAAAAAGTTATAAAACGTAAAATATTATGTAGACCAATAACTGGTGACCGCTTGGAACGTATGAGGGTTGGACTTTGCAATAAAATTCCATTCTTAGACACTGGCCTAGATCCAAATGTAATGTATAAATTATTTTTTGATTCTTTTTACAACGAGTTCAACTCCATATTCAAGTCTAAGGAGGTCATGATTAGTGATAGTCCTACTTTCAGTGAATGGGCCACTGAGGGTATACACAAAAGTAGACAAAAACTTTATGAACTATACTCAGAAAGACAGCTTAATAGATCAGTTGAATTTCTAGATTATGTTAAAACTTATTCAAAAAAGTTTAAAGCAGATTGTTTAGCAGCTAAATCAAAATATATAAGTGATAAAATTCTCAATAGTGCAGACAAAGTTAAATCTACTTGGAAAATTATAAACGCGGAAAGAGGTCAACAAAAATTAAATGATAATCATTTTAAACTTAATATAAATGGTAAAATAACTACATCAGACTTCGAGGTCGCTAACGAATTTGAAAATTTTTTCTCCCGAATTCCTGTACATTTGACAAAAACCCTAGGCTCTTCAACCCCCATTGCAGAATCTTTGTTAAAAGCAAACGTTCCTTGTTGTAACGTTATATTTAAATTCAGTAAAGTTAACATAAACACTATCTTAAAAACTTTTAAATCTTTAAATATCAAGAAAACAGCTGACCTCTGGGGCATCTCTGTGTATTTCGTAAATTCTTTTATTGAAATGGTTGCTCCTGAACTAGTAATAATATTTAATAATTGTGTTGATAGTGGTGTGTTCCCTGATTTAATGAAATCTAGTAAATTAATTCCCCTGTTTAAATCGGGTAGTACTTCAGATCCTTCCAATTTCCGTCCCATTTCTGTACTACCTACATTTAGTAAAATTTTTGAAAAAATTATGCTTAATCAAATGCAAAATCACTTTAACGTTAATAAACTTTTACATACAAAACAATTCGGTTTCACTCGTGGTCGGTCCACCACTGATGCCGGAATTAAATTATTAGAGTGTATATACAGGGCCTGGGATGAGTCATATGATGCTTATGGAGTATTCTGTGACTTATCTAAGGCCTTCGATTGCGTTCAGCACCAGACTTTAATTAAGAAACTTGATCATTACGGAATCCGGGGGACGGCCTTGAATTTCGTCAATTCTTACTTAAGTGATAGGGTCCAGAAAGTAGTGATCAATGGTAAACAGTCACCTGGTTCTCCTGTAGCAATGGGGGTACCGCAGGGTTCAATTTTGGGACCTTTTCTTTTTCTAGTATATATTAATGATCTCCCTCACCACATAAGAGACGACCACGAGGTAGTTTTGTTTGCTGATGACACTTCTTTAATATTTAAAGTTAAACGTGGACAGCGCGAACTTGACGATGTAAACATTGCCCTCTCTAGGATAGTCCACTGGTTTTGTGCTAATAATTTATTATTAAATGAAAATAAAACAGGCTTAGTTCAGCAGCCTATGCTGTCAAAAAGATCCGACAACTTACAGACATTAAAACGGCGCGTCTTGTCTACTTCAGCTACTTCCACAGTATCATGACATATGGCATACTACTGTGGGGTAACGCTGCCGATCTATCTATGGAATGGGGTCTCGGGAGTCATTAAGAGATAAGTTTAAGCATATTAACATCCTTACAGTGTATTCACAGTATATTTATGAAATTTTATTGTATACCCACAAGAACAAAAGTAGATTTGTGAAAAATAGTGATAATCATAATCTAAACTTAAGAAATAAGGATAAACTGGCTGTTCCTAAATTTAGGCTTCATAAAGTGAGTAATTCTTTTGCGGGGAACTTTATTCGAATGTACAATACATTGCCAACCGAAATAGCAAATTTATCTGTCAATAAATTTAAAAAACTAATAAAAAGTAAATTGTGCCATAAAGCTTATAATAGTATTAATGATTTCTTAGATGACAAGGCGGCCTGGTTATAACAACGTAACGAATTGCTCCTTTCTAAATAACTCTGTATTAGATTTAAGATGAAATATTTTGAAAAAAGCCGAGCTGAGTTTCTTGAGGGCTCTTCTCAGTCTCGTTGCATTTTGGAACCCTCGGTAGAGTCACACCAACTTCTGACGAATCTAAATAATTTTCTGAAAATTTCAAAGATAATAAACGTTATTTTATTTTATTTTATTTTATTTTATTTTATTTTATTTTATTTTACACTTTTGTTAACCTGTAGATTTTTTTTCCTTATTCTTATAACCTTTACCAACAGATTTTTTATTCTTTTTTATTTTGTTCCTTGCCGATGATTTTATGTTTTTACTGTAGAATAAATCTTAGGTATTATTTTCTGGAATTAAAAATTAAATAATTAATAAATAATTTTCGAAAATTAATGGCTAAAACCAACAAATATAACACTACCTGAACTTTGTAGACATTTTACAAAAAATTAATTTCTGAACGCACACATGATGTCTTCAGAAAAAAATAATTTTTTTGCTTAAAGTTCTCAGCAACCAGGCCATAAGCTCCAAAAAAAAATAGTTGTTACACTATTTGACAGGATTGTACAACTAATGTTTTACATGTAATAAACAAATCAGCATCTATTTAATTGTTTTTAATGTATATTGTATTCTGCTATTCGTGACGGAAACAAATCCAACAAATCAAAAACCATGGCAATCGGTCCAGCCGTTCTCGAGTTATAAGTGTTGTAACAAACACGACTTTCTTTTATATAAATAGATTAGAAAGATATTTGCATAATATTTGCTAATAGAGAGAAAATGAAAAATATGTTTATTCAAGTGGGTCACAAGGTAACACTTTTGAAAGTCAGTCAGTTATTAAGGTTACAATTAAAGTCTAAATTGCTTCTAAACTTACATTTACTGCCAGATTCACAAAACAATAGGTAGAGGATGAGAGAAAGAACCTGGCAATAAAACCACTCTTTTCTAATAGTATGAAAAAACAATATTAAGTAAATAACGAGCGAACATTTATACATAGTTGTCAAAGCAAGAAAATAAATAAATAACAAGTACAATAAACAAGCGACGTTATAGAGTCGCGCCTAAATAGTTTAGTGAGTAGCAAGTAACTCATTTCCATTTCTCTTTATCATCAAAATAATCATTAATGCAGTAATAAGCAAGGGCTTATTACTGCAAAAATTAAAGTACATCTCTTGAAAAGGTTCAAGAGATGTACTTTAATTTCCTTTTTGAATTTATGCAAAGGTTCATAATATCTAAAGAGATTTTACTGAATAGGCGTACACCAAGGAAAGGAGTCGTGAACCTTATGTAGTCGATGAGCCGTTACAATTAATTTATACTTATTTCTAGTATTTACTGTATGCACCTCACTCTTCTTAAGGTTAAATCCCTATTTCTTTAATTTCTCTCTAACAAAACGCTCGAGCATTCAATTTATAAATTGCACATTATTGCAAATTGCACAGTCAGTCACAACGACACTAAAGCTAATATACAAAGTATACTTGGTGGTTACCATTGCTTTTCATAATTAAAAACAACAAAATTCCAATCTAATATTCAACCAGCAATATTGGCTCAATTAATCAATAATTATCATTAATAAATACGTAAAGAACTCCGGTTCGTTCCGGAGTTACGAATTTCTGTAAGCATAAGAAATTCACTGTCACTCTAGTCACTGAAAGACAGATATTTTTTAATTAGCGTTTACTCGAACTATACGAATGCAGCGACCTTTACGATGCCGTTAGACCATTCTAGATTCTAGTAGTTACAAGTACCTATTATTTAGGACTATCCTCCTCCTTTTTTCAATTACCGTGGAAAGAAAGTATAATATCAAACTTTGGGGGTAACTATTCAAAAAGGGCAATAGAGCATAGTGTCCCAACTCACCTAATTTGGTTCGTTCGTAGTAAACTCGATGAGAGGAATATTAGCTTATAGTTAGTTAGCTGTGTGTATTGTAACTGACAGCAGTTATGACAGCTCCCATCGCTTTGTTGTCTCGCAAAACCATTGTCCCTTGGGCGACAGGTTTAGTTTTAATTAAATCCGCCTTGGCTGTTCGTTTCTGATTGAACAAACTCTTCATTCACTTTCTTCCTATCCGTAACTAGGTTGCCATGTTATAAAAAGGTAGAGGCTGGGCATATTATTACTTCGGCCATGAGATCCCTGAGGAGAACCTTCTTCGATAATCAGCCACAATTCAATTAATTTACTCATCTTTTTTTGTAAAGAAAATACTGAATTGGAACCGTAATATCATTTAATTTTGTCAGATGTAAAAAAACAACTGTCTGCTTCTTTTTTAGGTACGTCAATTAAAAAACCGGCCAAGTGCGTGTCTGGCCACGCATAGAATAGGGTTCCATAGTCACCCATAGTAGCCTCTATAACTCCTGAACTAACTAAGCTATCTAATCCGCTATTGTTTTCCTTAAAGCAATCTCTTAATTTTTTAAAAGACCTAGCTAATGATACACCACACTATGGGATGGACGTGAGAAGAGAATTTCATTTCCACTTTACACGTAATTGTCATTTCCACTTTACAAGTATACTTAGTTGATATCCAGCAGTCAGAGCGTTTTCATTCCATCTCCAATCCCAACCTTACATAGGGGAGAGAAATCCCAAATTTATTTAAGCATTTTGTCGGTGTAGTGAATATATCTATGCTAAGTTTTATTTTTCTAGCACTAACCGTTTGGGAGGAAAGCCTAGGACGGACAGACGGACAGACATGATGAAACTATAAGAGTTCCGAGACTTTTACTACGGAACCCTTAAAACCTAACATATTTTATGGTAATAATGTAAAAATAGTATGCAACGATGCCTAGGATATTTTATTTGTTCGGAAATTTAATCGGCGACTTAATAGTCGGTAGGTAGAATAGTACCTACATGTGAATGTGATAGGTACTTTGTAAACTATGTACATCTACTTATATGCAATTTACTCGCAATATTAGGTTAGGTAATTCGTCCTTTTAGTAGGGTATCTAACTGGTTAAGTGAATACGGAAATATCGTTATAATTTTCAAAATATAGTTCCAAACACAACTGAAAGTATCTCAATACTATACGTAGCGCGCTTAAGTAGAAAATTAAATATGAAATATTGTCGTGAATGGTGGTAGAAACATTTTAGTTGAGCTTTGAAGGAACCGAGATGTAATTAAAATAAACATTTGGCACGAAATCTGGGTCGCGGCGGTTAAGTAAGGAGACATTTCCACCCTTTGAACAACTTCTTGTTTATGTTTGCTCATTAGACAAATAAAAGTGTGAATTCTGTCTTAATCTGGAAAACTTTGCGTTAACTTTGCGACTCGAAATACACTGCGTGCTTACGAGTTAAATTGAAACTTATTTAAGTTTAAACGAAGTAGGTAGCTATTAAGTTTTTCATAATCCACTAAACTAGAACGAATATTAAAAACGGTTCAACCTCAGAGCATTCCATCTAAAATAGAACTGATAACTACTGGTCCAAGTCTCACCTAAGATTTTTTTTTTTAATTTAAATTATAAAGCGACCAACCTGTTGAGTTGGATATCAAATAAACGTGGCTTGCAATGATGACCCCTTTTATTTTAGCCGCTAGAGTCAATGCAGCCTACGTTTTATGACAGACACTTTATTGCGATAAAAAGTCACCAAGCAGTGTAAAGATTACAATACAATAAAAGCTTATACTAATGAACCATGATGTAGATGACTGTAAGATGCTGCATTTTAGGTACACATGAACAAATTCTCTTTGCATTCAAAAAATCTTATATGAGAAAATCATAATTATGAAATATACTTTGCCTTTATCCCGTTATTTATGATTTCTACATGTTCAGATGACAAATTATAATATGTGCTTGTGCTATACAAGACTTACGCTCGATCTAAATTCATAGAGTACCTACGCATAATTAACTGGCAGTCAGCCGCGTTATTGGATTGCACATTAGCAAGCTAACTTAATGCAAAGTCACGTCTAATGGCACAACAATAATCTATACTAATAAACTTTAGCGTTGGAGTATAATATACCTAAGTTGAATACAGACGAAGTAAGATACATTTATCTGGTTGCATCTCCTTACACTGCCTAGTTCTTTGTTCGTAACCGTGGTTTCGTGTAAGGATAAAAGCCTCTTCTTTCGAAACTGGTCTCTAACAATGATATTTTTTTTCCTCTTTCTCAACTAGAACCAGCAGTTTCGATGGCGGCCCAAGGGTCCTTACAGAATATACGCGGGAGTATAAGCCCACTTTTGGGCTTTCAGCAATATTTGAGGCACATTTATTAGAACCTGGTCTAAATTCCAAAATAAAACTAAGTAAGTATGTATTAAATTAAATTTATATTTTTCTTGTAACAATTTTCTTGTCAAAATCAAAGCTTATCTATTACAATAGCCAATAACTCTAAATCTAGTTGAGAATTATTATTGTGAACGGCAGCAATGTTTGTTTAGTTGGAATGTGGGGTCAGTGAAATACCAATGTTGTGACTTGGATATTTACATTGAACCAGTAGTGACTGCGTAAAATTCCCATTTGCAACATTTATTTATCTCGCGTCTTTGTTTAAAAAGTAAATTGCGTATTTGGCGACATTCCATGTTATAAGAAGCTATAGCCTGTTATAGTTCAAAAAATAAATGCAATTAAGTATTTGTGAAATCTCATTTGCACACAGTCCACCAGTCGACACACGGAGAAGGCTCTTAAGTCAGTGTTCGAATTTGATAAAGGCGCCCTGGTTACATTGGACCAACGAAATGACTGACGAAAAATGGGTGTGTAAAGACACTACTTGACACTTATTGATTTCTTCTTCGAGGAGAATCAAGTTACGCAAAAAAAGTTAAGTAAAAGCTTCGATCATGTTATCCTTAGCTTTGATATGCAGTAGCCCTATGTGATACAGCTCTGGCGGATGATTGTCACCAGTCTTGGCACTAGTAGGACACTTGAGACACTGGCTATCGTCCAAAACGCTTTATCTTAATGTACTCGCCTGTCCTTTGCTTTCACATTTCTCAACTTGCTTTTACTCTATAGTTGTTGTTGTTTTATTATGCGTCTGTTAGCGCCGCATTTGAATCGGTAAGTGTACCTATAGCGAATTATTTTAAGTACTGGTGTTCAGCTATGTTACTAGCAAGCAACTGGAATTCTCTAGCTTTGCTAAATTCTAGTAAAGTATGCTGCTCACCGCAGTAACATACGTTGGGGGAGGGTGCGGGAATTTAATTCGGGTTTCTCTTTTGCCTAGGTCAGCTTCTGTTACGCTGCTTCGACCACACCATAGATGTTGTGTCTTTGGCGTAAATAAAATGTATTTCAAACATTCCCACCGTATTTTATCATTGTTTGTCAAGAGTAAAACGTGTATTAATTCTGTAGGTACTGTCTCTTAAAAAACGTCAAACCATTACCATTGATAACATATGACATTTTTATGTGCGTCATTCACTGGCGTCATGTTATTTGTTCTCTGAATAGCATCGATAATATTAATCAGATCGGTAAAAAATTGTCCTATTTGTGTAAGTGATGACGAGAAAGAGAGTAAAATAAAGGCCGTGTCTAGCTGTGTGTTCAACATATGATGTGTGTGTAAAACAAATCACATTATAAGTTCACGTACGTGCACTCACACAAATATAAAGCTTAGCTTACGCCTCGCGAACTGTACTGTTTTATGAGTGGACGCTATAGTACGCAGGCCGTAGAACATTGAAACTTATTGATTAACAGCAGACAAGTTTTTCGTAATTAGCTTTATTATGCCGAGTCTCCCACATATATCGATACGAGAAGTTTCAATTCGGGTTGCTAAGGGAGATAATAGGGGTTAAGTATGTTGACTTGACCTATCCTAAAAGAATTATTACCAACAGTGAGATTTTTATTAATGTGAAGAGAATCATTAACATTATTGAAATGTTTATTTGTCCGACTAAATAAGTGGTATGCTACAAGAGTCCCCCGCTCCGAACATGTATGGATGAGTTCATAAAATATGATTACCAGCAAGCTGATTTTTTTACTGTTGGTTATTTAATATTTATATAATATAACAGTCACTTTGTCTTCCAATTTGTCTTGTAGGTTATCCGAGTCTGACGCTCAAAAGTTGTTAACGCGACAAGACTATTTTTTTATTACCAAATGTAGGACATTAATATTACGTAATAGGTTTTAGTGTTCTCTGTCCAAATAAAACAATGTCCTACTAGAAAACAGGAATAATATCACTTAATAAACTTAAGACTAACGGGTCTTTTACGCGATTATTGAGATATATACATACCTCTTTATTACCCGACGTTTCGGCCCTGTTACAAGAGCCGTGGTCACGGGTGGACTGGCTTCAGCTCATCATGTATATATCTCAATAATCGCGAAAAGGCCCGTTAGTCTTAAGTTTATAATGTGTACAAAACGCGAAAGTTTAAAGAAGTATAATATCACTTGTCCGACAAGAATTAGAAGGTCTTATTCGTATGATAACTTAAAGTGAAAACATCTTTTTCGAAATGTTATTAGAACAACTTTAAATTATAATATAAATTTAGGTCATATAGTAACTCTTATGGAAATGTTTCTACAATAATTTTAATTAAAGGATCCACGTTTCATACACTTTTCGTCCAAAATTAGAAAGTGGCGTATTTGTACTATGTATTATACATGGGGCACACTAAAAGTTTTGCACTTCTAGCTAATCGGAACTATTTGAATTTCGGATGTTATATTTTTTTAATAAAAAAAAATAATTGGCGGGAAATCATTTGTCAATTGTTTTTTATCACACATCAAAGTTCTACGTATGCAACGAAAATGGAATTAAGTCTAAAAGATTTTAGAGCGATGATTTTTTATGATTTTAAAAGTTCTCTCTCTCCGCAAGACTGTGCCGCTCGTCATCAAAATGCTTTTGGGAGAGAAGCACCTTATTTGAGCACCGGGGGGCGATGGTTTGCTAAATTTGAGAGGGGTCGAGTTTCTTTACATGACAAATTTCGTGAAGGGCGGCCTTCAACTGCCGTCAACGAAAATAATGTGGCTACTGTTAAGCGGTTAATTAAAGAAAACCCGCGGATTACCTATGAGACAATTCGAGGACTATTGGGGATTGGTATGAGTCAAATCCAGAAAATTTTACACGAAGAATTGAAAGTTCAGAAACTTTGTTGTCGTTGGATCCCTCATGAACTGACAGCGGAGCAGAAGCGGGCTCGCGTGGAATGGTGTTCACAGATGCTACTGAAGTACGACCACGGACATTCTAATGCTGTTTATGACATTGTCACAGGAGACGAAACGTGGATTTATTGTTTTGAACCCGAAAAAAAAACAACAGTCTTGTGAATGGGTGTTTGCAAATATGAACAAGCCAACAAAAGTGAGGCAGGCGAGAAACGTTGGTAAAAAAATGATCGCGTTTTTTTTCTCAGCTACGGGTCCCATCTGTACAATTCCACTTGAAGATCAAAAGAGTGTTAATGCCGAGTGGTATTCTACCATTTGTCTACCCTGGGTGTTAGAAAAAGTTCTCGAAAGACGACCCAAAAGCCGCCTTCTCCTACATCATGACAACGCTTCTTCACACATGGCCAACAAAACAAAGTCATTTTTAGCTTCCGAAAAAGTACAACTCGTCACTCATAGTGCGCATAGCCCCGACCTAGCACCCTGTGATTTCTGTATTTTACTTTTACCAACTCCGAAGAGGCAGTGATAGCGTTCAATCAGCACGTAGAAAACATGCCTTCAGATCTGTGGTCCTCCTGTTTTAAAAAATGGTTCGATCGCAAGAAAAAATGTTTAAAATGTAAAGGAGAGTATTTTGAAAAGCAATAAACATAATATTTTGGTTTTAACATGTTGTCTTTTTAAGCTACGCAAAACTTATAGTGTGACCTACGTATTATGTTCTATGGTTGCGGCTAAAGCAAAAAGGTACCTGATTCTGTTTAAGTGTTGACCTGACATAAAACCTATATCAGTCAACAATACTAATTAAAATTGCCAGACGTCGCCTCAGCTTACCATCAGGCGAGTGGCGTCAATTTGTCGACCTAAATATAAAAAAAAAAAAAAAAAAAACTAATGAAATTAGACCTACATAAAGCTGCGGATTTAGGGCCTTTTTATTAATATACGAGGGTGGATTGAAAAGTAATCGGCCTAACCAAGAAAATAAATACATAATAAACGAAATATATTTTTATTTTTCAACGTAATCACCATCAAGTTCCATGCACTTTTGCCATTTTCCCTTCCAAGCATTTAGCCCGTTGAAAAAAAATTATTATTCCTTAGAGTCAAAATATGCGTCTACTGCTGCTTTGACCTCGTCATTTGTCAAAAATCTTTGACCTCCCAAGTGTTTTTTTAGGTTAGGGAACAGAAAAAAGTCTGACGGTGCCAGATCAGGTGAATAAGGTGGATGCGGTAACAGTTCAAAGCCACCGTTGTGAATTTCTACCATTGATTGGACAGACGTGTGGACACGAGCGTTATCTTGATGAAACAGGACTTTTCTTCTGATCATTCCTGGACGTTTTTCTTTTATTTCCTCTCGTAAACGTAGTAAGGTGCAGTAATAATCAGAGTTTATAGTCTGACCCCTTTCAAGATAATCAACCATAATCACACCCTTCGAGTCCCAGAATACTGAAGCCACCTTACTTGCCGACAAAATCGACTTAGTCTTTTTGGGGGGTGGTGAACCAGGTCTTTTCCACTGTTTTGATTGTTGTTTTGTTTCCGGTGTACAGTAATGAACTCATGTTTCGTCCATAGTAACAAAACGATTCAAAAAATCACATTCATCAGCTTCAAATAACTCTAAACAGTCGCGTGCAATAGTCAATCGCATCCTTTTTTGCTCAACTGAAAGCAGTCGCGGAACCCACCTCGCAGACACCTTATGTTTTGAGTACGTTCATAAGAGATGCCTATAATCTCGGCTATCTCTCTAATTTTCAATCTGCGGTCTCCCATAATTAAGTCGAGTATTTTTTTAACATTTTTGTCACTAGTGGACGTCGAAGGCCTTCCAGAGCGGGGTTCGTCTTTCACACTCTCTCTACCACGCTTGAATTCTGCCATCCGTGTTTTGACGGATGAATATGAAAGAGCGCAATCCCCTATGTACTGACTATATCATCATGGATGGCTTTTGATGACAGCCCCTTCTTATGGAGGTACTTAATGACGGCACGCTGCTCGATTTGCTCCATTTGCGGATTCATAAACGTTTAGCTTGATAAGAATTAATTTTACATTACCAAAGTACTACAACTTTTGAGCGTCGGACTCGGATAACCTACCAGTCAAATTAGAGGACACAGTGACTGTTATATTATATTATATTATATAAATAATTTAAATGTAGGTATTTACTACATATAAAATCTCAAAGTATGTACGTTATATTACATTCAATCTTAATATCAATATCTTTATTTTATTTATTTATAATCATCAATTGAATCACTAATAGTAACAGATTTGACGCTACATAATAGTGACGTCATTGTTGAGTTTTTCATACAAATTTCTATAATATACTAGCTGTCCCGGCGAACTTCGTACCGCATTAATTTTTCTAATATTCCGGACTTTTTTTTCTTCCATAAGATCCTTCTCCTGATAATAACGAACACAACAAAAAAAGAATTAGCGAAATCGGTCCAGCCGTTCACGCGTGATGTAGTGACCAAGGGAAATAGGGATTCATTTTTATAAAATATATATATATTTTGATAGGCGTATCGTTTTGACATTTAATAAAATGAAGGTGATTTGGTTAGACAGTCACCTACCTACGAAGATACCTCATACTGATTTGACCCTCAAATATTTCCTACGCTCAGACAGTCGGTTACCATTTTATTAGATACTAGCTGTCCCGGCGAACTTCGTAACCTATTTTGTTTATTTTTCATAAGACCCTTCTCCTGATAATTACGAACACAACAAAAAAAGAATAAACGAAATCGGTCCAGCCGTTCACGCGTGATGGCGTGACCAAGAGAAATAGGGATTCATTTTTATATATAGAGATATGTTAGTACCTGTCTACATGCTCATTAATAAAATGGATCAATGAACAAAAATACGGAGTTCATAGGGCTACATCCTGCCTATATTGGAAGTGGAATCACGTTCCATTTCGCGGCGGATATAGGGCCCCACGTTAGGACCAACGTACTCAACGCCACGTTGATGTTTCATCGACGATTGTGATTTCCGGTTTTGATCGCGGTTCTATCGTTGGTATAAATCGCTGTTCAAGGCTGCATTACAATGTTCAAAAGTAAACTCACTTTAGCAAATGAATATACCTCGTTCGTGTATACCTCCAAAAGTGTTTTTTTAAAGTAAGTAACAGACGTAAGTTTCGAGTCGTTACTTCGTATTTCCGGTGGCTTTCGAGGTAATGGTCTGTTGATTTTGTGCTGTGTGATAAAATGGCATGGCATTGAAGACATGCCATTTTATATAAGAAATAGGTCATAGGTTACAGAAAACAGGCGACTGACAAGCGTTCTGAGCACTTAAACCTAGTTCGCATTAGATACTAAATATGTGCGAACTACAAAAATTTAGTCGCATAATTTAGTAAATGATTTAGTCGAGTTTCATTCATTTCATTCACAGTCATTTTACTCTATTTTTTCGGACGAGTAGCGCCTCTCACCACGCATCCGTGCTCACTGGTTCACCGGCTAAACAAGTCCGAACCTGTTGATTAGTCGAGTTCATTAGTGGCCGCCACCACTCACTTGTGTACTGTACTAAACCGTAATGCGAACGATTTCTGTGTAGTAGCGAGTAGTTTAGGCACTAAATTACACGCTACTCTACTAAATTACTAAAGCAGTGCGAACTACGCTTTAGGCACAAGGTGCAGTCAGGAACGTATTAGGTAGGTACCTACTACTTACTAATTAATTACCAATTATTTGTGTATAACATATTGTTAAATAAATTAAGTACCTTTTATTAATATGATGGCTATAATTGTTGTGTGGACGTGTATTCTCACAGTAAAATAAGAGGAGAGATTTTATTGTAAAAAATATACCTACTTAAAGAAATGCTGGGTGCTTGCGTTTATAATTATTTCCAATATAACAACATTCGAGTTTAACACTATCTATGTAACTAGAAATATTTGAACTAACAGTTATATCGTTGAGAATTGCTAACAAGAACTCGTTTGAAGCTGTGGATAGATTGTAAACCCAACAGGTTAGAGGAGCGGCCGGCCGAGAAAGCCTTCTGGACAAACACAAAGCAACTCTGTGCAAACAAGACGCTCACACGCCCTAATGCATTCGGACCTGTGTGCCGTAATCCGTACCTAACTACAGATGCTGTAAACTCTAAATAAAATATTCATATACCTACGCCACGTCCATCTATAAAGTGTACCGATCCATTGAATAGTGGTACTGATTCTGAGCAAAGGACTTTCAGGTTTGCCCTTTACTAAAAATCACGTTGTATATTATTAGTAGTTGAGGGCTACTATTTGTATTATGCTAAGGTGACAATTCACATGGAACCACATTACCAAAATAAAAATATCCTATTCATATGTTGATCTGAGAGTTGGTCAATTTATGTGTCGCTTTTCATTAAAATAAGCCAAACATCTTCACTTTTATAGTACCTATTAGTAGGTTTGTGTACGTAAAATCTTGTGAAGTGTCAGAGTAAGAATGATGACCTCACATGACGGCTGTGATGCCATCAGTCGTAATATGATTCTACCTATTCTGGACGAAATCCTCCCCATACTATATCATATTTTCAATCACTCCCTCACTTGCAGTGTGTTCCCGACGGCGTGGAAGCAAGCAAATACAATCCCTATTCCCAAAAAGGCTAACCCTTCCGTTTTCTCCGAATATCGTCCCATTTCTATCTTACCCTTTCTATCCAAGGTCCTTGAGCGACTAGTTCACAGCCAGCTAAACTCCTTCCTCAACAAAAACTGTCTCCTTGATACATTCCAATCGGGATTTCGTCCAGGACATAGTACAGTTAGTGCGCTAATCAATGTTACGGATGACATCAGGCTAGGTATGGAGCATGGTAATCTTACTGTTCTCGCCTTATTGGATTTTAGTAACGCCTTCAATACAGTGGATTACCACATTCTGATGGGCATACTGCGCTCTATTAACATATCTCCAACAGTGGTTGACTGGTTTCGGACTTACCTGTTTGGTCGCCGGCAGCGTGTGCGATACGAGGAATGCTTTTCCTCTTGGTGCGATACATCTGCTGGCGTACCACA
The DNA here is from genome assembly GCA_963556515.1 of Nudaria mundana. Classification (NCBI taxonomy): domain Eukaryota; kingdom Metazoa; phylum Arthropoda; class Insecta; order Lepidoptera; family Erebidae; genus Nudaria; species Nudaria mundana. Next base: position 8,372,210 of record OY748290.1, on the reverse strand, counting down.
GGGTGGCGTTCTCTCTCCTTTACTTTTTGCAATCTTTATAAATTCTATCACCAAATCTTTACTTTCTTCCTACCACCTTTATGCAGAAGATCTACAAATTTACATGCAAGCTCCCCCGGATAATTTGAGCGAAGCCCTTTCCATTATAAATAAGGATCTTTCTCAAATTTGTACGTGGAGTAAGCAGTACGGGCTTGAAGTGAACCCTGTCAAAACACAGGTGTGTATCGTTGGCAGTCAAAGAAAATTGACGGAAATTGACTGGACGCAGCTGCCAAACATAATCTTCAATGGCGTAGCGGTTTTTTAACGACGTTAAAAAACCTTGGAATTTTAATAGACACTACCTTATCATGGAGCGTACAACTCCGAGAGGTGAGTCAAAAATTGTTCGCATCCGTGGGTTCTTTACGTAGACTGCGAAACTTTCTGCCCACGGCCACCAAGGTTGCGCTTGCACAATCCATCCTTCTTCCTATCCTGGACTACGCAGATGTCAGTTATCTCGATGTCACCGAGGAGCAACTTAATAAGCTTGAGCGTCTCCAAAACTTATGTATTAGATTCATATTTGGTTTGCGCAAATATGATCATGTATCCGAATACCACAACTTGCTCAAGTGGCTCCCAATTCGCCTTCGCCGGAATACTCATATTCTTTCTATGCTTTACAATGTCTTATTTAGTCCCTGTACCCCTGTCTATTTAAAAGAACGGTTTTCGTTCCTTAAAGACACACATTTGAGATCCTTGAGGTCGTCGGAGACCCTGGTGCTGGCAGTGCCAGATCACTCAACTAGTTTTTATGATAAATCTTTCTCCGTCCAAGCTGTACGTTTGTGGAATGTTCTGCCTGTGACCATCCGACAAGCTCCTTCAATAGGTGTGTTCAAACGGATGGTAAAAGATCATTATCTGAGTTCTTAACTGCTTTCATCTCTGTATTATTGTATGCATTTATGTACGTATTAATTTACTTATACTCTCGCAATGGTATGTATTTTTTTATTTTTTTTATTAGTGTATTATTTCCAGTTTTATCTTGTGTAGGTATATTTCTCATAATTTCTATATTATTTCCCTACTTACTTTTGTATATTCTTTTCTTTCGCCAATAGCTATCCACTTTTCATTTAACTTCGATCTGTTATGTCCATCCAAAGGTTGCCTGTAAGAGATCACTCTAGGTGATAAGGCCGCCATTTGTACTACTGAATTAAGATTTAGTTTGTATTTAATATTACTTTGTATATTAGTGGACAATAAAGTATATTTCTATTCTATTTCTATTCTTGACCTCCCAAGTGCTTTTTTAGGTTAGGGAACAGAAAAAAGTCTGGCGGTGCCAGATCAGGTGAATAAGCAGGATGCAGTGTGGTAGTAGTAGTGTGGTAACAGTTCAAAGCCACAGTTGTGAATTTCTGCCATTGATTGGACAGACGTGTGAACACAAGCGTTATCTTGATGAAACAGGACTTTTCTTCTGATCATTCCTGGACATTTTTCTTTTATTTCCTCTCTTAAACGACGTAGTAAGGTGCAGTAATAATCAGAGTTTATAGTCTTGACCCCTTTCAAGATAATCAACCATAATCACACCCTTCGAGTCCCAGAATACTGAAGCCATCACCTTACTTGCCGACAAAATCGACTTAGCCTGTTTGGGGGGTGGTGAACCAGGCCTTTTGCACTGTTTTGATTGTTGTTTTGTTTCCGGTGTACAGTAATGAACCCATGTTTCGTCCATAGTAACAAAACGATTAAAAAAAATCACATTCATCAGCTTCAAATAACTCCAAACAGTCGCGTGCAATAGTCAATCGCATCCTTTTTTGCTCAACTGAAAGCAATCGCGGAACCCACGTCGCAGACACCTTGTGGAAACCCAACACGTTGACTATTATATTTGAGTACGTTCATAAGAGATGCCTATAATCTCGGCTATCTCTCTAATTTTCAATCTGCGGTCTCCCATAATTAAGTCGAGTATTTCTTTAATATTTTCGTCAGTAGTGGACGTCGAAGACCTTCCAGAGCGGGTTTTGTCCTTCACAGTCTCTCTACCACGCTTGAATTTTGCTATCCATTTTTTGACGGATGAATATGAAAAAGCGCAATCCCCTAATGTACTGACCGTATCATCATGGATGGCTTTTGATGACAGCCCCTTCTTATGGAGGTACTTAATGACGGCACGCTGCTCGATTTGCTCCATTTGCGGAAATGATGTCAGATTGCTTTGTTAATAAATTTATAAAATTAAAACTAATTATCGCACACGTTTCAAAATTCACACAATTAACAGGTCTGAACTGAACTAAATAATGTGGGTAGATTTGATTTTTAGAACTAATTGGATCAGTGTTAGGCCGACTACTTTTCAATCCACCCTCGTATTATAGATATTGGGCGTATATTATAATTATAAACCGTATAGCGTATACCATCTTGGTTCTTCTGGCCTGATATGAACCAGTTAACTATGGATTGTGTACGTGTGCTGGTAATAGGTACTCAGTTTATCGTTGTAGCATGTACAACAGGACGATATTATATAAGAATTTAAAATTCAAGTGTAAGTAATTTAATTAAAGTGAAATTTGGAAACATTCATGATACCGTAAACGACGAAAAGCCCCTCAGCACCCTCAGACTACTCCAAGGATAGAGATATAAATATACGTTATTGAAATTATGATTGGGCTAAGCAAGCAACACAAAGGTCGTTTCGAGACCGTGAAATTTCCATACAAAATGAGATTTGACTACCTCGGTGGCACTATGGTACGGACTGCCACGCTCGAGGTCTCGGGTTCGATTCCCGGGTCTGGTGGATAATGTATAATTCTCTTTAAAATTTTACCCAGATAATTATCCCAGAGTCTGGAACTTGTGCCCGGTAAATGGCAATTGGCTCGCCCCCTTTTACATGGGACCTAACATAGCTGGCGAGATGTTTGCACACTTCTGCCTACCCCTTCGGCGAAAAAGGCGTGATGCTATGTATGTATGTATGTAATGAGATTTGTCATTTCAAGTTCGTGGGCGGGTAGGCGGGCAGGCTTACTTCAACGTATTATATTTACCGGGAGCACGTGACGGACTCGGCTCAAGAAAGACGCAGCCGGTGCCCTACCGCTCGTTTGTCACTCAAAATGACCCAGGGCGCAAGACATTTACTCATTCCAAATATTACGAAATATAACCTGGTGATGTTTTGTATTTTGTATCTATTTACCTTGGTAGAAGAAATATTTAGTTAAATGAATGTATTTGATAATCGTAGTTAATATTGTAATGTTAAATTGACGTCAATAAATAGTAAGTAAGGTATAGGGTATAAGGTATAATTCTGTAATTTTACATGCAAAAAAATTACATAAACCTGTAAAATTCCCTTAAAATCTGGTTAACTTACGGAAAAATATGAAATTTTACGTAATTTTCGTGAATTTTACATTTTTTCCTTAAAATCGCCAATTTTCATGAAGTTTTACATAAAATTTATGTAATAGTCATGTAAATAGTTAGGTAAAAATACAGAAAGGTTAGGGCAACGAAAGTTGCTCAATAATTATGTAAAAAAATTTAACAGTGTATAGGTAAATAGGCGTAAGCTGAGCTTTGCGTTGCATTGAGCGTATAATATGACTTTAACTTTAACATTCAAAAATAACAGAAAGGAGAACATTACATAGTACCAACTATTACTATTCCCTATTCTGTGCTAACAGGGAATACGTAGGTAATGAATTGAGAACAATGCCGCAGGGCTTTTATTTTAGGTGAGTACCTACACGGGCTTCTATGAATATAAATTCGAGGATTCGTGGGTTCAAGGATTCAACCTATATAATAAAGCTACTTACCGATGTGTCGTAGCAAAGAAAAAGCAAAAATACCCGCCGAAAGAACAGTGTGTTATCTATGTTTTCATCGAAGTACCACATCTTTCCGAGTTGCGATTGTTACTTCAATTTGTTCTCTGTAATAATTTTGCAGAAGTTAAATTTACCTATAAAACTATTGTTGTATTCGCAATACTCGCCGTTTACAATTTAACTAAGTATAATTTATAGATCGACCAAACTATGAATTTAAGATCAATCAATCAGACATTTAAAGTATTCTATACTTACGTTGACGGCTCTGTAGTTTTGAAAATTAATGTGTTATTTCTACACATATACATTGGGTGCGTTCATCATCATCATTTCAGCCAATTGACGCCCACTGCTGGACTTAGGCCTCCGACAACGATCGCCACAACATTGGTCTGGAGCTTTCCGCATCCAGTGGCTTTCTGTAACCTGTACGATGTCGTTAGTCGCACATAGCACTTTTCATTGCTATTTGGGCGACAGTGAGCTTCTGCATGAGGCGCACCGTCAACGGGTTCGTTACCGTACATTTATTTTTTATTTTAAATTTATTTTTTACATGAGTTGATAAAATCCGTTCGTAAAGTTAATATTATGTATAGTAATAATATTATCTATTAATATAAGAATCTGACTTAAAGAAATATCATAACATGTTGTATTCTTTTATGCGTTATTTACGTGTAGGTCAATTGTTAGATAGTATACTAAAATTCATGGAGTGTGCGACTTGAGCAACCAAACTGGGGAACCACCGTAATCGCGGCGCGGCGGTGAGACCGATCATGGACGAGTGGCTGCAGAGGCGGCATGGTGACCTCACGTATCGTGCGACGCAGATCGTTACTGGACATGGATGCTTACCGAAGCATCCATGTCCAGTACCGACCTATCTGTTTCGCATCCATCGTGAGGTCACACCCCGGTGTCAACACTGCGAGGTTTCCGACGACGACACCGCACTCCACACGTTGGTGGAGTGCTCAGCGTGGGCGAGTCAGCGCCGGGACCTCGTAGCGGGTCTGGGATACTCGACCTCGTCGTGAATACCCTCTCGCTGGAAACCATGCTTCAAGCCATGGTCTCCAGCGGGAGCGGGTGGAACGCGGCCGTGTCCTTCTGCGAGCAGGTCATGCTTGCGAAGGAGGTGGCCGAGAGGGCGAGTGAGTGTACCCTCCCCGCCGAGTTCCGAAGTCGGCGGCGAGGGCGCCGCAGACTCATCTACGCCCAAGATCATCGACCTCCATGATCGGGGCCTGAGGACGGCGGTATAGCCACCCGCCGTCCTTACAGAAGCAGGCTATAGAAGGGTTGCGTGTAAGATTCCAGTCGGTGAATGATTCCAGATTCATTCACCGACGTGGGATAAAACCCTACTCCAACGACGCGGGATTCTCATCCCGACCAAACCCCCGTAGAGACCACACAGGAGGTCAAAGTCCGCCGGGCGACACTGGAAATACCTTCTACGTGTGCACCAGAGACGCCCGGCAACGGGCGTAAGAGTAACAGCGGACTTGGGCCGCGGAATTTAAAAAAAAGTATACTAAAATTGATACTCTTTTTGCTGTTATCAATATTATATATATTATATTATTATATATAATATATATGTTACAATATTAATTAATAAGCTTTTATTACAATTAATTTGACTGCATTGTCTGCAAGTGTTTAATAGTATTGTTATTATACCAATACTTAGCCTCGTACAGATTGTTGATCTACATATAAATAAACTTTACTGTCCTGTTATATCATAATATAATATCCCATTGTCGTTTTCATTAATAGGGATTTAGTCCCGATCCCATCCGATATCCGTAGCGGCATTTGTTTACTGCAATTTTGAAACACATTTATGACTTTGTTCAGTGGATGTACATTTAAATAAACGTTATTCAATAAGGTCATTGACTCAATTCAATTCAAACGCGAATATTATTTTTTTACGTTAGGGTGAAACGCGAGGATTTCAGATATAATCGACTTCCGTAGTAAAAGTCTCGGAACCCTTATAGTTTCGTCATGACCGTCCGTCCGTGCGTCCGTCCTCGACTTTCTTCCCAAACGGTTAGTGCTAGAAATATGAAACTTTGCTAGAAATAGAAATGTATATATTTACTACGCCGACAAAGTGCTAAAATAAAATTCTGAAAATTATTTTTTTTTGGGGTACACACGTAAAGTAGGGATGATATTTTATTCTCGCGTCTACTCCATCTTGTGGGGTATCATTAGATAGGTCTTTTAAAAACGTTGAGAGGTTGATAAAATGATTTTTTGCTTTAACTATCCTTTTGCGAGATATTTAGCTTCGAGCTTAGAGCATGTTTTTAAGAAAACAGGGCGTCCCCACCCTTTTAAATCTAAACGGCTGGTGAAGCATCTGAAAAAAATCATGATAGTAGTCCATGTAATGAACTTTAAAGAAATCTTTAACGGATGGTATAACTCTGTTAGTTCAGGAGTTATAAAGGCTTTTATGGGTAAATACGGAACCCTATCTTAGGCGTGGCTCAACACGCATTTGGCCGGTTTTTGATGTACCTACCGTATTACCTGATATTATTTTCAGTCCATTTAGTGAAAAGCTGTTTATTTGACATTGCAAACAAACACTTCAATTTTATTTCTTTGTATAGAAGATGATCTTTTTTTAGCCTTGTTTCTAATAAACTTTCTTAGTCCCGCAAAAGTTCTGCCGTATGTACGTGTACGTAGAAGTGGAACTTTTGGCTGAAATAAACTCTACTAGATTAGAAGAAGTTGGAATGGCAGCTCCAATCGGAACAGTATTATACTTGCTTCAATCGTAACACGTCTATTGAAAAGAGCTTGCCTTTTAAAAATGAAAAAAAAAAAAATACAAATCACATAAGGACTATATAGGGCACCTCATAATGACAATATAGAGATATTGTCATTATGAGGTTCGGTAAGGCCACACTCTGCCTCTCATTTTTATTCATTCATTCACATTTTATAATCACTCTCATTGTTGACGATCTCGTGTGTGCTTTCAAACAATAGGAGCATCATAATGTCGAGGCTTTTGTATATTATATACATATATGGATGAATGTAGATCACAATAATCATAAAGGAAATGAGTCGCTTGAATGGGCAGCTCTATCACCTATTGCGTCCCTGTAATTAAGGAGTCACCTGTGTGAACAACTTCACTCCAAGTAATTAAAGCTTTCAACTTGGGTCGAGTTATATTGTCCATATCTACCACTAGGGAGCCAACTTTATGATTCGAGTTTTATGCAGAAAATTAAGCCCTATGTTACATGTGGGTACTTGTATCAAACAACTTATACACATTATCCACAATTTAATTGCAATGGAAAAGCTACCTACCAATCAGTTTAATTAAATTTATGGCAGCAATTTTGTACTCTGTTATTAATTAGCACAGCTATTTGGCTTTCACAGGTATGATGTAATTTCAATTATTGCATTGGGTTAAGCATGATAGCAACTAGTAATAATACAGCTGTTGCAGTAGGCATCTGAAACGGAATCCCTGCACTGTAGTCGTCCAGCGCCTCAGCCCACTTGGACTCACGCCAATATACATATTTGTTAAAGTATATTATTAAAAGTGTTTAATGGTCGTCGAACCTTTTTCAAACGTAGCTTCCGAATTTTTAAAACGATTCGAAACGATTTCAAGGAATGTTCATTATATTTTTGTGAAACATTAATATCACATTTAATAAGTTTTTGTAGAAAGCTCGAAGTAACATATAGACATTTACCAGGATAGGTATCAGTGTGTGTGTGTGTGTAACTTTTGGTAATTTTATTCAGTTTGCCCTATTTGCAAACCCACAATGAAGTTTTGTAATATGAAGTACCTATTTCTAAAACGGAAACAAAGCCGAGCTTGATATCGATATTGCAATATAAGTATCGGTTTAGGTTAATATTAGTAGTAAAGGTTCGGTATTTATATTGGATTGCTGTTTGACTATACAACGCGAATAAATGTCCGTGTTTACTTAGGATCCGGAACCATCTGGTTTTGATGAACTGAATACTTCGCATACAGGTTGGGGGCACTTGAAATCGTGCCAGCTTATATGGCGACGTCTGTTTAAGATTTGTGCCTTATTCTCGTACACTATAAAAATTCATAAAGTCATTTAAATTTGTAATTTTTTAAGATTTTCACTCATCATATCAGCTCTTTACCTTACTTACCTTGCGCCATTTGGACTGACGAAAACTGAAAATCGCCCAAATAACACACTGCATGTATCCTGTCTGAACTACTCGACTTCATTTTGGAATTAAGTCGTACCTAAACCCATCTAACGACACTCGTTTTGATTTTTGTTACAACTAGTTTTTCTCTGAAACATAGCCCTAGGAAATATCACAAGTTACTTTTTAGTTTTATCACATTCGTGAGATAGTGAAGCAGGGTGAAACATGACATTGCCTCAAGCCAACCGTCAGCTGTTCACTCAGCGCTTTGCACATTTTATGAAAAAACTTTTGCCTTTATCCTCAATCGTAACCTCAATATTTGAAACTATAGTCTAGTCTAGTTCTATCTGTACTTACTTAATGTTATAAAGCTGAAAAGTTTGTATTTTCTATTGAACGGCGTAATCAAGAACCTACTGGTCCGAATTCAAAAATTGTTTCCACACTCGCACTTAAGTGACTTTGTTAATATTCGTGAATAGTCGGCAACCAACAGTCGTTTCTGCAAGCTTTGTCGGCGCATGAGCGCCAGACAACGCGCGGCCGTCCGGGGGGAACAGAACGTTTTTTTTTTTTTTTTTTTTTTTATATTTGGTTCGCCAAATTGACGCCGCCCGCCTGGTGGTAAGTCGTGACGACGTCTAGCGATTGTGGGCCACTCTCACAGCACACATTACTATTGAGAGTGGCCCTCAACTTGACGACCTACTGATGTGCCTCTTCACGCTCCGCTTAAAGAACCCAGGATTATATGTGGGAGGAAACACGTGCACAGGCAGGGCGTTCCAGGCCACTATCGTTCGGCAGAGAAACGAACGTTTAAAACGTTCGGTTCTCGCGAACATGCTATCCACTGTGTGGGGGTGGCATCTCTGCCCGGCACGAGTCGTTCGGGATCGGAAGGAAGAGGGTGGGATCAGATTGAAGAGCTCTTCAGAACACTCGCCGTGGTAAATACGGTAGAATGCGGCCAAGGAAGCTATTGTTCGGCGCTGAGCTAGCGGCTCAAGGCTTCCCGTTACCTCCGGACAACCAATAATACGGATAGCCCGTCGCTGCATAGCGTCGAGAGCGTCCAGCAGATACTTCGCGGAGCCGTCCCAGAGGTGAGAGCAGTATTCGACGCAGGGTCTAATCTGCGTCTTGTACAGCAGACACCTCTGGTCCGGTGTAAAGAATCTCTTTACCTTATTCAGTATTCCTAGTTTCCGCGAAGCTAGCCCTATACATCTTTCGATGTAGTTTTTATTATTGAGCTCTCGACGAACGTCTATGCCAAGGATATCAAGGTTGTCCTTCATTGGTAATAATGCATTCTGAAGAGAGGGTAGGGGAAGGAAAGGGGATTTCTTCGCAGTAAATGCACACGCCTGTGTTTTGCGGGCATTGAACTCGACCAGGTTCTCGGTACCCCATTGAGAGATACTGTCGAGGTTACGGTCGAGATCAGCCACGAGTCGTCGTCTCTCCTCCTCAATCTCAGATCGCCCCGCCGTCGGACGAACCGAGTAACTCCCGTGCAGTGTGCTGTCATCTGCATAGCAATGAATGTTCCCGAGGGATAGCATATCATTGATATGCAGAAGAAAGAGAGTTGGTGATAGTACGGACCCCTGCGGTACCCCGGCATTCACTTGCAAGAAGCGAGAAGCCTGGCCATCGCAGAGGACCCGCACTCGGCGCTCGTTTAAAAAGCTGGCAATCCAGCTGCACAGTTGAGGAGGTAGACCATATGCCGGAAGCTTGGAAAGGAGCGAAGCATGCCAGACCCTATCGAAGGCTTTGGCGATGTCCAGGCTAATAGCCAAGGACTCGCCGTGCCTTTCCATAGCCCCACCCCAGACATGCGTTACGAATGCCAGAAGATCACCCGTTGATCGCTTTGGCCTGAAGCCGTATTGTCGATCATTGATTAGCGAGTGATCCTCTAGGAATTGCATGAGCTGCTTATTTATAAGGAGCTCAAGCACCTTGCAAATGACTGAGGTGACAGCTATGGGTCGATAGTTGCCTGGATCGGACCGATCCCCTTTCTTGGGGATCGGTTGTACGTTCGCCTCCTTCCAGACCTCCGGCACGAGCCCTGAAGAGTATGACAGGCGGTACAGACGCGTTAATACTGGAGACAACTCAGCTGCACATTTTCGTAGCACCACCGCCGGAATGCCGTCAGGGCCACTGGCTTTCCGCGTGTCGAGTGACCGCAGCACTGCCCGTACATCACATTGCCTGATAACAATATCAGGCATTGTGTGGCCACAGTTGGCGATGGCGGGGGGCTGCAGGCCACGGTCGTCGACCCGGGAATTAGCCGCAAAGAGGTCTGCGAGCATATCCGCTTTCTCTTGGGCTTTGTGAGCCAGTGTTCCATCTGGGTAACGCAGCGGTGGCAGCGAGGGCTGACAAAAGTTAGATTGCACGGCTTTGGCCAGTTGCCAGAATCCACGGCTGCCCGTGGGATGGGAAGTGAGCTCCTGACCAAGCCGCGCGACGCGACACGTTGCTGTTAGCCGGTCCGGCCCCACCTACTTTACTTATATTCATACGTCGAATGACACATCAAAACGTCACTTTTTAACACCGCGCACGATACTCGCATCCTTGCAAAGAATTGTTATAAATTTATAGAAGAACCAATATACCAATACCAGTAAAATACAGTCCACTTATTTATACCACCAACCTCAAGAACAAGCTTGTTCTCTGTATTCTCTGAATTGCACATTTAGACTTGACCTCAGGAAAATTTTCAATAGTTCACAAATTCACTATTTACTAGGTATGCAATGCATGTTACTAATTGCAAATGTTTAGCGGAGCAAATTTTCTTATTTTTTCTATGCTTTATTTTCATGATTTCAGAGATATGCACTCCCGGGTATGATGTCGACCAGCATGCCAAATTTGGTCAAAATCGGTCGAGCCGTTTCGGAGGAGTTGGCACACAAACGATTTACACTTGTCGTCTAAGATAGAGCTTCGCTTCGCTCCGCTCAATAAATCACCAGCTTGAAACTAAAATAGACTGTAGTACTGTTAGAACTAGATTACTAAGAGAAGTACAGTAACTACCTAATTTTTTAAAGTACCTACATTATGATTGTAAAAAAACTCTCATATAAATATTTCGTAGGCCCTACTTGTACATTTTGTTCGAAACCACAAACAGTGACATTGCAGGCGTTTAGTCTAATTTGTAGAAATTACGTAGTTATATCAATGACATATGTACCTACTTGTTTTATAGTATTATTATTATGTAGTTATTACGAAACACATTTTCTCCATCGTCACTAGCATATCCCTTGAGAAATATCCACATCCTACTAATTCTGTTTATTCAACTATTAATTATTAAATATATTTAAAGTGCCTTAGGAGAGTATACCTATTTCAATCATTACTTTCTAGCTAACATTAAAACCCATTTTGGAAACCCTAAGGGTTTAGCTTTGTCATCGGCGATATAGAAGTTGTTATGTTAAGGAGCAAAGCGTAATAGATACGAAGAAATAACATGGGTCACAATTCATTTTGATGAATAATATTATGCATTTAGATTACTTTGAAATATACAATTATTATGTAGTATTCATGGATGGCGTTAGCATCGGCATCAAGTCCTCGATGAAGTACCTAGGGATCGTACTTGATAGCCGATGAAACTTCGGACCACATTTCCGAAGTTTGGTCCCTAAAGTGACGGGGGCATCAGTCACGCTTACGCGACTAATGACCAACATAAAGGGACCCAACGCCTCCTGCAGGAGACTGTACCTGGGGATCGTGCGAAGTATGGCCCTATACGGGGCTCCCGTATGGGTGGATAGGTTGGCGGTCAAGAGGAACGGGACTCTTCTAAATCGCCCACCGAGGACCTTGGCCGTCAAAACCATACGATCTCCGGAGAGGCTGCATGTCTCTTAGCCGGGACCCCTCCATGGGACCTGGAAATGAGAGCCCTTGCGTCATTGTTCCAATGGCCCAAGGAGGCGCTGGAGCGGGACCGCAGGTCTTAGTCTCGAGAAATCGAGGACCAGCGGTCCCAACTCCGCCAGGATCTCATGGAGACTTGGAGGGTGCGACTTGAGCAACCAAAGTGGGGAACCACCGTCATCGCGGCGGTGAGACCGATCATGGACGAGTGGCTGCAGAGGCGGCATGGTGACCTCACGTACCGTCACCGGGCATGGATGCTTCGGTAGCTATCTGTTTCGCATCCATCGTGAGGTCACACCCCGGTGTCAACACTGCGAGGTTTCCGATGACGACACCGCACTCCACACGTTGGTGGAGTGCTCAGCGTGGGCGAGTCAGCGCCGGGACCTCGTAGTGGGTCTGGGCGTGGATATCCTCTCGCTGGAAACCATGCTCCAAGCCATGGTCTCCAGCGCGAGTAGGTGGAACGTGGCCGTGTCCTTCTGCGAGCGGTATCAAGGAGTTAAAAAAAAAAGCATTAATGGATGTAGTACGTTTGAACAGACCATTTTCTAATTTGAGAATGTTCGAAAGCTCTCAGATACACTCATTTCAATCGTTCCGTTCCATCACAACTTCACTAGAAAATGTTTTCGTAAAATGTTACATGTTTTTTTTTCAGTAGCCTTGTCTTCGAATAATTAAAGTACGATATAATCGTCGCGGTAATTACTTGTGAAAATGGAAACATTTTTCTATACAGGTCACAATTTATAAAATACTATAATACTATATACTACATAATATACTAAAATACTATAATAATGTTTAATGGATTACATGATCTGCAATCGATAGATTCGTTTGTATCTGCCGTGTAATATTGTTTGTAAGTTAAATACGTACGTACAAGTAAGTATCAGATGTGTTAGTACAGGCTGGCGGTTTATTTTCCAGCTGTATTGTGGAGTTATCCGAGGTGTATTGTTGCGTTGATTAGATCAGGAGAGGGCCTTTGTTCAGAGTAGAATAGCCTTCACTTTGCTATCGTCTGTCGACCTCACGCGACCTGTATCAGACTCAACGACCACATCGCATAATGTACACGAGCTGCTGTACTTAATAATACAGACCATAGGTGGATAGGATGTATTGATAAGTCAGTATAGCATTTAGCACATAATTTCGGTGTATTCAAGTATTCACTGTTTTTTTCTCCGACTGACTCCCCAATCGCTAGTCTTTTACTACTTCGGTGACATAGATTGCTTCTGCAAAAACTGTTATCAAAATAACTATGCTTGCGACTAAATAAATTGGGTAATCTTCTCTTTGTACTAGTTATATTACCAGCAACTATGTTCTTGTGGAATTTATGTTTCTGCTTCCGCGTTCAATTGCAACCTGCTATAAAAAGTATTTTTCGTCTGACTCAGTCTTTTAAATGAATATGAAATATATGTCTATACACGGAAAAAAAATCATTTTGCTTGTAGGTACTTGAACGGGAACTTCATTATGAAAACTTAAAATATAACTTTGTTTAAAATATGGTATCTTCTTCTGTGTTCATTATTCAGATATGGACCATTGCTCAACAATTTTATTTGAAAAGTTTCTAGTCAGTTTCTTTTATTTATCCGTTGTTTTATCTAAAGTTTTTATTTACTGAAAGGAGTCAGGCGTTACCTGGCGAAAGTCCATGTTAAAACAATGGTAAATATGATGTTTAATTTTTTAAATAATAGCATAATTTCGCTCAACAGAAGACATTACAAACGTCGACATATGTTTCACCTCTTCACGAGGCATTTTCAAGACTGTCTCAAAGAGAACAGGAGAACAGCCTGTTCTCTTTGAGACAGTCTTGAGATTTTTTGTTTTTCTAATAGTAGTATACATAAATATATATTTATATCTTCGATAGTGAGGTGGTCCTAGTGTTACATTTTAAACCTCTTTAGAGTCCCCTCCCAACTTCTCGTGTTATAAATTTCCTGTTGTAAAATTAACCCAGTTTTAGTTAAGGATGAAAATACGTTTAACATGTTAATAGGCCTTCATAGCATCACCTCACGTAGGTCATTAGTAAAAAGAGAGACGACATTTTTTTGTAGCGAACACCTATTCGCGCCCTTCCTCCTTTAGATAAGCTTAAACCTGAAGCGTTAAATGTGTCTCGCGTGGTTTGTGATCGACGATAGCCCTCACTAAACACGGATACTCTCCGTCGTTTACAGAATTTTTTATATATTATATCATAATTCCTGAAAATGATTTTTTTGTGACGACACTAAATTCATGGGTTTTCTTTTCAGGTACGCTGCTGAATAAGATTTTATGAACATCATTTTCTAAAGCGTGTATCGTAAGTGCTTATCATAAGTTTATTAGGCTATACTACAGCAAATAATTCATAAACCTCTTTTGGGCGGATAACATCATATTGTTACTAAATTATATCATAATATGAAGTCTTAAATCTAGATCACTTTCTTCCGAACCTAAAAATGTAGCATAGGTATTGGGGTATACCTAATACCCATTCTGTCTGGATAGGTATATCCCATTAATATTTAAGCCGGGTCCTACTAATAATTAAAAAAATGTGGAATATCTGTACAAGTGAGTCATTTCATAATGTATTAATATTTAAGCATTAAGTACTACTATTAAATTCCTGTTAAAAGTGAAAGAAGTTTGCTGGCACAAACTTAATAAATACTTATGTGGATGTGTTGTGACGATATATATCCGGGAATTTTATTTGGAAATGGGTTCATGCTTAGAGTATAACATAGTTGATATAGATTAAAAAAATATGACAACAAAACTTGTAATGTCTGCCACTCTATTATTGCCTATTACTGATTTTTCAAAATCGGATCAGTAGTTATGGAGCTATTCACTTTAAACAAACAATGAATCAAATCTTTCCTCTTAATATAGATTCCTGTTTATCCTCTTTATACAGAAGTATAGTAATATAGTTAACCTTCAGACGTCTAGAGAGCATATCGTTGGTATTATTTACCACCGTCAGTTTAAACATGATACGTGCTCTTCGAGGAATTTGCTCGTATTTCTCATAATGCCCTACATATCGTATGCTTGGTTCAGGGAATGGAAGTGAGCGAGGTCAGGACTGTCAATATATTGTAGTGTATTGTTTTAGGTCGTTACGTCAGATACCTTTGTGCTAGCAGGACACGGGTGTTGCCCGATATTACCTCCCTTATTATAATAACATGTGTCGTTTATTGTCTTAAGAAACCGGCTGTTATTCTGTTTCTGAATACACTCACGCATATAATCACGACAATATACTCGAGGGGGTAGTCAAAGATGCATTTTACACCCACATTTTTATGGTATTTTTTTTGGAATCACGTATAATGGCGCGAGTTTATTGGAGGCACACCATGTACAATTGAAAATCTATTACCAATCTGAAATCTGAATCTAAATTCCAATAGCCAGGACCGATGTTATCTACATTAGACAGAAATAGGTACATCACGCCTGCATCCCCGGAGGGGTAGACAGAGGTGCATTAAACACCCACTCTTTACTAGTTATTTTTGGATCCCACGTAACAGGGGGCAATCCTAGTGCCGTTACCAGGTACTTTAGAAAGTTCATAAGCATTATGTAATTCAAACCAAAATTCCAACAATGAATCTGGTTGCGTGCTTCGGGCCCTCAGCCCCGCAGCATGCAACCAGATTCACTCACCGACGCGGGATCAAACCCAACCCCAACCACGCGGGATCAAACCCGACCAAACCTGAGCGCAGATACCGCGCAGGTGAGCCCGCCGGGTGCCATTGGATATTCCCTGCGTGTTCCCCAGAGGCCCTCGTCAACGGACGTAGAAGCGGACCGGGAGCACGCGGAACTCAAAAAAAAAAAGGAACAAATAGAATCTTTGTAGTCCGAGCCTCATTAGAATTAATCTTTCTCTTCTCCACATAATAGACAAGACAATTATTTATTTGCTTGAACACTGTACCTACTAACTTATAATTAAGTAACAAGATAGTCTAAAAGTTTCAAAGGGACTTGTTAACTACTAGCAGAAAATTATAAATAATTAATTCAAGATTCAATAATAATGTAGTAACAAGCAACTTGTCTGATTTTAACCTTAATTATGTCTTTTATTTCTTATCTACTAGGTATACTAGTGAGATTTCAGTCATTTCATTCATTTATACGAAGTTATACAAAACTCTTGTTCTTATAACTAATACCATAACTAATACATACAAAAATAATGAATTTTCTTCTCAGGATCTGTACCATGCTCCGTTGTTCATTTAATATTCAAGGATCTATCCCAGCAAATATTCTATGCAAGTATCTACGTGGCATTCATGACTCTTGTTTTCGCGTACTCGGCCAAGAAGTTTTCAGAGCTTAATGTCTTCCTATGTTAGTAGGTAGTTGTATACAAAATAAACAATGTATATGTTAATGTCACCAAATACCGTCAGATTACAAGAAGTCTCGCAAGACTACCACAATAAATGCAATTACTGGGGATTGGAATAGAAAAGTGAGAGAGATAGTCGAAAATACAAATAATAAATAAATATTTTTAGACATTCTCACACATTGTCATCTAGCCCAAATTAAGCTAATATACCTAAGCTTGTGTTATGGGATCTGGACGACTGATAAACATACTAATATATTTCTAAATACATACTATATTTTACATAGAAGACACCCAAACTCCGAAACAAACTTTTGTGGATCACACAAATAATTTGATTCGACCCGGAATCGAACCTGGGACCTCAGGGACGGCAGTCGCATACCACTGCGCCACCAGGACAGTCAACTATAAATAAGCACTAAGCTAAAGACCATTTTATCGAACTTAAGAAACGTGTTCGATGATAAACCGCAGCAGTAAAATGCTACAGGGAAAATTAATCTTGAGCCTGGGACCAACCAAATATTGTTGTTTGCCCGCTCCGGAGGCAATAAGTAATCCCGGCACGTTATGCACTTAGCCGGGAGGTTTATTGGGAACTGGATACCGTGCTACGCCACCTAATGCGTTAGCTTACATACAAATGTTCGTTGATAGAGCGCCACTGTAATTGAGTAACTTCGATGAAACTGGCTTAGCTTAGCAATATCTTAATTTATCTATGTTAATTCTGTGTCCGGGTGCTGAAGTTTCAAACAACTCATATTAGAGAGATACAAATACTAGACTTTGGGAAATGGAAATAGGAAAATCTAGCGCAATTTTAAATATAAAATACATACTATCGTCCGCAAATACCAACTGCATTCCCTTCAGATTAAAGTAAAGGGCTTGTTTTTGAAAACGGCTTCGTCAGTAGTGCAGTGGTAGATTTGAACTCGCGTCATTAGATTATCAGGCTACAGATGCCTAGGAACCTTAGTTAGTTTGTGATTTTGCTTAATAATGAAGCTTATTTATTTATTTAATTAATTAATTTATTTATTTATTTATTTATGTACACACATAACAGTATAAAAGCGAGAAGACAATGGAGAAATATCATTAGTATAAGGGCACCACTTATTTCAAACGAAATCTCTTACAGTGGGCCAGGGGATAGAAATGCTAAGTAGAATAAAGTTAATGTGTGCGTAGATCGGTTGAAATACTTAGATACATACGAATTCATACGATACACATATACATACATACATAAAATATACATATTATAAAATAAATAAATACATCTATACAAATATATAAGTACACATTATACAGAATACATACACATAAATATAAAGATCGCACCGAGCCTTTTCCCAACTCAGTCAGTCCAACTCATCTGACCTTCACAACCCATGGGCGATATCGAAGTTCTGTTGTTGACCGGTCGGATTTTTGATTTAGGGCTCCAACTACCCTTTAACGACTACCATAGATGTTAGTATGACAACCGGGACCGACGGCTTAACGTGCTCTCCGAGGCACGAAGGGGTTTCAATGTCTTAAGAAATGGTCACCCATCCTAAGACCGGCCTGAGTCGATGTTGCTTAATTGTCGGTTACCACTAGACCACGAGCCCCCCTATATATAAATATAAAGATATACATAACCTAGTTATTATAAATATATATACATACAGATAATTCAGGGCAGAGAGGAGAGATAGAAATCTTTCACTTGTCTCTTAAAGGTGAAGATAGTGTTCCAGGAGTGTATGTTCGGCGGGAGCGAGTTCCACAGCCTGACCGCATGAACAGTAATGGAGTAGGAGTAGAAATCGTATTTGTCAGAGGGACAGGTGAGACGGTATTGAAGATGAGACCTACACGAAGCATCAGGTGCGTTCAAGTAGGAGAAACGCTCTCGTAGGTAGGACGTATAGGAAGGATGGTGTAGGATGTTGTGTAGCACCAAAGACCTTATAATACAATGGACATAGGATCTAGAACAAATCGCAAGAAAATAATGTCCCGAGTCGACCTATCCATTATACATAGGCATACATAGATATAAACAAATTTCATATTAAAATTTAAACCTTGATTCAACGGTATAGTGTTCACTTTTGTTTGCACTAATTTATCGCATTACGTAGCTTCTATCTGTCCGCCTGACCAATTCACCTTATGCAGCTTCAACTTGAACTACGTGATTATAGAAACAATGGAGTAGGTTTATTTTGTTAAAGTCTTTTAAGGATTCCATGATATGTATCTACGTACGCGTAATAATTAATGTAAGACTATAATAAGTTCCATAATCTTATAAATTGTAATTACTTATTTATATTAGACGAAATAAGCTGAAAAACTAATTAACGACTGACAAAGATTTTTTTTTTCGAGTCAGTTTCATAATAAGTAACTGTAGTGTATGAATAACAAAAAGGGAATTAATGAATTTAACTAATTATTATATTATAAATGCCAAACTTCTTGCGGTTGTCAAAGTTCTTCCGCTTTCATTACTATTTTCATAACTGAATTAGTTGCTAAAACTGCGTGTCATTAATTTATTTTTATCTTATGGTTAATTTTTGGGATACGAAATCTAGCTGATCACCGTGACTCCGCCCGCGAGATATAGTTATCTCGGCCCCGATTCCCGTGGGAATACATAACCGAAAATCCAAATTAAAAAAAAAATAACAGTACATACACGAAATAAAATTACATGTGTAATTATGTTATTATATTTATGACAAAACAATGATACCCTGTGAAAATTAAAAACATTTTTGGGCTTATCTCCTCCATCCCAATCAAAAGAAAAAATTGTATTCAATCAAGGGATTCTTGTACAAGTTTCATAAAGATCGGATCTCTTTTTGTTATGTCCATAAAATGAGCCGAACAAACAAGATTGTTATTTTTTGGATCAAAATATTCTGCTCGCCGTGCTAGGGCAATAATATTTTTCCATTGTGCACAGTGTACTGGATCCCGAGGAAAACTGAAATAGATGTTCGTTCATATAATGAAAAAAAAATCATAAAGAGCCAAGGCGTCTCCACTATAATCTTTGTTCCAAATAGTTTCACCGCTATCGGTAATCCGAATAAATCTGAATGGTCATTTTATTAGTACATTATTCAGTGAAAATGAAATGGTCTCTTTCTTTTTACTAAGCTTGGGATGAATTCGAAAGAGACAGATAGATACTTCGGTATTGGACTGGGTTGCAATATTTACTTTTGTCTTTTAATTTATTATCGACGAAATACTGTATTTTAAGTGAAATAATAAATTGCAAATGATAAAACAAAAGCTTATTTACTGAAAATATGATATACCGTCTTCAATTTGCTTTTTTTTCGTAGTTTTTACACGTTTTTACAATACAGTACGGCATTGTGCAACGTGTTGTCGTTCAGTTGTCAAAATCAAGACTGGCGCGCGATTGTTGCTCTTTTAGCGTTTTGTTTCTCTTTTAGTTCGGACACTTTTGAGCGATGATCCGAAATCCATTGTATATAAAATCATTGTGTAGCACACATAATATCCGAGTATTTCTGCGAAGACGTATTTTCCCTCGATATTTTTTTATTTAATTAATTAACCCACATCACATTGTCTTCGTACTTTCTGGAAGTCATAAATGTCATACGTGTTCAGAAGTTGTACCTACGTCGATTTGTTTTCTTAGTTTGTGTCTAAGCACAAGTAAGAAAAATCCATCGTCGCTGCCATCTCCAGATGTCTCATAGCTCGTTCAACACGTACTTTTTATCCTCGCTAATTAGTTTTTAAGTATGATGATGCCCGTTTTTATAATTTCCTTTCTCTATTTTTTCTTCCGCAAAGCAAATTAATAAAGCTACTCATTTGTTCCTGAGCAAAAACCTTCAAAACTGTTTTTTAACTTCATTACTCCAATTAGAAACTTTAATAATGTACCCAATTAATTTTAATTTTACTCCAATTACGAATAACCGTTTGTTGACAATATTGTAGAAAATATTGGTAGAAATATTTGATTAGTTTGAAAATTGTTTTTTTATGTACAGTCACGTGCATAAATATGTTACTTTGGAGACATCGGCTATTACATCTGACCCAGGAACGAGTTCACTAATATAAGTATATCAATAATATAATAAAGTGCCAACTTTCCAAAACAAAAATATTTGACAGCTATTAACATATTTATGCTCGTGACTGTACGTACAGTATAATGCAGATATAGTACGTGGGCCGTAGAACATTGAAAAATATTGATTAACAGCAAGCTCATTTTTCGTAAATAGCTTTATTTTACCGAGTCCTACCCCAATATCTCAAAAAGAAATCTCAAATCAGGTAGCTAACAGAGTTATCCAGTTAAAATATTCGGAATCAAAATTGTAAGGTTGCATTAATTCGTATAGAGCTGCAAAGTGGTGCAGATATTAAGTACACCATTATAAATCAAATATCAAAAGTTCCCATCGATCCGACTTGTACTAAAAAGGTTATTCAAGGTTAAAGTTGTCAATTTTCGCTTTTTTGATTTTTCTCGTAAACTAAACTATATCAAAAAATAGTTTTGTACAAAATTGTAGATGATAAAATAACCTACACAAATTACCTTACAACTTTTTTCCTAGGAATTACCATTTCTGAGAGATTGCGGTTATTAACGTCCAACAAGCTATAGTCTACACGCAATGCTGGTCCGCTCCTATTAACTCTGTCGTGATGTTATATAGCCTATGTTACTCGCTAAAAATGTAGCTTTATATTACTTACCGAAAGAAATTTTAAAATCGGTGCAGTAGTTTCTGAGGTGTCACGTTTGTCCCGTACAAACTTTGTCCCCCCTTTTTCACCCCTTTAGGAGTAGAATTTTGGAAAATCCTTTCTTATCGGAAGTGTACGCTCGTTAAAATAAAGCTACTTACGAAAAATGAGCTTGCTGTTAATCATTTTTCAGTGATCTACGGCCCACGTACTAATATATTCTTTCATATGTATTTAGTGAAAAACTGTTTATTTGGAATTACAAATATACACTTCTGTTACATTCCAAAGCATTGTAAGTAATTCTAGTTACCAGCGATTCTGTTAGCTATATATGCATGCAAAGTACTATATCAGTGTGCTCTACAAGACTGTTCTAACAATGACATACCTAATTAAAATGCATAGAGCGTACCCTTAATTATTTGTGTCAGTTAGACTCTATATTAGCAAGCACTAAAAATAATATCTCTAATTCTAGTTTTCAAATTATCTTGAACTGTTGTTGTTTGATTGTTATGATAAAGTGATTGTTCCCGATACACATGCTATATCTGTTAATGTTGTACCTAGTTTAATATTTTGTCCGGTTTTCTAAACTCACTAATATTACTAGGAGCTGCGGTCGCTGCCGTGGTACTGCGCTGCAGCATGTAATTGAGCGAAGCGACTATTGTCATATTTTTGGTCAATAACTTTTTTTGAGACCTGAGAATGCTTGATTTTTGAGTGAAAAAATCATGAAAATCGGTTGGGTAGTTGTCGAGAAACAATTTCACATCGAGTTGCATTTGAGTCACATGATAAGCAGCTCCGCTCGCTGCGCTCGCTTCGCTCAATAAAGAGGAAATATTTGATTGTTTGAAGCGAATAGGCTCCGTAACTACTGATCCGATATTGAAAATTCTTTTCCTGATATATAGCTACATTATCCCTGAGTAACATAGACTGCTCTATATCCAGGTTATGTGTTCCCATGGTAACCGGGAACGAGAAAACATATCACGCGGGCGGAGCCGCGGCGATCAGTTAGTTGAGTTATATAATAGGTATATTTTGAAGTTTAAATGGTGTAAATAGGGCAGTAGAAAGCTTATTTATTAAAGGTTGGCTTTCCTTTCATGCATTTAAATTAAGATTCCAAAGTTAGCTCAGTACCGATTAACGAACTTTCCGAAAGTGCAATAAACCATTGAAGCCTCTCGTGAGTCTATGTAGAGTGGAAATCAGCAGTTTCTTTGAAGCGCATCCTTACTTGGAGGACAATAATGAATTCAGAAGGTTGGGTGGGGGGCACTAATAACGGGGTGGGACTCTAAAGTGTGCTTGTATACTCCACTTTGCACTTCCTCTCTTATAAAGCGATTAATGACAGTACGATCTTTGAGAGATCTAACGTGAAATGATAAAGAAATAAAACCTTATTACTTAGGTATACGGAGGCTTTGTTCTATCAGTTAATAGTCTTTTGGGCTATATCAAGATTGTGTTAATCATAATGCGATTGTTCCCTACAATTTTTTTGATTTTTAAAAGAAAGCAGCCAGCTTGTCGGCCAACTCGACCAAATAAACCCTAAAGCATGAAATCTTTTTGAAATATTTACTTTAGCAAAAAAAAAATTGTTTACCGAAGTCATAACATGTAGAAAAAATTAAACCCAACAAGTATAGAAGAGCGGCTAACCGAGAAATCACACAAGAAGGACAAACACAAAGTAAACTTGTGCAAACAAGACATTGCTATGCACTAATGCATGGGGACCTTTGTGCCACAACCACCTCTCTCCATAGCTTCTAGAGATGTTAAACTTCTACATCGTACTTGCTTTCTTAATAGGGGTATGTACTGTTCCGTCTATATTATTCCGCCCGTTACTTAATTACTTAAGTGAAGCCAATTTTACATTTTTACAACAATTTTTATCCATAAATGAATCATTCTATACGATACTATGAAAAATTAGGTCTTGTCAGTAATTGTTTTATTAATTTTCTTTTTATTTACCCCAGTGTCATCCCGAGCTTTTAAAATATTGATAGTAAATTTTATAGTGTTTGGTTAGTCACAATAATGAACTGTTTCACTTGAAATCATTATTCATAATGCGTCTGTAATGTTTGGTTTACACTTTGCCAGAACCGTATGTCTATATAGAACTATATCCTATACCATACTTACATGTGACATTTATTTTTTTTAAATAAGCACCGTAAGGCATGCTTTGAATGCTGAATGACGGCAACGCCATGGAATTCTAATAAATTTTCATTAGATAAGCGCGTAGCATAAAATAATTTGATGTGTATGACTCTGGAAATTAGAAGGCAATTCAATAATTAAGCAATCTACAGGTCATCTCAAGACCGTCAAATGTCCGTACATTATGAGTTTTCTCATCTCTGGTTTGGTCGTGGGTGGGTAAGGCTTTACTGGAACGCAATTTATTTACCAGGAGCACGTGACGCAGTCGGCTCAAGACGCAGCCCGACCTACCGCTCGTTTGTCATTTAATATGACCCAGAGCCTCTGTGGCCCACGACGTTTGCTCATTCGAAATATTTAATAAAAATTCGCAATCTATTTACCTTTGTACAAATAGGTTTTTAATGTATATCCTATTTATGACTTCCCGTGCACCATGTACACGATGGACGAGGTCTTTACTTTGCCGGTAATCAGATGGATATTCTGTGACTGTCTACAAGCGTTAAGTCTTGAAGAATATGTTTATTCTGTTAATTAATTACCTACATAAAGCACATCACTAATTTATTCTGAAAAAGTAAATATCACTCATTTTATTAAGTCAGGTCCTGCTATAAAGATGTACGTAGCGAGTCCACCTCTAATATTAATTGAAAGTTTGTATAGGGTAATACGAAATATTTGATTGTTGGTTCCGAAACTACTGAAACGAGAACGAGAGGTCACGCACTTGGAGCTTTTCCCTATAGGTGCATTATTATAATAAAACTACTATATTAGTTTGTTCGCAATATCCATGTAACCAACACAGTTCAGCGGTGAGCCCCGCCGGATACAAACTTTGATTTAGTTTAGATGCTGCAATCCGTTTGTTGTAATAAAGCGTACGAATCCACTTATAAGTAGTTTCTACAGGTAGAATATTGAACTATAGGAATAATGTATACATATAGCTAGTAATTTTATTTTATCTAGAAAAGTTCTAAATAAATATTCAGTCTGTACCTTTTTTTAAAATACGACTTCGTCATCTTTGTTCAGACATTATCCAGATCGGACTTTCCAGGTGATCTTTTAGAACATTTATATTTGAAAAATTAATAATTTTATTGTTTGCCTTTAATATTTTTACTGTCCTATCAAACAGGAATGCCAATGGGTGCTCACTTAAGTGACAGACGTATCTAGATTACCTAGGCTTAGTATTATACTCGAGAAATCGAGGACCAGCGGTCCCAACTCCTCCAGGATCTCATGGAAACTTGGAGAGTGCGACTTGAGCAACCAATGTGGGGAACAACCATCATCGCGGCGGTGAGACCGATCATGGACGAGTGGCTGCAGAGGCATGGTGACCTCACGTATCGTGCGACGCAGATCGTTACCGGGCATGGATGCTTCGGTAGCTATCTGTTTCGCATCCATCGTGAGGTCCACCTCGATGTCGACACTGCGAGGTGTCGGACGAGGTTACCTATCTTAATCCCGAATTTAAATATTCCGAATATCATAATCCCGAAAACGTTTGGACATTTTTTCATAATCCCGTTGTTACGATGTGCGAACATCGATATTACGCATTTTGCGTTTGGTAACAACACTAATTTAGAATCTACTAGAATGTTAGCGGACCGGTTCGGACAATGAAGAAATTCCTTCGCTCATTGTCCGGTGAGCCGGGCCAGATCGAAAAGATAAGGATTGAGCCGTTTAACCAATAGCGGCGCACACGCGGTCATCGATGCGTGAATTGTCGCGTCACTAGGCGCCATAGTAGGGGTACGACACAACTCCAGTACCGGGCCGAGGTCATATAAACCCGAGCAGACAACGAGCGAGGAGATTCGCATAATTGAAATTCTCGTCAAGGCATAGCTTACGTCATAATTGTCAACTTACCCAAAAAGTAATTAGAATTAATAAATTAATTTAAAGAAAGCTGCCCTTGCCATTAATTATTATCAATATCGGCAACAGTAGTGCCGATTAACATCAGTGAGTGAGTTCCCGAGTAAACGGGAACTACCTTGGGGCTTAGATAATCCATATTTGTGGAGAATACCATTGCTGAGCAACCCGAAGCTGCGCCGTCGCTCCGTGGCCTTCGACCCGGAGCATCTCGGCCTGCTAGTACAAGATTGATTGGAGGACACCAGCGGACCCTGCCGGCCGACCGCCGTCGCCTGTGGACCCACAGTTAAGTGCACCGGGCACTTCCGTAAACAGTATATGTGGTCTTATTCTACCGACACACTATTAGCTACTAGCATTATATAAACCCTAGGTTCCCTGCCAATAAAGTAACGTTAATTGTTTTACGTCGTTTAATTTACTTCCAAGCAGGGGCCGTATCACTGTTTTTGAAAATTCCGAAGTTTTGTTTGCCATATAATCGCAACTCCGAATTTCATTTGCCCATTTATTAATTTGTACGACGTTTTAGGATCCAGACGAATGAGTTCCAGACACACGAAATCTAAATGCACAAAATCCAGATGACCGTAATCCATATGCACGAAAGCCCAATTTTTAAAACACAAATTTTTGAAATACACTTAATTGATATCCAGGAAAACTATATCCAGATTTTTAAAATCAAGATTTTTTTATATGAAAATGTCATATTACACAGTTGTCACTTTAACCTGGGACAAATCACTTTTTTCTATTAATGCAAATCGTTTCTGGCACTCGCCGGCCGCTGCCGCGGCACCACTCGCTTCGCTCGCTCGGCTCGTGCGTAGGTGGTCAGTTTTAACCTAACCTAAAAAAATTTTGTTTAAAGAAGAAATTAAAGTAATCTAAATAGTTCCGTTCCGGGTAACCTACTAAAAACTATCTCTTTTTTCTATTAATGCAAGTCGTTTCTGGCGTGGTCGCAGTTCTAACCTAGTGAGTCGAATTTGACACTTAAACCTATCTGTAATAGGCAAATAAAACAATAAATTTACTGACTGGCAATTTTTATGTTCAGGATAATAGTAAAGATTAAGCGAACTGGTTCGACGAAAACTATATAGTGTTAGGTCAATTAGTCATTACAAGTCTATATTTATATAATGTTAATGATCTGGCGCTGATGTAATTGTAAAATAACTATTTTAAGCACTGGTCAGTATATATTGTTAAACTGGTTTGACAATATACGCTTGTAATTTATTAAGTGGCAACACTATAATGTTGACACGAAACGTCAACGTCGAAGCCGTTGACATTTGGTGGCATTAGTCTAGGATTCATTCGTCGTACAACTGTGAAGCAGACTAGTTGTGTTTAATAAATCCTCATAAATCTGTAGAATCGTTGTTTCCTTTCTGAGGTATAGAGTTGATCCTTTATCTCAGAAGTGGGATGTATCCAGAAAGCCCACAATTTTAAATATTTATTGCTAAAAGTGAAAATCAAAGTACCCACAAGTGAACTTTAAAAAAATAAAAGTGTGTGAAAATACAGAAAATTACATTCTTACATCGGTTAATAGTTAGTTGAAGTCTCCAAAATGGATATCAGTGACAAAAATACGCGGAAAAGTCACAGTGAGCAGAGAACACCGCCTCGAAATGTTAACAATAATAAGCGTCATCGTAATCGCAGCAAGAGCCAAACCATTCACATGTGGCTTAATAAAGTTGAGGAGTGCGCGAAACTGTATAACTGGGGCGACGATCAAATTATTCATTATGCGCTACCCAAAATGTCAGGAGTAGCGAAAACATGGTACCAGGCTCTTCCAACCATGTCATTCTCATGGGCAGAGTGGAAAATCAAGTTGCTAGAGTCCTTTCCGAGTAGTGACGATTACGCGGAGCTCCTTACGGAAATGTTATCTAAACGCGTAAAATATAATGAATCTCTAGAACACTATTATTACGATAAAATTAATTTACTCAATCGTTGCGAGATACGATAAGGTAAACGCGCTGTTGACTGTTTGCTTTATGGTATAGACGATCGGTCCCTGAGGTTAGGTGCTAAGGCTGTGAACTGTGAGGAACCAGAGCAGGTTTTAAAGTATTTCCAAAGTATTAAGCAACAATCTCGCGACACCGATAGGCCGAAAGCTAACTACGATAGACGCAATAACAGTAATACGTCTGCGTCTACTTTTAGCTCTAGGCAAGCTGTTGAAGAGACGAGACAAAGGTTGTGCGACGTCCAGCTAATTCACTTTTGTGCTACAACTGTAATGAACCTGGACATCTCAGCTTCAAATGCACAAAGAAAATATTAAAATGCAACATCTGCCACAGATTAGGGCACACAACTATCAGCTGTCCCAGATTACCTGGTGAACAGACTATTAAGACGGCAAGTTCTAAGGACAAGGAAGTATTGCGGGTCGAGACTAATAGCTACAGTGACACTAAGTACTTAATGTTTTTAAAACTAAATGGCGAACCTATTCAGGGTTACATAGACTTAGGTAGCCAGTGTACCCTGATCCGACGTAGTGAAGCTATTAAGAGGGGAATCGACTGGACCGACATCGACTTGCCAACTATGAGAGGGATAGGTAACAATATTGTCATACCATTAGGCATGTCTAACGTGCAAATCGAAATCCAAAATATTTCAGAAGAAGTGTGCGCCTATATTGTGGATGATAACGTTATTAGATACTCTATTTTAATTGGTCATAGTTTTACCGAAAAACCTGGTATAATAGTAACAAAAACTACAGAATCGCTCATTTTTAGCCGTGAACATTTACTTAAAGTACAAGCAGTTCTGAAGGATGACGTCATGCTTCCACCCAAGGAAATGTCCCTGTTACCAATAGTTTGCTCAAATTACTCAGGCGCGATACGCGTACGGGGTTCGCTGCGTGGTTTACTACACAATGAATTTTATTTAATGCCTGGAGAATACGAGATTGATAGTGGACAGGGTCAGTTACTTGTGCAAAGTTTTAGCGAAAAGGCTATATTACTAAAACAGAATGAGCTAATTACGCGAGCTATTTGTATTAGAGATAGTTTGGTAGTAAATAAATTAGACTTTGATAATGCGGATAGTATTGTGAATCTAAACTACGGGAAACAACTTAATGAGGGTGAAATTAATAAACTGAAGGAAATATTAAAAAAGCACGAGACATGTTTTTCTGATAATTTAAGGGAATTAGGATTAACTAAAGTAGTCGAGATGAAGATTGATCTAAAGGATATTCAGCCGGTAGTATACCGTCCGTATAGGCTCTCGTTTCCTGAGCGTGAACAAGTTAGGTCTATGGTTAAAAAAATGATGGACGCGGATATCGTTGCTGAATCTAACTCATCGTATGCCAGTCCAGTTCTGCTTGTTAAAAAAAAGACAGGAGAGAGTAGGCTATGCGTAGACTATCGCGCTTTAAATAATAAAACGAACAAGGAGCACTACCCCCTGCCGTTAATCGACGATCAGTTAGACAGGTTGGCAGGTCATTCTTTATTTATAAGTTTGGACCTAGCATCGGGTTACTATCAGATCAGCGTAGAAGCAAGTTCCCAGGATAAGACTGCGTTCGTGACCCCTGATGGAAAGTATCATTTCAAACGCATGCCATTCGGTCTCGCTAATGCTCCATCTGTCTTCCAAAGAACCATGAACAAGATACTGTCTAAAGTCAGTTACGTCATAATATATATGGATGACGTCTTGATCCCAGCACGATCATTCGATGAAGGCCTTCAACGTTTGGAGGAAGTACTAGATCTGCTAGGAGGTGCAGGGCTAACCCTGAAGCTAAAAAAATGTAACTTCTTTTGTACTGAGCTTGAATTTTTAGGATTTCACGTTAGTGGTGACGGTATTCGCCCTGGGACACTTAAAACACTTGCCATCAGAGATTTTCCAGTCCCACGTAATACTCATGATATTAGGAGGTTTATTGGACTAGCTAGTTTTTTTCGAAGGTTTTTTAAGGGTTTTGCCCTGATAGCACGTCCTTTGACAGACCTCTTGCGGTTAAAATTTGAATGGAAATGGACAAGTGTTGAAGAGGAAGCTTTTAATAGTCTGAAGGACAAATTGGTTGAACGCCCTGTATTAGCTTTGTATAACCCCAATTTAAATACAGAATTACACACTGATGCTTCGAAGGTAGGGATTGCGGGTATCCTTCTGCAGAAAGATGCGGAGAGTGCACTTAAGCCGATAGCATACTTTAGTCGAAAAACTTCGGTAGATGAACAGAAATTTCACTCGTTTGAGTTAGAGACACTCGCTGTTGTTGCGTCAATAAACCCGTTTCGCGTATACCTACTAGGTGTAAAATTTAAAATAGTCACTGATTGTAATGCCCTACGTACTACTCTCACAAAAAGGAATCTCATACCTAGGATTTCCCGCTGGTGGGTGCAGTTGCAGGAATACGACTGCGAGATCGAATATAGGCCAGGCAAACGTATGGCCCATGTAGATGCACTCAGTCGTGGACCTGTCACTGAACTCCCAAGCGAAGAGACGGGTGAAATCCTTGACGTGTTGAATGTAGACATTAGGGACTGGATTGCTACGGTACAGAGCGATGATAGTGAAATAAATCGCATAAGGGACATTTTGGAAGATGATAAAATGAAGTTTGTAGCTGATGTTCGTAAGAATTATCAGTTAAAAGGGAACCATGTGTACAAGATTTTAGATGATGGTTTACGGTGGGTAGTTCCAAGAGATTGCAGGTGGCAAGTGTTGCGCATGAACCACGACATGATGCAGGACATTTTGGATATGAAAAGACATTGAATAGGCTAAAGGGAACCTTTTGGTTTCCTAAAATGCGTAAATTCACAAGAGCTTGCTTAGAATGTGCGCATCACAAAGCACCTGGGGTTCCTAAAGAAGGACTACTACACCCTATACCAAAAATAGAGAAACCGTTCCACACACTTCACGCGGATCACTTAGGTCCGTTCGTTCGTACATATGTGTTAGTTATTATAGACGTATTTACAAAATTTATTAATATACGCGCCGTAAGGGATACTAAAACAACAACAGCTATAAAGGTATTTAAAGAACATTTTAGTTATTTTGGTGTGCCCTCTAGACTTATAACGGATCGTGGTTCATGTTTCACAAGTGGTAGTTTTAAGAATTTCGTAACTAAATTCAACATAAAACACATCTTAAACGCGGTTGCCACCCCAAGGGCGAATGGTCAGGTCGAGAGGTTCAACCGTACTATATCTGACGCGCTAAGCACCACGTGTCATGGTAAAAACGATAACTTATGGGACGATCACATTGGGGACGTAACAATAAGGTATTAATACTACTGTGAATAAAACTACAGGCAAAAGTCCGTCAGAACTATTATTCGGCTGCAAATTGGTAAATGCTTCCGAAAACTTGCTAACCGATGTTATAGTATCAGACCGTATCGAGGGTGAAGATTTGATGAGGTTAAGATCAGATACTAGGGAAAGGATAGAAAAACAACAAGAATATGCTAAAACCCAATTTGACAAACATAGGAAAAATAAGGCTAGGTACGAGGAAGGAGATCTTGTTAGAATTGAAAGAACTGTAATCGATAAAGATCATGTAGGGAAATCTAAGAAACTCATCCCCAAATTCCAAGGGCCCTATCGAATAGTAAAAGTATTACCTAACGATAGGTTTCTAGTTGAGGACACACCTATAACTAGAAAAGGTAATAAAAGATGTGAGAATGTCATTGCGTTAGATAAAATTCATCCTTGGTTAAACTTTAAAGGGCATACTAGTGATAACTCTGACACCGATCATGAAACCGACCCGGTTGATGATTAAAATGTATTATAATTGATTAGGAAAGTAGAATGAAAGAATCTATTGCGTCATTTTGTATCTTGTTACTGTATTACTTACCACTGCGACTGAATAGTTACTGAGAAACGATGTGTCATTTTTGAATGTGTTGAAAATTTCAGATAAGAGCAATCAGTGCAGAAAACGAGAACATTGAGAAATCAATGTTGCACAGATGATTGCAGGATAATGATTGAGATTTTTGAGATATGAGCACAGTTTGTCATGAGCGGTCAGTGCCGATTTCGAATAGCATATATTTGATGACGCATCGATGACCGTAGATTGTGATAAACTGAGCAAGATTTTCAGATTGTGATCAAGAATAAAAATGTAAATGAGAATAAGAGACATGAGATTGGACCAATGATTATTAAATGATAATTAGTAATGAAGACTAAAGAACTGAACTGAAATTAGATTAGAGATCAATGAACTCTAGTTAAGTAGAAAATTATGATTTGAGAAGTACTCTTGTTTACCATCATGTAATCTGAAGTGTTGATTGAACTATCGAAGTAATTTGTTGTAGGTATTCTTGAATTGCCGTAAAAGTACTTATATTTTTGTAAAAGTACCTTATTTGCTAGTTTATAAAAATAGGTTGTTGATCATGTACTAATAACGTAGAAATAATTTTCTTTTGAGTTGTTTTGAATCTTTTGAGTTGCACAATACAATTGAGAGGACTCACTTAAGTAGGATGGCCGAGCTGTTAGGTCAATTAGTCATTACAAGTCTATATTTATATAATGTTAATGATCTGGCGCTGATGTAATTGTAAAATAACTATTTTAAGCACTGTCAGTATATATTGTCAAACTGGTTTGACAATATACGCCTGTAATTTATTAAGTGGCAACACTATAATGTTGACACGAAACGTCAACGTCAAAGCCGTTGACATTTGGTGGCATTAGTCTAGGATTCATTCGTCGTACAACTGTGAAGCAGACTAGTTGTGTTTAATAAATCCTCATAAATCTGTAGAATCGTTGTTTCCTTTCTGAGGTATAGAGTTGATCCTTTAGAGGTTTAGATAGATAAATAATATCAGTTAGACCTACAAAACAATTGAGGCTTATTAAATTTTGTTAATAGTGTAGGGTAGTTTAGTAATAATTCTGGAAATTATTAGCATGGGAAACAAAAAATAATATTATTTATTGCAATAGTTTAGCTGGAACACGATTGTATGGGAACCAAATAAAAAGATTATGAAAATCTGGCAATACTTTATTTGGAAAATGGTACGATGGGAAACAAAAAAAAGTATTCTGAGAATCTGGTATAACTATATCTGGATTATGAGAATATGGGAAACAAAAAAAAACTTTTTGAAAATTTGGTTTTAGTGCATCTGGAAATTGATTCATATGAGAAATTAAAAAGGGAATTTTAAAAAGTTGTCATTCATTACATCTGTCTTTTAAAAGATCTACCAACCGTTTTCGGGGTTTTAAGATTCGGGTAACAGAAATTCGAGATTTCAATAGGTTACCGTCGGACGACGACACCGCACTCCACACTTTGGTGGAGTGCTCAGCGTGGGCGAGTCAGCGCCGGGACCTCGTAGTGGGTCTGGGTGTGGATATCCTCTCGCTGGAACGCGGCCGTGTTTCTGTGAGCAAGTCATGCTCGCGAAGGAGGCGGCTGAGAGGGAGAGGGAGCGTACCCTCCCCGCTGAGTTCCGACCTCCATGATCGGGGCCTGAGGACGGCGGGGTAGCTACCCGCCGTCCTTACAGATGCAGGCTAGAAGGGTTGCATGTTGCGTGGCCTTTTCACCACAGCACGCTACCAGATTCACTCACCGACGCGGGATAAAACCCAACCCCAACGACGCGGGATTTTCATTCCGACCAAACCCGCCACTGGAAATGACCTTCAGTGTCACCAGAGACACCCGCAGCAATGGACATGGGAGCGGCCGCGGTCTCGCGGAATAAAAAAAAGGCTTAGTATTATTCCCTGTTCTGTGCTAGGTATAGATACTTACTTATTATTTTATAGCTATATAGTTTAAAACCTGAGGTTTTGTAATTTTAGTGTTTTTGTTTAATGGTGTGAGCGAGTTTTGTAGAAATCTAATAAATAAAATTGTAAATTTGTATGTATACTTGTAAAACGTGTGAGCTTAGTTTATTATTCATGTTAGATCTTATCGACAACTTCCCACACATATAATATGCTATCTTTGCATGAGAGATCAGCCAATAAATCGTCACCCAAGCTCATCTGCGTGTGAGGAGCATATCACCCGTGTAAACCATTAGGCGAAAGATAAGCTCGATAGGTACTGTCGCACGCACCTCTTCCTGCATCCTTGCGCCCTTCCTCTTTTGAGATAAGTCTAGAGTTACAGCATTAAATATGTGCCTCCTCGTGGTTTGTAGTTTACAATAACTCCTGATAAACACGGTAACTCTTTTTATACTTCGATAATTGTTTCCTCTTAACGTGTTTCACGACGTCAACTAAATTCGTTGCTTTTTTCAGGCACGGCGTTGAATAAAATTTTATAAACGTAATTTTCTAAGCTTTTATCGTAAGTACTTACCATAAGTTTATTAGGCTATATTTTGATATTTACGCCCACATGTTCCTTTATGTATCCATAATATTTTTCTTTTGTTACGGTCTTAACCATAACATAAGATCATCAAAATGTGTGCTCTTAATTCTCAATTGTATGAGATAATATTTAACGCTTCTGTACAGTTATTTATTTCTCACACGTTCTCATCAGAACCCTTGCTCTTTATAAATACGTACTGTAAGGCACTTAAATAAAATGATGGCAAGTCGCACCGAAGTCATATTTGTACACAGCTAAACACTACAAATAATACTTTTTACAATTATTTTTGAATCGGTGTTATAATTATTGTAAAATTCAAAAGAGTGGGAATATTGCCAGTCGGCGACGAGGCGGAGGAGTTCTTTGACGCCTGTATATAGTGTAGATTTTAGTAAGTGTAAATAGTATTTTGATCTACTATTATGTATATTGTAATTCTTAAAATAAATAAATAATTTTCCCAATATAACAATATTTTTTCTGAATAATGTGTTTTATTTAAAAACGGCTATAGCTGTACTGTCACATAATGACATATTTACCATACATTATATAGCTGTACGGTTATAACCGTAATACGGCTACCGTAATGACACACTACACAGATTTTTACAGTTTTGATATGGCAGTACTGCTATAGCCGTAGCATAAAAATGTATAAAGAGAATCACTGTCAATACTCAATAAAAAAAAATTATTGCACTGTCCCGGAACGTGTAAAAAAGAGTGAAGAATTTAAAATTAAGTAAAAAAATACCGAAATGACAAGAAGGTATAAATATTTCCAGACATTTGGGTCAATCCTGAGAACTAACCCTCTACATTATGGGATAACAAGTGCCCGTATGATGTACGTCCGAGTCCGTTTGACTACGCCACGCGTCAATAATTTAGTCCTTAAATATTTGATTACGTTTACACAATGCTCATATAGCACGCTCAGTTAGACCAAATGCAAGGAGTGGTCCTTATTCTACGTATACACAGCACCTATCTACTACTATTAATAGGTAGGTTGGTACGTTGTCGGGTATTGTTTGAGTTGGTGACAGCGGAATACCTTTGTTCTACTAAGGCACGGATTGTCTGAGGTTACTTTATCTTATACCACGCTAGGCGTATAATAACTAAAATGACCGTAATTGTAACACCTTTTGAATGAATATCCTTCTGATTACCGCAGACTCCTTACATAAATGATTATGATAAAGGTAATAATTATAGCAAATGAAATTATTCGCATCAAGACCAAACTACATAATTATCCCCTGTACCGGTCTCATTTATTGGAATTGATCTTTCAAAGTGACGTATAATCAGGAAACGAATGAATAGACATCATAAGTAATTGAGTAGCAAATGATAGAATAAAAATGTTTGGTCAGGAATCATGAAACGGCGTTTTGTTAGGGTTCGGTACCTCAAACAAATAAAAAGGGAAAGAAAACAACCAAATTCCAACACCTAGCCATGAAACTGTGTTAGGGAGGTGCTCGTGTATCACGAAACGGCTCTCTACCTCCATCGTATTGTCGAGGCTTACCTTTCGGAGAGGGACATACCTTTTTTTTTTTTTTTTTTAATTCCGCGGCCCATGGCCGCGGCCTCTCTACCGTCCGTTGCCGGGCGTCTCTGGTTACAAGCAGAACGTATTTCCAGTGGCGCCCGGCGGACTTTGACCACCTCTGTGGTCTCTGCGGGGGGGGACAAAGCTTACCCTAGCTGGCTCGGGCCAGCTCGGCGAGATGTGTCGTGCGGTGTTTCGCAGGGGTCGGCACTAGGGCCGCTTCTGTGGAACACGGGTACGACTGGGTACTGCGGTGTGCGTTGCCTGAGGGCGACGGCGTAACGTCCTACGCCGACGATACCCTCGTCACGGCGCGGGGTGCAACGCATCAGGAGGCAGCACTCAAGGTCACGACGGGCGTTGCTCCAGTCGTGGGTCGGATACGGCGGCTGGGACTGGAGGTGGTCCTGCACAAGTCCGAGGTTCTTTGTTTTCACGGACCTCAGAATGGTCCACATGAAGGTCATCAAGCCCTCGATGAAGTACCTAGGGATCGTACTTGATAGCCGATGGAACTTCGGACCACATATCCGAAGTTTGGTCCCGCTTTCGCGACTCGTGCCCAACCTAAAGGGATCCAACGCTTCCTGCAGGAGACCGTACCTGGAGATCGTGCGGAGTAAGGCCCGTATACGGGGCTCCCGTATTGCCGGTGAGGTTGACAGCCAACAACTCAACTCTCCTTAATAGACCGTACCGCATGATCTCCAGAGAAGCTGCATGTCTCAAAGCCGGGGCCCCCTGGAAACGAGTGCCCTTGCGTCATTGTTTGAATGGCTCAAGGAGGCGCTGGAGCGGGACCACGGGCCTGCGTCTCAAGAAATCGAGACCCAGCGGTTCCAACTCCGCCAGGATATCATGGCGACAAAAGTGGGGCACCATCGCCACCGTCACGCGGAGGTGAGACCGATCATGGACTAGTGACTGCAGAGGCGGCATGGCAACCTCGTGCGACACAGATTATTACCGGGCATGGATGCTTCGGTAGTTATCTGTTTCGCATCCATCGTGAGGTCACACCCCAGTGTCAACATTGCGGCCTCCGGCAAAGACACCGCACTCCACACGTGGGTGGAGTGCTCAGCGTGGGCGAGTCCGCGCCGGGACCTCGTGGTGGGTCTCGGCGTGGATACCCTCTCGCTGTGGGTCCGTGTATGTCCGAAGTGTGCGCAGTACGATCGTGGCTTTTGGTTTAATTTTTACTTAACTACATACTTAATAATATTAAAAATGTTTTCACAAAAATGATTCATCAGTGGTACAAACCCACAAATGGCTGATGGTAAATTACCTTACGTAAAGACCTGGATTGCGGCAGTTAGTCCGCTGCGTTGCGACTGTGGCGCATTAATGAGTTTATGCCATATGCCGACGGCAACAGAATGTCCTCGCAATTGTTGTTGCGGCTAAGAGCCATATAAATTGTAATTTGTTTTATTCTAGTTACCACACATTTTGTACATTTATTTAATTTTACATTCAAGAACAAAATTTTATTTTACTGATGTTGAAAATAGTATTAAGGACATTAACAATACGTGATCTTTTTGCCCGACTGCGTTAACGAGGGTTTTCTTTCCTAAGCACAGGAAGTGTGTCGGTAGTGGTCATCGTAGCTCAGTTGGTCAGAGCAGTCCCCCTGTTAGGGAAAGGCCGTGGGTTCGAGTCCCGCCGATGATATCAGTTTTTGTGATATATTTATAATTTCTTTCTTAATATTTTAAGCACAGGAACTCATAAGATCGAGAGGAAATTTTATATAGAATTGCTGTCATTATATAGAAAGTCTACATGATTCGTAGGTAGGTAGGTACCTACTCATTTTGATATGCAGAAAGTTATTCCGCGAAATAGTGTATTAGGTATGTTTGTAGGCAACATTCGTGACTCTTTTCGTGTACTCTACCGTGATGTTGTCGACTTAAACTTCGTGTTATATAGCAGTTGTATAACATGATTTACTACTAAACATAAACTCCCTCGTAAAATCTTTTGTCTTTATCTGCTCGTTGTGTATTGGGCTATATTTTTGATTTATTATTCTATGTGAACTCTATAACTTTTCGTAAACCAGGTATGGTAATTTATATTTTAACAATTAATTGCCATTGCCACCAATGGCCGACACGCCGAGATAGTCCGGGACGCCCAGGACTTTGATTGGCTGTGCCATAGCGGCTGGCACTTAAGATTTTGTTGCCTTTAGTCAACATTTCAAATTTCTTTTTTTCAAATTTTCAATGTAGGTGCTACTTTTTATTAAATTCAATCGACCATGTTGGACCTGACCCATTATATGTGTGCCCGGTGACGGCAATAGGCTTGCCCCCTATTACGTGGGACTGAAAATACTGGCAAATTGTGGGTGTGTAATGCACCTCTGCCTACCCCTTCGCGGGATATAGGCATGATATGTGTGTGTGCCACGAATTGCCAATTGAACTTGTATTTCTCTAGCCTTAGTATTTCTTCTTTCGGTTTTCATCAGATCTCAACGAAATTAATATGTACCTATACTTAACCCATACAAGCAACGTTTCAAACTCACTAACTTTACATCTTTATTATATTAGTAGAAACTAGCTGATGACCACAGCTTCACCCCCATGGAGTCATTTTCTTGTTCGTAAATCGTTCGTAAGTAGCCTAAATTAATCCTTATAACATCAGCTATCTGCCTGTGACAATTACGTTAAAATCAGTCGGTATCTTTACATAATTTGTATATACCTATAAAAACCAACCCAAACATTGCAATTTTTGTTTAATATCTCATTATGTGCTGAGCCGAGACGTTTATTAGTAAGTGGATACGCCGTGCTTTTCCAACTTATGTTTTAAGGTTGCGCTGTAATTGTTTAGTATTATTATTTATCCCGCTGATGGTTATCAATTATATTGCAAAGTTTATCACACGCAATATACCTTACATAAATACTTTCTAAAACCCTTTCAAACGCACATTTCCTAAACGCCCACTTTTCGCTGATAACTTTATTGGAGGCATGTAGTTGGCTGGAGCTTCTAAGATCTTGGTGGGTATCAGTACCTAGTACCTACTTAGTATAGATTCTATTTGTTACTTGAAATATATGATTTATCGGTCTGCTGAAGCAAGAAGTGTATTTTATTATTCGACTGTCAAATTATAAAGGAATGAGATTGTAATGAAAATGTATTGTTACAATAAACGACAGTGGTATTATCCCAAGTAATCGGTCCCTGGCTTAGGTAGAGGGCAGTCATTTTATACTTTGTTGCTTACGTTTACTAAATCTCTACCTATTTGAATGGTACCCGTGTTTATTGATGGGCATCGTTCATGTGATCATCATTTTTATTTCAATAAGCTAGCGGCTTTTTGTTGTGAATGTTTTCGTTCAAACATTGTTAAATGAATTTCGAAATAAAATTATTTAATAAAATAGAATCTGAGCGTTTGGTACATTCATTTCATGATTCAAACCTTTGTGCTCAGTTTGGTTCAATTAAATAAATTATTTATTTAACAAATTCGTGGAGACAGAGACCCCATCGTACCGTCTGTCTCCGGTTCGTTTTGAAGTTATGAATTTATATAGCAGGACGTGTTCAGAATTCGTGCACAGATGTGCTTTCTTAGTTTGTGCTCTTGTACCCGTAAGAAATGTGCTTTGTCGCTGCCATCACCAGATGTCTCGTACCTTGTTCAACTTGTATTATTTATCTTCACTAATTAGTTTTTAAGTATCATGACACCAAATTTTAAAATTTCACTGTAGGTACCTATTTGATTTTCTTTTGCACTAACGAAAGAAAAGAAGAGCTAATCGGACTCATTTTCCTAGTTCAAAAGTAAGACCTCATGACATGTATGTGTAAAACTTTGAAACAAGTGGCCCACGTATTATTTGTTTTTCGAGAACTTAGCATAGTTAGAAATCCTCATCAGGCGAAGTCTTTGAAGGTACTGACAGCAGCTACAACAGCACTTATAGCTTTGTAGTCTCTCACAGCCATTGTCTCTTGGGCGTCAGTTTTAGTTTTAATTAAATCGGCATTGAGTGTTCGCTTCCATAGCACTAGTAGACGGACAAATAAAAGAACTATTTCTTCATTTGTCTTTTTCCTTTCTATGACTTTCTCTCCAATGTTATTATCGGAAAGAAGCTAATTATTGTATTCATTTTCAATTTTTATTTGCCAATACATTTTGAAATAAAGTCACTTGTACATTATTTCACAATTTTCTTTTATTATGTAAAATCCTGATCGGTTTCGCCTTGTGGCATCATCAAAGGTCACTCACACTACATATTCACTTCTTAATTTCTAATTTAATATTCAATGAGGTACAGTTGGCGACGGATAAGCGGAGCTTTGCATTTGTGTGAGTGCAGTGTACGGAACGTATATGTGACCTCTTTTACACACACATATTTTGTACACACGTCTGCAAAATCGGTTTTTACTCTACTTTTCGTGGTCACTCACACAAATGCAAAGCTCCACTTATCCCTCGCGAACTGTATCTTACTTGTAGTATATTATAATTAAGAAATTCATCTTCCAGCTAACCATAGCTGACTTTGGAGTGATTATATTTATTGAAAATTTCAAGGGTATTTATTAAATACTACTTATATAAATATTACATGTATATACCTATGGCTACTATTTACTTATAGGTACTACATGGGGCACACTAAAAGTTTTGCACTAGCTAATCGGAACATTTTGAATTTCGAATGTTATATTTTTTAAACGTTGCAACCTTCTTGGTAATAAAAAAAAACAATTGGCGGGAAATGATTTGTCAATTGTTTTTTATCACACATCAAAGTTCTACGTATGCAACGAAAATGGAATTAAGTCGAAAAGATTTTAGAGCGATGATTTTTTATGATTTTAAAAGTTCTCTCTCTCTCCGCAAAACTGTGCCGCTCGTCTTCAAAATGCTTTTGGGAGAGAAGCACCTTGTTTAAGCACCGTGAGTCGATGGTTTGCTGAATTTGAGAGAGGTCGAGTTTCTTTACATGACGAATTTCGGCGTTCAACTGCCGTCAACGAAAATAATGTGGCTACTGTTAAGCGGTTAATTGAAGAAAACCCGCGGATTACCTATGAGACAATTCAAGGACTATTGGGGATTGCTATGAGTCAAATCCAGAAAATTTTACACGAAGAATTGAAAGTTCGGAAACTTTGTTGTCGTTGAATCCCTCATGAACTGACAGCGGAGCCGAAGCGGGGTCGCGTGGAATGGTGCTCACAGATGCTACTGAAGTACGACCACGGACATTCTAATGCTGTTTATGATATTGTCACAGAAGACGAAACGTGGATTTATTGTTTTGAACCCGAAAAAACAGCAATCTTGTGAATGGGTGTTTGAAAATGAGAACAAGCCAACAAAAGTGAGGCAGGCGAGAAATGTTGGTAAAAAAATGATCGCGTTTTTTTTTCACAGCTACGGGTCCCATCTGTACAATTCCACTTGAAGATCAAAAGAGTGTTAATTATTCTATTTGTTTGCCATTCTACCATTTGTTTGCCCTGGGTGTTAGAAAAAGTTCGCGAAAGACGACCCAAAAGCCGCGTTCTCCTACATCATGACAACGCTTCTTCACACACGGCCAACAAAGCAAAGTCATTTTTAGCTTCCGAAAAAGTACAATTTGTCACCCATCCTGCGCATAGCCCCGACCTAACACCCTGTGATTTCTGTATTTTCCCCAAAATCAAAGATTTGATGAGAGGTTTCACTTTTACCAACTCCGAAGAGGCAGTGATAGCGTTCAATCAGAACGTAGAAAACATGCCTTCAGATCTGTGGTCCTCCTGTTTTATAAAATGGTTCGATCGCATGAAAAAATGTTTAAAATGTAAAGGAGAGTATTTTGAAAATCAATAAACATAATATTTTGGTTTACAACATGTTGTTTTTTTAAGTTACGCAAAACTTATAGTGTGACCTACGTATAGGTACTTAAATAAACAAATGCATAACTGTTACTAATTAATAAAATTGTCATTTACATGCGACGATTTCGCAAACATAGATTTTTAATTTCGTAATATGTATTTAGTGCCAAAAATAAATTATCCCGAAGGTTAAAAGTTACTATTTAATTTTGAAAAAGTTTTGTGTAATGCCATCCAAGTTACTAACTTATACTTAATTAAAATAATAATTCGTCATGAAATCTGGGTTTCCCTTTGAACTTTGTTTATATTTCCTCATGAAACATATAAAAGTGTAAATTTGGTCTTAATCTGGTAAACTTTTATGAGACCTTCTGGACTCGACTCGACTCGAAATTATTTTAAGTAAATAATTCATCATTTGAAAGTTATGATTTGTTATTTAAATTATAATTACCCAGGGTAATTTATATTCTTTTGCGCTTCTTGTACCTACTTCTTCTATCTAAATCTTCTATCTAAATAGGTATTTATAAACAAATTATATCACAAAAACTGAAATGTCCTCAGCAGGACTCGAACATACGGCTTTTTCCTAATTATTCTATCTAATAATAAAAATAATACTGTATACGTTTTTAAACTTTCAGGTTCTTATTTCATTACTGGTAGTATTTATGATTACTTAAACCCGTAATTTACCTTATGTTTGGCCTAAAGTTTTCACCGAGTTACATCGGGTCTTGGTCACAGGCTCAATAAAACTTTCCCACATTGATAACTTGACAATGGCAATGATAAAGCGGTTATGAAATTATGTACAATTCTCGCGTTCTAAGTTGGCCGGCCCGAACATAGCTGCAGTAAAGCTGCGCAGATGCAGATTTTTCGAACCGAAAGGCGACAGGTAGCGGGGAGGGCGGGGGAGTAACTATGCGTAGAGATGCGACATAAAAACATAACCATTGTTCAGTTAGAATAGCGAAAATACGTACTATACATGCGCGGACGTCTCGATGAGCCAACTTCAAGCCGGCCAACTTAATATGCGCATACTGTAATTGCAACGATATCTATGTCCTCTTCGTATGCTGATTAGGCAAATCAGTTTTGTAATAAAATATGTTGTTATAGTAGGTACCTATATAATTATCAGTGTCTGAATTTATGGAGAGTACCTATTATTCATCACTGTAAATAATATAATCTTTGCTAGCAATCAGACCCGCAATTGAAATGCATTTTAGTAAACTCATTCTATGTTCATACCCTTTTAATGGTACAACAAAAGTCGACTCGAATAGACATTGTCTTAAGTTGTCTTGTAATACTAAAATTTCGTCATTCATAATTGATACATTAACGGATCCTAATAAAACTTATGCTTTATAGCGTCCCGATATATCGATCGGCCTATCGTAACTATGATATAATCACATTCAATTAAGTTTCCTTCACATGAAATGAGGTATTGACATACAAACAGCATCTATCTCGAAAAAATGGAAGAAGATCATCGCACGTATTACATACTGACCACTCAGAGCATTCTGAGGGTCACTTTTGTCTTAATAAATTGTCTATAAACGTGTATATAGTTAAATATTTCTTCCACTTCCATTCTTGGCACTAACCGGACACTTGAGACGCTGGCTATCACCCAATACGCTTTGTCTTAATGCACTCGCCTGTCCTATGTCTTTACATTGTTCATAACTCGCTTTTGTATGATTGTTCCAGTTTTACAGCAAGTCTTACAGTGTAGAAATTTAATATAAACCCTTAG
The DNA here is from genome assembly GCA_963556515.1 of Nudaria mundana. Classification (NCBI taxonomy): domain Eukaryota; kingdom Metazoa; phylum Arthropoda; class Insecta; order Lepidoptera; family Erebidae; genus Nudaria; species Nudaria mundana. Next base: position 8,329,170 of record OY748290.1, on the reverse strand, counting down.
AAAGAACTAAAAAGAATTCGGCATAGGATCCAACCACGTAGCTGGTTAATTTTACACATTTTTGTACAGTTTAGCTAAACTTTTGGCGAAATGTGTCTCCCGCCGCAATAACGAGCGCTGGCGAAGGAAACTGGAATGTAATTCGGGTGTCTCTTCCTACGGGGACTGACAGCTTGTGACACGGTGCGACATCTACACAGCGATTCTGTGTAACATTTTATGTAATCGAGAAAGAAATTCCAAAGTACGAATTTATTGTAAGACTAACTAGCGGTATCTTGCGCGGTGCTTTGCGCCGGACCACGCCATAGGTTTTGGCCTATAACTTTTGACCCCTTAGGGCTAGGTCGAATTTTCGATTTTTTGGCTTGCCTCCAGATCGAGGGCTATCCATAGAGGGGTCCACCATCATTGGAGCATAAGCAGTTCTCGAGAGTTAAGGGAGGACAAAAATTACATTCCCCATTTCTATATATAGATAAGTGCAGTGAAGTGTGACATCAGACGTAAAAAGTTGTAAGAATAGAATAGAATAGACTCGAACTCACGGACTGTTAGGGAAAGGCCGTGGGTTCTAGTCCTGCCGATGACATCACTTTTTGTAATTTATTTATATTTTCTTTCTTAATATTTTAAGAATAGTTTCAGCTAACTATTTGCTTTGAAATATAAAAATATTATGTTGTATTAAAATTAAACATTGTGTATGCTATTGTCTTGACAGCCAGCCTTTGTTCGTGTTTGTCAGTAAATGATTGTGTTATAGCCTGGTTATAGCAATAAATAATATTTATTAATACAATCTTATAAGCAATAGCTCCGTCTCTGGCACATGTTCCAGATGATTACGGCATTATACTCACCCGATTAGCGGTTGCGTTTAATGATCACCATGTCAGCTGTTTACACATAATGTCCGCAAATTACTGTTGGCTTGAAGCCTCTACGTAATAAATAACATTGACATTATCATATCTGTTCACGCTATATTAGAGATGCTTTCTTCTTATTGTGTAGCTTAACTCATTTATTATAAATGAGTGACTGGACGGAGACACTCTTTTGCCGAGTCACTCCGAGTGAAAATGTAGAGTAAACAAACCCGTGACTTATTCTTCGAAATACATATTAGGAGTGAATTGCATTAGAAGTCTCAACTTTTTAAAACTAAAGAACCTCGCGAATAGAAATTCTGTAAACACCTATCGACTGTAAAATTGTTTGCGAACTATGTCATTTATACACTGTATTAGTTTATGTTTCATTGGTATGATTCCTATTGGATAAGATGTATCTGAACCTATCCTAACTAGATTTAGAGATTTGATCCACGTCCTCGAAGCGAAGTCTCATTCAGAGTTTATAGGACTACATCCCACCGTATTGGAAGTGGAATCACGTCTCATTTCGCGGCGGATATAGGGCCCCAAGTCAGGGGCCAATGGTACGACACGATGATGTTTCGTCGACGACTGCGATTTCCGGTATCGAACGCGCTTCTATACCAGTTTATACCGTGTTCGGATCTATCGTAAACCAGCTTAATCGAATCAACAAATATCATTATGTAGGTTTTTGAATATACTTAGATGTTATTACGGTTTGTAGATATTATTATCAGTGTGCCAAGTGCTCATCGTAGAACAATTTGATACCTATTTGGCTAAGTACATTTTTAATATTTATACCTAATTATATATTTAAGCTATTGCGTAGCTTCTATCGCGGGCACACCCTTTTTTTTTTTTTTTTTTTTTTTTTTTTTTTTTTTTTTTTTTTTTTTTTTTTTATTCCGCAGCCCTGGGCCGCGGCCGCACCTACGTCCATTGCCGAGCGCCTCCGGTAGACACTGAGAGAATTCCCAGTGGCGCCCGGCGGACCTTGGCCCCCATTGTGGCCACTGCGTGGTGGTCGGGTGTTACCCCGCATCCTTGGGGTCGGGTTAAATCCCGCGTCGGTGAGTGAAGTCGTGCGTGGAGTGAAGCCCCACATCATACAGCCCTTCTAGCCTGCTTCTGTAAGGACGGTGGGTTGCTAATCCATCGTCCTCAGGCCCCGATCATGGAGGTCGATGGTCCTGGGCGTAGTCACGTCTGCGGCGTCCTCGCCGCACACTTCGGAACTCAGCGGGGAGGGTACGCTCCCTCACCCTACCGGCCGCCTCCTTCACGAGCATTACCTGCTCGCAGAAGGAACCTAACACCCTAACACAAAAAAAAACACGGCTGACAGGCTGACGTCTTTCATATCGTTTTATATTGTAATATATTTTTTTGGTGCAAATTTTATAATAATGATAGTTAAATAAATATAAAAAAATATATTAAATATATTATTATTATTTCGTTTATTCAATAACATTCTTATTTTATACATTTTTAAATAGATTTATAAAAAACACAAATACATTTAAAAATATAAAAAATAGTGTCCCACCAGTAGCGGAGTAGGACCCAAACTACCGGCGGTGGAGGCTACAGACTAAGAAACCTCCTAACAATACGGCACGTGTCGAGGATAACAACCTTCTGAATCTGACTCTTGATCCAACAATCTAACGAGAGTCTCTTGAGATGTTGATCGAGACTCTTCGCTATTAATCCGTTTGCCGAAACGACCACCGGGACAATGATCGTCGAGTCTACGTCCCACATGGTGGTTATCTCGAAGGACAGATCGAGGTACTTACTAAGTTTGTCCTTCTCTGCCTTCACGAGATTCTCGTCATGCGGGACGGCGATATCGACGAGCACTGCCCGACGCTGGGTCCGATCAACCAACACGATATCGGGCCTATTGGCAACAATAGTCCTGTCCGTGATGATTGATCGGTCCCAGTAGAGCAATGCACGACCATTCTCAAGAACTGGCACTGGTGTGTACTTATAGTACGGTACTTCAAACTCAATAAGGCCATATTGAAGAGCAAGTTGCTGGTGGATGATCCTGGCTACTTGATTGTGCCTATGCAAGTACTCGGTGTTAGCAAGATACGAACAACCGGAAATAATATGGCGAAGTGATTCACCAGGACGGTGGCATGCTCGACAAATGTCGACCGTACCGTCCTTCATGATGTATTTCCGATAGTTGTTCGTCTTGATAACCTCATCTGCAATTGCACAGGCAAAACCTTCAGTTTCCCCAAAGAGGTCCCCAAAACGTAGCCAGTTCACCGAAGCGAGCAGGTCTACGTCGGATCCTGTTAAGACCCGGTAGAACCGCCCGTGTAGCTCCTTACTCTTCCATACGTCCTTACGGTCTTCAGTACCTAGCACCTTTGGTTTACGCCAGTTCTCGTTAGCCAAGGAAAGAGGTGTGAGGCCCTTGTCAACCATCACGACATCGCAATGAATATCACACCCGTTCTGTAGAAAGTAATCTCTCAGACTGCACACTTCACGGTTGTGGAGGTTCTTGGCATTCAAAAAGCCTCGACCCCCCCACTTCCGCGGAATGTACAGTCTCATGACAGAAGATCGTGGGTGTAACATTCGATGCAATGTCAGTTGTTGACGGACTCGCCTATCCAGGGCGTCTAGCTCCGTTTGAGTCCACCTAAGTATGCCAAAGGAGTATAACAATAAAGGTATCACCCAACCGTTGAAAGCCCGCATTTTGTTACCACCGGACAAAGAACTGTTAAGAACTTTTGTCAGGCGGCCAAAAAAACGTTCTTTCACCGATTTCTTAATATCCTCTACCGCTATACCCAATGACTCTGACATACCTAGGTATTTGTATGTTTCGGTCTCGGAGAGAGATCTGAGAGTTATTATCTCAGAAAGTTGTAAATTCGGTGAATTTACAACCTTCCCCCGTTGTACATGCATAACCGCACACTTATCAACACCGAACTCCATCTTAATGGCATTACTAAAAACTTCCGTGGTTTTTAATAATGTCACTAAATCTTGGTGCTTCAATGTGAACAGTTTGAGGTCATCCATGTACATCAGGTGAGATATAACCTCACCCCCTCTACGAAACCGATAGCCTAGCCCTGAATCCTTCAGCAATGTGCTAAGTGGATTCAGTGCTAAACAAAAACACAATGGACTCAAACTGTCGCCCTGGAATATACCACGCTCGATCCTTATCAAGCCTTGCGGGTCACAGGCGTGCCCACCACTACCTGGTTGACGAAGGACTGTGGTCCACTGCCCCATACACGAGACTAAGAAGGATTTAAGAGTCGGATTAATTTTATACAACTCTAAAATCCTCCTCAGCCATGAATGAGGCACCGAATCATAGGCCTTCTTGTAGTCAATCCAGGCAGTAGAGAGGGCGCCCCTACTCCGCTTGACTTGTTGGCTAATGGCCATATCAATGAGGAGTAGCTCCTTAGTACCACGAGACCCAGCCCTACATCCATTCTGAGCGTTATCTAAGATATTATTAGATACTATGTGCGAGTTTATTTTACTTCTCAGAATAGATGTAAGGAGCTTGTAGATGGTAGGTAAGCAAGTGATGGGTCTATAGTTTTTAGGTTCAGTGGTACTACCTGATTTGTGACCAATCAGTGAAAATGTGATTTCCCCAAATCAAATTTGTACTTTCTGTAACCCTTGGACCAAAAGGCGTCGATTGGTAAGAAAACAAAAATTGTGCGGTGGGGCTTTTAATTGTTATAAACAAATTAATTTGTTAACTGATAAAAAGTTGGTTTTTATATTGGAAAATGATTTCTAAGGGTAAAACGGGCAAAATAGAACACTTTTTACTTTCTTACTTTATCGAAAAAATGCGTTTTAAAGAAGTTACAACCATTTTAAAGCGCATAAATGGTCACATTCAACATTTTTTATTATTATTTGTGCCTATTTGTTATTTGTGGACAATAGCACAGAATAGGGAATATAGGTATAGCGGGGTATAGAGGCGTATAGATTTTTTTTAAATTCCGCGAAATCGCGGCTGCTCCCATGTCCATTGCTGCGGGCGTTTTCGGTGACCCCAGAAGTTATTTCCAGTGGCGCCCGGCGGACTGACCACCTGTGTGGCCTCTTCGGGCGTTTGGTCGGAATGAGAAACACGCGTCGTTGGGTTGGGTTTTATCCCGCGTCGGTGACTGAATCTGGTTGCTTGCTGTGGAGCAATGGCCCCGCAGCACGTAACCCTTCTAGCCTGCTTCTGTAAGGACGGCGGGTGGCTATCCCGCCGTCCTCAGACCCCGATTATGGAGGTCGACGGTCCTGGGCGTAGATGAGTCTGCGGTGCCCTGGCCGCTGACTGCGAAACTCGGGGAGGGTACGCTCCCTCTCCCTCTCGGCGTATAGGTAATTTATTCAGTGAATATAATTCAGTGAAACTTCAACAGCCACCTGCTAGATCTGCTTTAATGTTATTTAATATATTATAGTATCCCGTAGTTTTGAATATTGGTGTGGGTCTTTATTAGTTATCTGACCTCAGTGACGATATGACTGATTGTATAAACGTTTTTAAATGTGGAACCTCTCTGGGGCCTACCACAACGTCGTTAAGCAGTATTTTTATAGCGTTATTTGACTTTTTGTATGGACATCATAGAACAAATAGTCAAAATGACATTATAATAATCTAATAATCATCTAAATCTAATAACGTCATGAATACAAAACGGTAAAATAATATCGAATCTGAATCAGTTTCAGACATTGTATTGTATTTTGCATACATAATAATGACATTTACTTAACATAATGATGGTTCTTTAACTATTATACCTTCATAATGTCCCACGTATACATTAGTTTTGGAAACATCTGGTGCTGATGAACTGAATACCTACTTTGCGCTCGGGTTTGGGGCACTTGAAATCGTGCCAGTTTATTTTAAGTGGTGACGCCTGTTCAAGATCTTTGCCTAATACCCTGTGCAATAAAATTTTATATCTCCATTTGATATTATTTTTATGTTATTTTTTTAAATCTAATTGCAGTGGTTTTTTTGCACGCGGCTCCACCTGCCCGGAATAATTTCCTAGATCCTTATACCCACGGGAACACATTTCCGCGTTAAAAGTAGCTTGGTGCACTCAGAGATAACACAGCTAGGTATAACAATATAAGAAAAAAAAAATTAAAGTGATTAAGCACAAACTTTATCTCATTATAGTACCTATTTGTCTACATGTAAGTGTAACACACACACCCCTTGTAGGTAACTGATAAGTTGGGTCAAAAAATACAACGCTAAGTTTCAGCGGTAAATGAGCATCTTAAAAAGACCTGTTGACGTGCAAGTACCATTGACCAAATTCCCTATCGTGATATTTACTGTCACTGCCACTGGTATTGTAACGATTTGCGTGAATGCACAGTCTTCGTGTATTATTTATTCGCTTTCGCAAAAAGTAATTACTTCGGTCATGCGATGCAGTGATGTGTGTGACGCACCTCACAAAGTGACACGTTTGATGTTGTGTTGTTGTTTGATGCATATTTATGTCGAGAAATGTTACGGCGAGAAAAGTGAAAATTTACTATTATTCATATTCAAAGCAAGAGCATATCGATATTGTGCATTGAACTAAGTATACGTAATTTATTTTAAACTAATCTGTATGTGCGTCTGAGCTCGCGTGTATATTTTTTGGAACGAGGTTTTCTATCGCGGCGTACGGGTAGTGCGATTTAGTAGAAATCGTCACGTTACGCTTATCAGTGGTTCCGAACCGGTGGTCCGCAGAAGCCAAAACATGGTCCGAATTTTTTGTTTTTTTAGTTTAGCGTCTGTGTCGTTAGTAAAACGAGAAGTAGCTCAAACCCAGGTTGGGTTGCGTTGCAGATGCGTAAAGAACTTCGTTCCTGACAGGGGTCCCCGACCGCACAATTTTTTGTTACAGGTTTTCATTTACCGCCAATATCCAATTTAAGACAAATTACTTCTGTGGTTCAGAAAGTTTTAGAGAAGTTCAAAAATATTTTTTTTTTTTTTTACATTTAGAAGGTATTAGTTAGCATAGGTCTTAATGATGAACTGTATTTGTAGTCTAAATACAATAGTTTGTGTCCAATATACCCGTATATACGGAATAGTATTTATGTATTATACGTAATAGACGGTAACTCGGAGGCGCGTCCCGCCGGATACAAAGTTTGCTTTAGTTTAGACACGACAATCCGTTGACAACGGATTCAATTACCTATAACTAAACTTCTATAAGCAGAATGTCAAAGTTGTTATCTGCTAGTTTGATATGGTGTGATCTACGGCTTGCTTTTCGAAATCCTGAGATTTTTTTAGTATGGTTGTGAGTAACCATATCTATCAATAAATGTCATGGTATCCACCTAACTCTATTGCCCAGTATGTGTGATCATTTTATTCATTTACTGGACGTTTGACCGTTTGTTCGGTTTTTGAAGAAGTTGCAATTGGTGTTGGAAAACATTTTGTATTTGCAGTGAAATCATCTATAGACTTTTGACTAGGTTGATCATAATTATTTAAGTCTAATTTAACCAAAAAATACACGTCAAATATTGACACAGCAACTGACTTCAAACTACCGAAATGGGACCAAATTGTTGTCGGAATGGGAAGAAAGTAAAATGGGAATCACTTGGGAAGTAGTAGCAGCAGTCCGAAGACATGAGGTAATAAACATATAAAAGAAACATACAGTCGAATTGAGAACCTCTTCCTTTTTTGGAAGTCGGTTGAAAGAGATAATATTTCACGGGCGTTCGTATGTATGTCTATCTAGACCGTACTAGTAAAAAATAAATCCGCTGACACGTATGCTGAAGAGCTAACGTGTAACTATAGACTATTGTCGTAACAATTTTTGTCCGCGTGATACATCTACCCTTTAAGCAAATTCTCGGTGGAATTCCTCAGCAAATAGGGATAGAGTACGGTTCTTTTCCAAAGAATACCATTATTTGAATAAGCTAGATGTCACTAGATACCCCCTTTGTATACAAATAAATACGCACATTCTTTAGTTTTTTAGGGTTCCGTTGTTCAAGTTTCGGAACCGTTATAGTTTCGTCATGTGCGTCTGTCCTCGGCTTTCCTCCTAAACGGTGAATGATAGAAACATGAAAGTTTGCATGGATATGTATTGTGTTATTACTACAATAAATATTTTTTTGGGGTACCTCCTGTACACGTAACCAGAATTTGTATAAAAACATAGAGAGGTTGCTTAAACGATTTTTTAATATAAGTATTCGTTTGCGAGAACTTTATACATATTTTTTTTTGTAAAACAGAGCGTCCCCTCCCTCTAAAATCTTAACGGCTGGCTCGAAAAATCTGAAAATATTTGTGATGGTAGTCCATGTAATGAACTTAAGCAATACTATAACGGATCCGATAACTCTGTTAGTTCAGGAGTTATTTAAAGTTAGGTTATCATGTTTGAATACGGAACCCTATTCTATCCGTGACCCGACACGCACTTGGCCGGTTTTTTTATTACAAATATCTTGTTTTAGTTTTGAATCAGAGGCACAGAAGCAATGTAAATTTTCTTGTCTAAATTACTTGATTTTTGGGCATTGTACTCATGACACTAAGTAAACCATTAATTACGTCATGCATCTTGAAAATCATTTCACATAATCATCAGTTTAATTCAAATCTTCGTCGAAAAATGGTTTGTGTAATTCTTTGACTATAACTATTCTACTTTGGGTGGCGAATTTTAGTTTTTCTTTCCGTAAAACATTGCCGCAGTTCAGAATTCATGAGATACTTTCTAGTTTTATCGCATTTGCCAGATAGTAAGGCACGGGGAAATGTGGCATTGCCCCAAGCCAGCCGTCAGCTGTTCACATAGCAGTTTGCACATTTATGAAAAAACTTTTGCCTACTTTCTTGGCATTGTCTTGACTCGTTGAAACAATTTTCTAGTTTTCTCTTTAATACTGTAGTTAACAGTCGCCTTTTAAAGCTTTGTAATAGCGTTCATGATTATTACCCACCTACGAAGATATATACTCAGCATATACAACGACGAAATTTAATTGTCCAGTCTGTACTTATGCGCCTGCGCTAATAGGAGGTAGGGACAAATTATTTACTTCCTTAAAATATTATTCACAGTCATGTTAATTTGCTTCTGAACTTTTCCTTACTAACTTCAACTAATTTCTTGTATAAAATTACATTCCCAATAGTCATAGGTACAGCCAATAATGAAAAGAAATGTAAAATTGTAGAAGTTATGAAATTTAATAAGTAACATCGACAACTGTTCTCTTGCTCAGGTTGTTTCTTCGCAGCCCGCTGCTTCGTAGTACTTTTATGAAAAAAGTTTTGTCCGTTGCACTCTATACTACAGCTTTCGTCTTTGGAAATTCTTGTTATCCCCGCCAGTGCTCTTACAGTTCTTACATTCAACCATAATTGTATGCGATCTTCAGTTAATAGGTTTATATTTTATACCTAGGTATATGCACACATATGTATACATGTATAAATTAAAACTGAAATCATCTAAAGGAAGTTCCTAATTTTTTTAATGTATTTTTCAATGCAGAAATAACAATTAATTAAATATAAACAAAATGCAAGGTGTATACCGTATGTAGTAAAAGGCCTGGACATTAATTAAACCATCGCGCTATATGGACATGTTCACTCAAAACGAGCAAGTCCTTTTTCATTACGTACAACTGTAGCTTATGATGGATCGATGGTGATTGCATCAATATCTCGGCGTAAAAACGTATATCAAGAATGAGTGAAATGAAACCCATTTGAGTTCCGATCGTAGTTTAACTCAAATAGGCTCAATACAACTCAATTTCGTAACATTATTCGTAGCGTTGGTATTGCTACGAACCTATCTACATTTAACGTAATAAGACAATGCCAGAACAAGTGTTCGGATGCGGCTTAAACGTCCTAAATATTAAGTCTGTTGAAGATATTGTATGTTTCTAAGGGTCTCACTGATACGGGGTTCTCGCTCTGAGCGGCTTACATCTAGTCCCTAGTGTACGCTCTGAATCCTCGCTCTACAGCTTATGCGCTATGGTTCGACCTGGCTATCTATTTGCACAGACGTCCGATCAAGTGTATAGATTCAAAATATTTGAATTTATTATATTGATTCTAAGCGTTGTTGAATGCTGTTTCTATTGAGAAACCGACTGCTTCAGTGACGTGATCGGTAGTACATCCGCTTTCGACACCGGAGTCTCGGGTTCCGGGTCGAGACAAACTTTGTGATGATGCAAACATTTTTGTGCCGAAGTCTGGGTGTTTCCTATGTATATATATATGTATGTATTTATATTTATATTTATATATAATTTTATAGCGGAAAATTGGGAACTTTTCCACTGGGATCTGGAAGTATGTACAGTGTTTTTGGTACAAATGAAACCCTACTTCAATAAACCTATAATTGTGTTGTAGCTATAGATATACTACAATAAGCCAATTCCAAATATACAAAGCATCGATTTGAAGAAGTTACACCATTTACCGGAATCACCATAGGTCCAACTAACTCTTGAATCCCCGATGTGAGTAGGTATGTAGTAACATTCAGTAATCGTTATCTCATTATCTGATTGTCATAAGCCTTCTAGAGTCGCTTCCATTATAATAATTATGTAGTATCAAATTAAAAATCGTATAGCAAAATAGCGTGACGTCATAATAAGAATAAGAGTACCTACTGGGATATTGGCGTTATAAAGAGCCTTTATTGAATGGCAACATGTTGTAGAAACGAATATAAAGGTAAAGTTAACCTACGACGGCGACACCCGTTTTGTAACATATTTCAAACTGATTCTTATGCAAAAAAAAAATATTAGACTAACGCAAAATATTTTGACCAAAATCCCTCACAAAAATACAATGTTATAGACCCTCGTGTTTTGCCCAAGTGCGTGTATCTTCGCTTAAACTGTCTTATCAGCAAGTTTGGTGTAGTCGCTTGATGTATATATTTGGCAGTATTTGTGATTCTAGAATAACAGCGTGTATTTATTGATCGATGCATAATTCAAAAACCTTTGTTTCAGGTAATTTCTTGGACCACTGTGCTGCGTTTCACCGGTTTATCGAATTGTATGTTATTAACAGAGTACTTGTTTAAAACGTTTATTCATTACGCACCTATGGAGCTTTATACACCATCGCAGGTCCCTGCTACGAATAAGGTATTGAACAAAAAATAGTTAATAACTTGATTTATGTAATACCATATCGAAAGAAAACATTATTTGAATAGGGCTTCCCATTAACGGCGTCGAACTTGAAAGCTTTTCATAAATGATCCTACTACAGTGGGTGTTCAGTACAAGGTGGCTAAAAGCCCTTGTTGGTGTATGTATGTACATGAAACGCTGTACTTCGACGCGGTGCGGAGAGGCAGACGAAGGCCTATTCAGCTATACATTAAAGCCTGACGTGAACGTTGTCATCAAGATATGCTTTATAAGTAGATCCTAAGAAAATTTTGCTTTTAATATCTGAAGGTAATTTTATGACATACCATTGTGCCCACGATTCTCTATGTTCATGTTCCCTATTCTCCTAATTTCAAAATTATTAGTTCGTTAAAATTTGAAAACTATATTTTTTACTCGATTGCGTCAGCGAGGGTTACGTGTTTCGCGCGTATGTATGTGTCTTTGTTCCCCTCTACAGGGATAACGACTGGATGGATTTGTTTGTTTAGTTATTTATTTTTCATCCACGACGGAACGGAGACGGTATATGCATTTGGGAGAGGATGTTTGTTTGCCGCATAACCACAGAATAGGGAATAGTACTTAGCAAAACATTCTATCGACTGGACGAATTTTTCATTTGTGTACAGGATCGCTAATAACTTGGATTTTAATTTTGAATTGGGAATAGGGTTATATGAGAAAGAGACTCGCAATACCTTGAAGTTCGGAAATCCGCAATAATCGCCTTGTATTTAATTTCAATAAAACGCCATTAATCCGTTGATGTACGAGTATCACGGGCATTACTTTTAACTCTTTTTCCTCTTAAATAACTCATTGTATTTAATTAAATTCCAGTTCGGCCAGCTTGTTTCATCTGTATCTGTTAAATAGATTGCTGGAAGCGAGAGAATTATATCAAATTGTACCGGGTGGTGCGGGGTTGAGAATATCTCGCATTCCGTATAATTCTCGCGTGCACGGTCTATGCCGTATCTATTAACTTTGTATAAATATATGAATTATTTACAGATTTACACAAAGCACTCATTTCTACATGCCCGATTTCCCGAAGGGGTAGGTGGAGAAAAATATTAATGATAAATAAGTAAGGAAAATTTAGTTTCGAACCCTCTTTATTTATTCTGATTAAGTAGTACCTTTTTCCCAAGAAACTATTTATAATATTCTTTCTTTACCAATGCCTACCCTTATGGTTATTTTAAATTGTATTCTTTCTACTTGTCCATCCAAAGGTTGCCTGTAAGAAATCACTTTTAAATAATGTATACCTACGTATATAAATATTATTAAGAGCTAGTAAGGTTTTGGTTATCTTTGGCCCAAACTCACTGACCAGATTTTGAACACTTTCTTCTTCTTATAAGCTGCTTTAATCTCGGTAATATGATTCCGTGGGAATTGGCAACGAGAAAACTATTCCTTGTAGGCAGAGCCGTGGGCGTCAGCTAGTTACCTATTGATATACAATCATCATCATTCACCTAGCCTTTTCCCAACGCAGTTGGGGTCGGCTTTCCAGTCTAACTGCGATTCGGCTGAACTTCGATATTTTCCATGAAGCGACTGCCATCTGACCTCCACAACCCTTGGGCGATATCGAAGTTCTGTAGTTAGACCGGTCGGATTTTTGATTGAGGGCTCCAACTAGGTACCCCTAACGACTGCCATAGATGGTCGTATGACAACCGGGACCGACGGCTTAACGTGCTCTCCGAGGCATATACTATTGATATACAATGCGATACGGAAATTGCATATTAAAGTTTCTGATGGCAGGTAAGTACTGTAATCTATTCAGTTACGCTGTTCTATTTAACATTCATTAGCATGTACTTTCAAGTTTTCTCCTGCATAGTTTCTCCGCCGTTGTTCTCATATGCTCTTCATTTTATTACCAGCAGTCTCAAACTGTACTAAAGTATGTTTGGAGTGTTTCGAGCACACTGGCATATAACTGTCGGATGTTGCATCATTAATGCATGTTGTTTACTAGTTCGCACACGGTTATTGGAAAACTCCTTTATCTCTGCGAACGTGGCTTGAGGAAGCTGTTTTAAGTAGCGTTTGGTGTTGTACTTCCATTTGCTATGTTTATCATTGCTTTAAGAGTTTCAATCTATTTATATTACACCTTTGCTAAAATACCTATACAAAATAAATGTTTTCATTTATGGAATATCTAAAGAGTCGTTTGTAATACCCGACAAGCCTATTACCGTTTCCGGGCACTTGGTGTAGGTATTTATATTACCAGAGCTTTGTCCGTCTTTTAGAAGGTTAACCGCGTGAGAATGATTATGTTCCGGGAGAATAAATAATAGTATACTGTACATATATAATTATAGTATATATACTATAATAGTATACTATTCCCTAATCTCTGCCCTTGGTATAGAAGTAATTTGGGGTTGGTGTGTAATGTCCGAATGTGTTATTTATTTGTTGAATACTACACCGTTAAATGGTTAGGGCAACGAAAGTTGCCCAAGAATTATGTAAAAAATTTTAACAGTGTAGTGATATTAAATACTGGGTTTTTCTTAGATCATATTGTATATTGTCAGAAATATGAATACAAGAAAACTATGTAAACAATTCATACGTAATCTTAAACACAAACAAATGTTATCTTTATGTAGTGAATGAGGCAACAAAAACATATCTCGTTGCCGTTGAGTAAACTAGAGATAAAAAGTATTTAAAGCTGAATCGCGTGAGGAATGCTCATGCTATTCCTAGTTGCGATAGCGTGAAGTCGGGAGCATGCGAACATTGCACGACGATAGTACGATACCCACATTACAAGTTAACCACAAATGGCTGTCGGTTTGCAACCGCAGCTAATGCATTTATCACTCTCGTTCAACACGCGTATTTTACACTCTGCTGCTTATCGGCTTTTTTGTCTATTAATTCACAGTTTCATATCGTTTATTGTTCCGTTTAACTTTCTAAATAGTATAAGCCGGTTAATAAATTCTGTGTTTTATAAATAAAGCTAATTCGACGCAATTACATTTCACAACAATAATTGCCTCGCCGCAGGGCAGGCGTACGAAGTGGCCGAGACGAGCATGAAGGTGGGCTTCGTGCGATCTCCTCCTCACTGTTTGATCACTCAAAAGCAACTGGTGTTCCGATAGCAGTCTCTGAACCAATTCCGAGGTCGTTACATTGTGTTGTCTTTGAGCTACAAATTGTAAAAATCGGTCTTGAGGTTTTGGCCAAGGTGCGTTTCAGCCACTTCACCAATAATACGAAAACGTGATCACAATCTGGATATCACATTTTGTTTGGTCACAAGCTCTTCAGCAACGACTTGCTGGATTGCATCAGCTTGCAGCACACCTGCTGCCCGTAGCATTTCTTATTTCATCTAATACCGTCTTGCCATGGTCCAAACAACTTTATTTGCGGCGAATAAAAATGTAAAAAAAGGTTTCGGGTTCAAAATCGACAAAAATTTCAAAAGAAACACTAAATTTACCAAACAGGAACTGTTCCAAGAATTACCGTGCAAATCATTATTGACCGAGCGAGCGAAGCGTCTACATTTCGAGATTGGACAGTTTTGCTTTCGTCCGTCTGTCTGTCAGTATGTGTTCCGGGCTAGCAGCCACAGTTTTTTCCGACCTTCACGAAACTTGTCACAAGTGTTCCTTGATTTAATACAATTTTTTCATCGTAAGCTTTTTGGATTGGGGGAAAATTGGAGGAAAAAGCTCAAATAATGTTTTTAATGTTCGCGAGATTCACTGTTCGATCATAGGGTTCAACCACTAGTTTATTTAGTTTATTTTTTAAATTTGAATTTAGAACATAGATATTGTCAACAGTTGGTATATGTTACGTTGATTATATCTTATGAACAATAATAAAATGAAATTAGACCAAATGCAATGACGGTTTTATAATTTACATTTAGCCACGGGATGCACGTATATTGCGGCTTTTAAAAACGGCGAGACAATACTACTGTCATTAGTTGCACTGTGATTCTGCGCAACTGACATATTGGTTTTGAGGCATGTGGGGGAGGAAAGGATACATGAATTTCACGTAGTTATATCTAGTAGTTAAAATTATATTACTTTAAGATATACGTGAAATATAAGTAATAACAAAACTAACATAAATATTATCTCTATTATATATTAGAAGAAATATAATTTTAACAATAGGTACATATTAACAAAATAATCACTAAATAAAACATAATAAAAAAAATCATTTAATATTCTCTTCCCCCGAAAATTTCATCCGCATTTCGTCTGTAACTTTAACAGTTCCATGTCGTTACATAGCGAGCCAAAGGCTAGAAAATAATAGTTAGCCAAAAACTCAACTTAAAATTTTAAAATATAAAATACGAGAGTGGATTGAAAAGTAATCGGCCTAACCAAGAAAATTAATACATAATATGTAAATGAAATATATTTTTATTTTTCAACGTAATCACCAGTTCAATGTACTTTTGCCATCTTCCCTTCCAAGCATTTAGCCCGTTGAAAAAAAAATATTCTTCCTTAGAGTCAAAATCTGCGTCTACTGCTGCTTTGACCTCGTCATTTGTCAAAAATCTCTGACTCCCAAGTGCTTTTTTAGGTTAGGGAACAGAAAAAAGTCTGACGGTGCCAGATTAGGTGAATAAGGTGGACGCGGTAACAGTTCAAAACCACGGTTGTGAATTTCTGCTATTGATTGGACAGACGTGTGAACACGAGCGTTATCTTGATGAAAAAGGACTTTTCTTCTGATCATTCCTGGACGTTTTTCTTTTATTTCCTCTCGTAAACGACGTAGTAAGGTGCAGTAATAATCAGAGTTTATAGTCCCTTTAAAGATAATCAACCATAATCACACCCTTCGAGTCCCAGAATACTGAAGCCATCACCTTACTTGCCGACAGAATCGACTTAGCCTTTTTGGGGGTTGGTGAACCAGGTCTTTTCCACTGTTTTGATTGTTGTTCCGGTGTACAGTAATGAACCCATATGTTTCGTCCATAGTAATAAAACGATTCAAACAATCATCAGCTTCAAATAACTCCAAACAGTCGCGTGCAGTAGTCAATCGCATTCTTTTTTGCTCAACTGAAAGCAGTCGCGGAACCCACCTCGCAGACACCTTGTGGAAACCCAACACGTTGACTATTATGTTTTGAGTACGTTCATAAGAGATGCCTATAATCTCGGCTATCTCTCTAATTTTCAATCTGCGGTCTTCCATAATTAAGTCGAGTATTTTTTTTACATTTTCGTCAGTAGTGGACGTCGAAGGCCTTCCAGAGTGGGGTTCGTCTTTCACACTCTCTCTACCACGCTTGACTTCTGCTATCTATTTTTTGACGGATGAATATGAAAGAGCGCAATCCCCTAATGTACTGACCATACCATCATGGATGGCTTTTGATGACAGCCCCTTCTTATGGAGGTACTTAATGACGGTACGCTGCTCAATTTGCTCCATTTGCGGAAATGATGTCAGATCTTTGCTCATAAATGAGCTTTGTCAATAAATTTATAAAATTAACTAATTATCGCACACGTTTCAAACTTCACACAATTAACAGGTCTGAACTGAACTAAATAATTTGGGTAGATTTGATTTTTAGAACTAAATGCATCAGTGTTAGGCCGACTACTTTTCAACACCCTCGTAACATAAAATCACATTTTTATCCTTAAAAAATATAAAATGATTATATTTATTCATGATAAATTCCTTCAAACATAGGTACTTAGTTTGTTTCTTTTTTGTCTTCTCGTTGTTTCTGAGCTTTTGTGTGCAAAACATATCGTAAAGTTGATGATTTTTTCAATAATACGGATAAGATAAAATCTGTGGTCAAATGTGGGATGTTGTTTAATACAATAATTAATAAAGAACACATGTACAATTTGCCGATGTTTATATTAAATTAATACCATCACTAGAAAAACATAGGTAGGTACCATAATGCCTAACCTCATCATGTGACAAACATCGTTTGCCAGCCACATAAAAATCAAATAAAATACATTTCTGTTAAAACTTACGCATAAAATGACACATTTTTATTTTTCACGGATGCGGTGTAATTTACACAACGTCTGAAAACGCATGAAGGCATTTTCCACAGCATTTATCGTGAGTAAATAATTAAATTGTAAATGATTGTAAAGCGAAATTTTGAGCGACCTGTCACCACTTTGGTTGCCGAGGTTTCTTCATTCGAGGAGACCTTCATTTTCATGTGCCATGCTAGGCACGAACAACGCATCTATACATAAAATATCATTGACCAAATGAGTTTATACGTTATGTAAGACGCACCCCTGTCTAGCTGGAGTAGGTAGCCGGGACATTAACAACCCCTATCAATATCTTTTAATTCTAGCCAGTACTTTATAGGTTACATAACTAATACCCCACGATTAGTTCTCAGGATTCCCGTATAATAAATATGTTTCACTTCTTCCATGTCCTGACAGTGCCTCTGTGAAAACAGTAGCACTCTGTACTGTTTCAAATATAATATAGAGAGTAATAGCGTCATTTATCGTATCATACTGTAAATGCTCTATGTCATAAAGAGCAGAGATAATCATGATATGGATACACATTTATTTACTTATATAATAATATTGTTTTGTATTCTTTTCAGTTGAATACAACATAAATTTCAGAAATGTTTTCGCAATTTGGCTGTGAATAGAATAGTGCGGCATTTATGGCCGGTTTCTGAATTGAGAATTTGAAGTTAAGTATCCGTTGAGCACGTCAAATGTCAAAATTTATGAACAAATTTTGACATTTCATGTACTCAACAAACATTCAACTTGAAATTCTCAATTCATAAACGGACCGTTAGTGCTACTGCTCATTTTCTCACTAAATCTTTATTGTGTTACATCGTGGTACGAGTACTCTTATTCAATTTGTGATCATGGTAGATTATAGCCCTCAGGAACAATAGGTCTACTTTACCAATCGGTCCACTTTCCTAAACCGTCTACCTTCTCAATCGGTCCACTTAGTTTTCCTGATCCGTCCATTTCCCAAATCGTTCACTTTCTTGATCTGTCCATTTCCCAAATCGTCCATTTTCAGAAGCAGCAGTATATGTATGGTAACGCATTGAAGGTACAAAACAGTATCTATCTCAATTATATATATCAGCAAATAATCTAGAGCACCGAAAAATCATCCACATTTTAATCACCGACTGAAAAAGTTTCCCGAATTACTTGTATGCTTTGGGTACCTTATTTCAATATAAATAAAACTCTTTTATTGTAGCCTCATCATCAACAAGGTTACAAATAGCAATTTTTTAAACAGTCGCTCGTAGAATTACGAATATTGAAAGTTTTCCGATTATTTAAATCGAGTTATGCATATACCCTGTGATCACAATTCCCCAATCTCAATCATGAGTACGTGATCGGTAGTTGTGAATTTTATTGTCTTTTTATTACAACGACGTAGTCGACGAATGAATCAATGATTTATTGTCTCCTCGGTGGCCCTGTTGAATTTAATGGCCTATAAAAGGTAAAACTTGCGGCGACCTCATCTTCATTTATTTGAGATTTGTTTTTGAATGATCTAACTGTAAAAAGAGCATGGAAATGTATTTTAAGGGCAATGATAAAATAAAGTTACTGTTTCAGATTTTTTTTAATTATAAATAGCTTGCATTGCAGAAGAAAGAATAGATATTTTAGAACCTTCAGAAAAAGTGTAGGTACCAACTGGGAATTAAGTACCTACCTACTGTTGCAATGGCTGACTGATTGAAGTTTCTTGAATGTAAACAGTGAGAGTCATACACATACAAACGTCACGCCATAAATGTATGTTTCACTTACTTTTGATGTTTTACTGATGAGACAATATTATATACCTACTCACGCAAAAAGTCAAGTGAAGATTTCATTCATGTACAAGAGACTGGGAAAGTAATGTATCTGGTACATATAAATTGCTCTATGTAGGTATTCCACTTTAAACATCGTACAAGAAATCTCAATTTATCATCCGATCTCTAAATTTTCTGTTAGTAAACTTAAGGAACTAGTAGGTATAATACGAATAGGTACCTGATGTTTTAGCGGTGTAATACTCGTAATATCGCGTTTACTTTATTTATAACAGCCGTCACACATTAATTAGGAGTACTTTGTTGCTTGAAGTACTTTCATTAAATTTCCCTGCCCTTAAGATAATTCTTAGTAGTAAACATGTGCGTCAACAACTTATAATCACTTCACACAATCTTCTGTAGTCCGAGACGTCCAGGAATTTAGTTGGCTGTGCTATAGCAGCTGCCACTTAAGATTTTGTTGCCTTTCATTAATATTTCATCGCAAGGCAACGGGCTTCAATTTTTTTTGAAAATTACGTTAATGCTTTTTTTTTTTTTTTTTTTTTTTATATTTAGGTCGACAAATTGACGCCACTCGCCTGATGGTAAGCTGAGGCGACGTCTGGCAATTGAGGGCGACTCTCACAGTACACAGGAATACTATAGAGAGTGGCCCTCAACTTGACGACCCTGTAATGTGCCTCTTCACGCTTCGCTTAAAGAGCCCAGGGTTATATGTAGGAGGAAACACGTGCGCAGGCAGGGCGTTCCAAGCCACCATCGTTCGGCAGAGAAACGATCGTTTAAAACGCTCGGTTCTCGCGAAGACGGTTTCCACGGTATGAGGGTGACATCTCTGCCCGGCACGCGTTGTTCGGGATCGGAAGGGAGAGGGTGGGATCAGGTTGAAGAGCTCTTCAGAACACTCACCGTGGTAAATACGGTAGAACGCGGCCAAGGAAGCAATTGTTCGGCGCTGGGCTAGCGGCTCAAGGCTTCCCGTTACCTCCGGACAGTCTATAATGCGAACAGCGCGTCGCTGCATAGCGTCGAGTGCGTCCAGCAAATACTTCGCGGAGCCGTCCCAGAGGTGAGAGCAGTATTCAACGCAGGGTCTAATCTGCGTTTTGTACAGCAGACACCTCTGGTGCGGTGTAAAGAATCGCTTTACCTTGTTCAGTATTCCTAGTTTCCGCGAAGCTAGCCCAATACATCTCTCAATGTATTTTGTGTTATTGAGCTCTCGACGAACGTCTATGCCAAGGATGTCTAGATTGTCCTTCATTGGTAATATTGCATTCTGAAGAGTGGGTAGGGGAAGGAAAGGGGATTTTTTCGCTGTAAATGCACACGCCTGTGTTTTGTGGGCATTGAACTCGACCAAGTTCTCGGCACCCCATTGGGAGATACTGTCGAGGCTTCGGTCGAGATCACCCACGAGATGTCGTCTCTCCTCCTCTATCACAGATCGCCCCGCCGTCGGACGAACCGAGTAACCCCCGTGCAATGTACTGTCATCTGCATAGCAATGAATGTTCCCGAGGGAAAGCATATCATTGATATGCAGAAGAAAGAGAGTTGGTGACAGTACGGACCCCTGCGGTACCCCGGCATTCACTTGCAAAAAGCGAGAAGCCTGGCCATCGCAGAGGACCCGCACTCGGCGCTCGTTTAAAAAACTGGCAATCCAGCTGCACAGTTGAGGAGGTAGACCATATGCCGGAAGCTTGGAAAGGAGCGAAGCATGCCAGACCCTATCGAAAGCTTTGGCGATGTCCAGGCTAATAGCCAAGGACTCGCCAAACTTTTCCATAGCCCCACCCCATACATGCGTGACGAATGCCAGGAGGTCACCCGTTGATCGTTTTGGCCTGAAGCCATATTGCCGATCATTGATTAGCGAGTGATCCTCCAGGTATCGCATGAGCTGCTTATTAATAAGAAGCTCGAGCACCTTGCAAATGACTGAGGTGACAGCTATGGGTCGATAGTTGCCTGGATCGGATCGATCCCCTTTCTTGGGGATCGGTTGTACGTTCGCCTCCTTCCAGGCCTCCGGCACGAGGCCTGTAGAGTATGACAGGCGGTACAGACGCGTTAATACTGGAGACAACTCAGCAGCACATTTTCGTAGCACCACCGCCGGAATGCCGTCAGGGCCACTGGCTTTCCGCGTGTCGAGTGACCGCAGCACTGCCCGTACATCACATTGCCTGATAACAATATCAGGCATAGTGTGGCCACAGTTGGCGATGGCGGGGGGCTGCAGGCCACGGTCATCGACCCGGGAATTAGCCGCAAAGAGGTCTGCGAGCATGTCCGCCTTCTCTTGGGCTTTGTGAGCCAGTGATCCATCAGGAAAACGCAGTGGTGGCAGCGAGGGTTGACAAAAATTTGACTGTACGGCTTTGGCCAGTTGCCAGTATCCACGGCTGCCCGTGGGATGGGATGTGAGCTCCTGACCAAGCCGCGCGACGCGCTGGGCATCCGCTCTCTTGAAGGCCCTCATGCTGAACCTAGTGGCCCGATTGTACGCTGCTTTGAGGCGGTTCACGTTCGGGTCACGTGCCGCCCGAGCCCTGACCCAGGCGCGATATGCCGACTGTTTTTTCTGGACAGCCTCGGCACATTCACGCCCGAACCAGGGGCGAGCTTTGCGGATGCTGGCGACATCAGTGAAAGGGATATAATATTCTATCCCTAGACTGATCTCGCCAGCAATGGCAGCAGCGCTATCCGAAGGCGCCTTCCCTACAAAGCAGCGCTGGCTCCACGGGATGGACGCAAAGTAATCGCGGAGACCGTCCCAGTCTTCCGACGAGTAGTGCCATAGTCGTCGAGTCATTTGTTCAGCACGAGCAGGCGGTGGCACTTGGAAGCTGGCGTGCACCACACAGTGGTCGGATGTGCCCAGTGGGGCGCGTACCGACACACTGTACTCGGCTGGGCGACTCGTCAGCAGTAGATCCAGCAAGGCGGGCGTGTGGTCTGACCTGTCAGGTATCCGGGTGATCCCCCGTACCATCTGGGTCAGCCCGTGGGAGAGAGCGAATGCATGGGCGGTTCGTCCCGCATGATCGGTCCTAAGGGACCCCAGCCACTCAACGTGATGACCGTTAAAGTCCCCCAGGAAAACCAGGTCAGCGTTCGGGAACCGCACCTGCGCATCGTCAGCCATCTCGCTGAGGTATTCGAAAAGCCTTGTTGTCCCAGTGTCCCCTGTGTGGGAGCGGTAGACGCACACGTAGATCTGGCTCATGGAGCCATGATCCACGTGCAGCCAAAGGACGGAGTAGGAGGGGTTCTCCAGACAGCGCAACCGGCGGCAGCAAACATCCGCCCTAACGAACACGCACACCCCGGCTTTATCGCGGAATTGTTCTTCAATGATATAGCCCGGGTAACAGAGGTACGACGTGTCGTCAGGGCGGCGTATCTGTGTCTCCGTTAGGAACATCACAGAAGGCCGTGCCGACTCCAGGTGATGGTGGACGGTATCGAGGTTTGCATGGAGTCCGCGGATATTCGCGAACTCCACCTCAAACGAAGTCAACTTTGTGGGGTTTCTAGGGGCCGCTGTGTACCGTCTATTCTCTTGTTGCACTGTCATTTTGAAATATGGGGAAGCGTGAAGACAGGGCGATATTTGGTGCGGCAGTAAGTGACAAAGTGCAGAGGCTAGCTTCGTCTAGAACCGTGTGGTTAGGTCGGAGCCGACCCGCCGGACGGAAGGGCTCCCAAACCCCCCTGATGCAAGGCCGCCGCTACCCCACACCGGTTTCCACCCGGAGCGGCGTCCCCACAACAGGATTATGGTTGGTCCCAGGCGGGCCCCATGACTATGTTGCGGGCGGCCGCGGCAACGCCGTTGCTAAGGTTCTCCCTGGCCGGCGAATCGACCCACACCACCCACACTAGACTCAGCTTCGCCCCCACTGGACCCCTGCCTGCCGCACCATACACCGCCCCGGGCCCGGCAGTGCAGCTGCTGAACCCCTAACGCAACCCAGCCTGGGCTGGGTTACTTGGGGGGCTTTAGCACAGCTGCACGGTGGTACCCCCCCGGACCAACACTGTTGTACCACCTGGTATCCACGTAGGGGCCAAAGCCACCACATGTGTACCGTAATATACGAACCTCGTCCGTTAATCAGCAGGTGCGCCACTAGCAGGTGAGGTCGCTGGGGCCCGATAGATGTAAGAAGGACCCCTTTGCACCCAAAGCTACTACTTTTACTTTTTTGCTACTACTTTTTATTAAATTCATTCGGCCATTTTGGTCGTAACCCATTATATGTGTGCCTGATGACGGCAATAGGCTTGCCACCTATTACTTGGGACTATAAATACTGGCAAATTGTGGGTGTGTAATGCACCTCTGCCTACCCCTTCGAGATATAGGCGTGATATGTGTCTGTGTCTGACAATCTTCTGTACTTTTTTTTTTTTTTTTATAATTCCGCGGCCCAAGGCCGCGGCCGCTCTAACGTCCGTTGCCGGGCGTCCCTGGTTACTAGCAGAGGGTATGTCCAGTGGCGCCCGGCGGACTTTGACCACCCCTGTGGTCTCTGCGGGTGTTTGGTCGGGACGAGAATCCCGCGTCATTGGGGTCGGGTTTTATCCCGCGTCAGTGAGTGAATCTGGTTGCGTGCAATGGGGCAAAGGCCCCGCAGCACGCAACCCTTCTAGCCTGCTTCTGTAAGGACGGTGGGTGGCGATCCCGCCGTCCTCAGGCCCCGATCATGGAGGACGATAGTCTTGGGCGTAGTCGCGTAGTCTGGGGCGGCCTGGCCGCCGACTACGGAACTCGGCGGGGAGGGTACGCTCCCTCTCCCTCCCGGCCGCCTCCTTCGCGAGCATGACTTGCTCGCAGAAGGACACGGCCGCGTTCCACCTACTCCCGCTGGATACCATGGCTTGAAGCATGGTCCCCAGCGAGAGGGTATTCACGCCCAGACCCACTACGAGGTCCCGGCGCTGACTCGCCCACGCTGAGCACTCCACCAACGTGTGGAGTGCGGTGTCGTCGTCGGAAACCTCGCAGTGTTGACACCGGGGTGTGACCTCACGATGCATGCGAAACAGATAGCTACCGAAGCATCCATGCCCGGCAACCATCTGCGTCGCACGGTACGTGAGGTCACCATGCTGCCTCTGCAGCCAATCGTCCATGATCGGTCTCACCGCCGCGATGAAGATGGCACCCCCCTTGGGTTGCTCAAGTCGCACCCTCCATGACTCCATGAGATCCTGGCGGAGTTGGGACCGCTGGTCCTCGATTTCTCGAGACGCAGGCCTGTGGTCCCGCTCCAGCGCCTCCTTGCGCCATTGGAACAATGACGCAAGGGCTCTCGCTTCCAGGTCCCATGGAGGGGTCCCGGCTAGGAGACATGCAGCCTCTCCGGAGATCGTGCGGTACCCCCGTACGGTTCTGACGGCCAAGGTTCTAAGTGGTCTGTTTAACAGAGTCACGTTCCCCTTGACCGCCAACCTATCAGCCCATACGGGAGCCCCGTATAGGGCCATACTCCGCACGATCCCCAGGTACAGTCTCCTGCAGGAGGCGTTGGGTCCCTTTAGGTTGGGCATCAGTCGCGAAAGCGCGACCGATGCCTGCGTCACCTTGGGGACCAAACTTCGGAAATGTGGTCCGAAGTTCCATCGGCTATCAAGTACGATCCCTAGGTACTTCATCGAGGGCTTGATGCCGATGCTAACGCCTCCCACATTTATGCTGGAACCTTCTGGTGGACCGTTCCGAGGTCTGTGAAAACACAGAACCTCGGACTTGTGCAAGGCCACCTCCAGTCCCAGCTGCCGTATCCGACCCACGACTCGAGCAACACCCGTCGTGACCTTGAGTGCTGCCTCCTGGTACGTTGCACCCCGCGCCGTGACGAGGGTATCGTCGGCGTAGCACGTTACGCCGACACCCCTAGGCAACGCACCCCGCAGCACCCAGTCGTAGCCGATGTTCCACAGAAGCGGCCCCAGGACCGACCCCTGCGGAACACCGCACGACACATCTCGCCGAGCTGGCCCGAGCCAGCTGGGGAAAGCTATGGCCCTCTCCGAGAGATAGGCCCCGACAATACGACGGAGGTAGAGAGGCGTTTCGTGATACACGAGCGCCTCCCTAACGCAGCTCCATGGCAAGGTGTTGAACGCGTTGGCGATGTCAAGAGACACCGCCACCACCACCTTGCCCTGCGAGACTGCTTCCTCCGTCAGGCTCTTCACGCGCATGATCGCGCTCACGGTGGAGCGTCCCCGACGGAAACCGAACTGGTTATCCGCCAGGTCTGGCCCCACACTCGTGAGATGCTCGACGAGGCGTTCCGCGATAATTCGCTCAAAGAGCTTACACACCTCGTCGAGCAACACGATCGGCCGGTATCCGGACGGTGAGTCCACCGGCCGCCCCGCCTTACGGATCAGGACCAGTTTCCCCGTCCTCCACACCTTGGGAAACTGGCCCCTTTCGAGGCATGCGCTAAAGAGCCCCATCAGTCGAGGCCCGAGTTCTTCGAGGGCCAGGACCCATGCACGGCCAGGAATGCCGTCGGGTCCGGGGGCAGTGATTTTCCGGCGTTTAAGCCGGAGTACTGCCGCACCTAGCTCCCCCACCCTGACTTCGGGTACGTCGTCTTCGCTGGTGCTATCCGCGTCGGGCAGAGACGGAGCCATGCGCGGAGGGACGTGCTCCTCCGCGCTCGTCGGAAACAGGGAGCCCATGACCCGCTCCAGCTGCTGCGGCTGGAGACTCTGGGTCAGTGGGGGCGCCCTAGGTCGGAGTTTCTCCCTGACCTGTAGGTACGGGCGCCCCCATGGGTTCTGCTGCAGGGTCTCCAGGAGCTCCTCGCGGGCCGCCGTCTTGGCCCGCTTTATCGTCTCCTGGAGATTACCTTTAGCCTCCCTGTATGCCTGAAAAAGCTCCGCCTCTCGGGCTGCCGCGTCGTCTGGGCGGCGACGCCTCCGGCGAAACCTGGTGTACCGGCGGCGGGCGGAGATGCATGCTGCGCGCAGCTCTGCAATCTCCGGCGACCACCAGTACACCTGCTTCCTGGCCGGTCTGGGTGTAACCCTAGGCATCGCCGCATCACAGATTTGCGACATGGCTCTCCTGAACCACTCCGCCTCGGCATCCACATCGGCAGGCCGGTCCGGTGCCGGAATCCAGGCCTGCACGATGGATGCCTCCAGGAGAGCCTCCCGATCCAGATGGTGAAGTGCCCAACGCGGATCCGGGGGATTTGCCACCGGCTGTGGGAGGTCAGGTGGGGGGACGACATCGAACCGGATGTACCGATGATCCGAGTGCGTCTCCTCACCCTCCTCCACGCGCCAGCCTGTAATACGGGCGGCGAGGTCAGGGGATGCGAACGTTACGTCCACGATCGATTCCCCCCCCCGCCGCCAAAAGGTGGCGACATTCCCC
Organism: Nudaria mundana; assembly: GCA_963556515.1. Classification (NCBI taxonomy): domain Eukaryota; kingdom Metazoa; phylum Arthropoda; class Insecta; order Lepidoptera; family Erebidae; genus Nudaria; species Nudaria mundana. The sequence continues at coordinate 8,302,724 of OY748290.1, read as the reverse complement.
CGGTTGAGGACCTCCAGACCACGTGTTCTGGTCCAGTCCTCAAGAAGCCTCCCCTTGTCCCTGGTTTCCCGGGAGCCCCACGCCTCACTCCAGGCGTTGAAGTCTCCCAGGAGCAGGACAGGGCGAGGACGGCACGCAGCGAAGACGACGTCGAGCTCAGTGAGCCATAGCTCAAACTGAGACTCGTCAATGTTCGGCGAGATGTAGGTGGCCACGACTGCCAACCCATCATAATCCGCCGCAAATCTTCTGTACTGTCTTAAATGTGTTCTTATATGGTAACGTTCAGAATTTTCCACACCATACCGACTGTCGCTTATCCCAATACTGGAAATTCTTGTAAATTTTCAATGATTATGAAGACATCTAATAATAGAAGTACGGCTACCCGCGGTTGAAGTTACTACATATTTTATTATTTTTATCACAAATAAAATGAATCCTTATTCTGAGATTTCAAATTCCACTGCCTATAAAGGACACATAGCCCATATAAACCTAAACCTACATTAAGGTTAATAATGTGAACATATCGATACGATAAATCGAAAGGCAGATTCAGAATTATGTGAAATCCTGAACGTATCTGAGGTATGCGATTTGTCAGGCAAACGTGAATGTACCATTAATAAAACGAAACGAATCTACCGTGCAAGACAAAGAAGCTAGTATCAATATTTATTGGGTGCTTAGTATTAATCGAGGCGGATCGTGTCTTTGTATCGAGATGGTACGGGACCTTGTCGACTTGAATAAATCGACTTGTCGTGGTTGGAGCTCGTCTAATTTTTCTTGGCAAAAAAAAAAGACTAGTTTTATTACGTACGGCAAAATGTAGGTACTACTGTTAGGATACTTTCCTCAAATATTCTATCAACGGACTTATTATAGACTTTTGATTGTGTAATGTACACATTTTATGACTATCCCCGCGAATACCACTTTCACTTCAAGCATAATTGCCCCCGATTCAAAACGAATTAATTGAAACAAAATACCAAGATATAATCTAACTTCTTGCTGGATTTAATTACGATGTGTTTAGTTAGCCATTAAGTAATGATACATTCCAAATGACCTCTACAGAGCTACAAGCTTATAATATTAAAATGGACTCATGCAATATGTTCCATAACATTATATATTCTTATTGGTACTATATAGTCACTTCGTTTGTGGTAATTTAGAAAGGTAAGTATACGACGCAGCCATTCAAATTATAAAAGGCCTAGCGTAAAACGTGTAGAAATAGAAAAAATAAAATATAATTAATTGTTCATAACCCCGCCCGCCGACCAGTTTCGTAATTAACATCAAAAACATAAATAACCTCGTTTCGCAATCACAGTATCTATATTGCTGCTTAATTATTTATTGATGCTTTATTTAGTACGTAACATAAATTAATACCGTACAAAATATTGAAGTACAGTATGAAATAAGAAGCAAGAAATCAATTTCATTTTTAATATTCACCTCGTAGCGTCGTAGCACAAAATTCGTAGCTGCGCCCGCCTTACAGACCGACCTCCCTCTGATATCACTGCCGCGCTACTTGCCTCCAGTATCACCAATAAAATTTCTACTTGACTCTGTACTGTACAGTCAGTCTGAGTCAGTATGCCTCCAGAGACGCCAGAGGTCGGACGTGTTGCGCGCCGCGATCTCTCTTTACTATTCGCGTACGAAATGTGTGACAATAAGTGTTGCTTCCTCTTTGTTATCTAACATTTTGATGTGTTTATAGAACAGATAGCACAGTTAATATAATATATACATAACTTTAGCTATTTTGTACAACAGTATCTACTTTAAAGTGATTAACTTCCCGCTGTGAATGTAATCAAACAAACTAAGGTGAGGTATATTCCAGGTGTTTGTTTTTGTTTTATTTATTGGCGTTTGTTTTCATTGATTTATTAATGAAAGGCATTTGTTGTTGTAACATAATGTGTTTGACTCTCTGACCTAGAGAATGATCCCGTAGTTTTTATGATAGATTCCCATGCACCCATTGTGGAGGAATAGATTAATCTTATCTAGAATCGGGTTTATCCTTGACTAGTACATTAGCTTCATAGTATATATAATGTATAGTGTCGCACGCAAGCTTTGTGATTTAATCGCATATTAGTGATTTCCTATACTACGTATCCTTTATAGTCATAATAGCAACAATTTACACACTACCTGGTTGTTGCCCCAAGATGAGTTTAATCTAACTTTGAAATTGCAGGAAAATCCAATGAGTAGCTTCGGACTTTACTATGTACATACAAACAAAAACAAAACAACTTTTATTGTGTTGGACTAATATTTTTATACCGCTTACACTACACTCATTTGTTGATAAGGCAATTCTTGCTTTTGAATTTTTGGAGAGAAACATAATAACCCAAGAGCCCACGACGACTAGACTTACGTTATTTTATAAAAGCTGAAAGTTTCTCAGCCCAAGTACCCACAAGAGTTGTGATTGTGGGTACTTGAGCAGGTAATAACGGTGTATCAAATAGTAACTCAAATTCATTAATATTTAAAGCTTAATTTTTATAACAATAGAAATCACGTCATCCATTGTCGAACATTAACTACGATTGCAGACAACCTACCTATACCTATACCTAACTTTTCAAGCGGGTATGAGTTATATCAGGGTGTTTAGTCTATTGTAATTGCAATTTAAGAAACACACACTTGGGAACCTAAATGGGATCCTAAATGGAAAATATGAAGTCAGCATTTTCTAAGTTCAGTAACAGTTCAGTGTTTCTTGCAGGCATATCCCGCATATCTTACACTGACCGCAAATATTAGCGTCGTAAAGCTGATCCACAAAAAACTACTTTGTATCCCTTGCGCATACAAGCTTTCTATATCAGTATTCTTTCAAATGGTGATGGATCTCAATCATGGATGTGGACTTTGATGATTTTATTACATCGAAGCTTCCAGCTTCGGACCCGCAATCTTATTAGATCGACGTCATTTAGTGGATTATTTATGGAGCGTAAATTTTGGCCCGTTCTTTGTAAGGGAAATTTATATAAAATGAAAAACCGGTCAAGTGCGAGTCAGACTCGCGCACCACCCATTATTACATTCTGTTTTTTTTTTAATATTTTTGTTTTAGCGGCAACAGAAATACACCATCTGTGAAAATTTCGGCTTTCGGTCGAACGGACTCTTAGTAAAAGGGGGTACGAAACCCTAAAAAGACTTACTACGATGTGTTGCTTTGGCCATTTAAGATGAGAAATGGCCAGCGGTGCACTTGCGGCAACATCTCTGGCGCGAGGCAGAGATTGCGTTCGCATTATGCTTATGCACTGAATATTCATTGTCACCAAGTGCGGTAGGATGGTATTCCTTAATTAAGTCGTCTCGCTGATTTAAAATACTCCTGTTTATTTACATAATACGGCACAAACATTTGACATCAAAGAAATCTTATTTTAAGCTTACAAATAGGTTTAGTAAAGTTGGCGTAAGGTCAAAAATAAATGTACTTCCCTAGGACTTAACAGAGCGGTATGCTTTGGGGTCATTATTGGTTAGTATCAGTAGGTACTATAAGGTCACTATAACCTAATTCTTATGTACAAGACGTAGATATTTATGGTTAACATGAACTTTATAGATAGGTCCCTTTTAAAATGGCGTAGTTATAATGTTTCGTTATACTTATCCATCGGCTCGTTGCGTCGATCTGTCCTCGACTTTCCTCTAAACGGTGAGTGCTAGAAAAATTAAACTTTACATGGGTTTTTATCACTCCGACAAAATGCACAAATGAAATTTTTATATTTTTTTTTTGGAGGTGTCTCCACTACACAAATGAATGATTTTTATTCTCGCTTCAATTCTGTTGTGTTAGGTCTTTTAGAAACATTACTTTGGTAAATTAATTTGCTACAAAAACCTAAATAAAATCATGATTAGTCCATGTAATGTTGAAGGAAAACTATAACAGATCAGATAACTCTGTTAGTTCAAAAGTTATAGAGGCGATTACAAGTGGCCCGACGCGCACTTGCCCGGTTTTCCTTATTTAGCGTTCGTAGTTAAAAGGTTTTACTACGAGGGTGGATTGAAAAGTAATCGGCCTAACCAAGAAAATAAAAACATAATAAATGAAATATATTTTTATTTTTCAACGTAATCACTATCAAGTTCAATGCACTTTTGCCATCTTCCTTTCCAAGCTTTAAGCCCGTTGAAAAAAAATTATTCTTCCTTAGAGTCAAAATATGCGTCTACTGCTGCTTTGACCTCGTCATATGTCAAAAATATTTGACCTCCCAAGTGCTTTTTTAGGTGAGGGAACAGAAAAAAGTCTGACGGTGCTAGATCAGGTGAATAAGGTGGATGCGGTAACAGTTCAAAGCCACAGTTGTGAATTTCGGCCATTGATTGGACAGACGTGTGAACACGAGCGTTATCTTGATGAAACAGGACTTTTCTTCTGATCATTCCTGGACGTTTTTCTTTTATTTCCTCTCGTAAACGACGTAGTAAGGTGCAGTAATAATTAGAGTTTATAGTCTGACCCCTTTCAAGATAATCAACCATAATCACACCGTTCGAGTCCCAGAATACTGAAGCCATCACTTTACTTGCCGACGAAATCGACTTAGCCTTTTTGGGGGGTGGTGAACCAGGTCTTGTATTACTGTTTTGATTGTTGTTTTGTTTCCGGTGTACAGTAATGAACCCATGTTTCGTCCACAGTACCAAAACGATTCAAAAAATCACATTCATCAGCTTCAAATAACTCCAAACAGTCGCGTGCAATAGTCAATCGCATCCTTTTTTGCTCAACTGAAAACAATCGCGGAACCCACCTCGCAGACACCTTTTGGAAACCCAACACGTTGACTATTATGTTTTGAGTACGTTCATAAGAGATGCGTTTAATCTCAGCTATCTCTCTAATTTTCAATCTGCGGTCTCCCATAGTTAAGTCGAGTATTTTTTTAACATTTTCGTCAGTAGTGGACGTCGAAGGCCTTCCAGAGCGGGGTTCGTCTTTCACACTCTCTCTACCACGCTTGAATTCTGCTATCCATTTTTTGACGGATGAATATGAAAAAGCGCAATCCCCTTATGCACTGACCATATCATCATGGATGGCTTTTGATGACAGCCCCTTCTTATGGAGGTACTTTATGACGCCACGCTGCTCGATTTGCGGAAATGATGTCAGATTGCTTTGTTAATAAATTTATAAAATTAAAACTAATTATCGCACACGTTTCAAACTTCACACAATTAACAGGTCTGAACTGAACTAAATAATGTGGGTAGATTTGATTTTTAGAACTAAATGGATTAGTGTTAGGCCGACTACTTTTCCATCCACCCTCGTGACTCAAAAATAGAAACTGAGAATATCAAAGCAAAATTACTGGAAAAAGTGGTTCGACACAGATCCATTTGCGTAGGGTTATTGAAAAAAGGTCGACTTGATTGATATTCGAACTTTACAAGTTGAAAATGGTGAAATGCGAAGCGTTTTGGGGGTTTCCATGTCGGGAAAAAAGATTGACACAATTTGTTCTTGTCTGTTACGAAGTAAAGTCAATGACTGGTTATTTAAAATTTGAATTGTTCTTTCTGAGGCCTTTAGTAGTACTTAAGTATATTGTTTATTTAACAGACGGGTTTATGTTGAATATTTTGGTATTCATACCGTAAGTTCTTGCAAAATAGTCTGGGCGTCTACTCGCGTTTACGAACGAAACTTTTAATAACGAAATTAGAACGTGAAACAATTGACAAAGGAGTAAGCCCAATCATGGTTTCGGAGTGTGCAACAATCAAAATATAATTAAAAATACTGTCTTTAATTTTCATAACAACTTTCAAAATACTAAGCCATAACTTCGCCGGAAAAAAATACGTTTAATAATTTGCTATTTATATGACTAGCAAAAATGCAAGATCGTCAATTTCCTTTCGTTCTTACAAGTATTGCCAGTAAATACTCTAAAATGTAACTCTATCAATTTCCGCGTATTAAATCAGTACACGTACACGAACTGTTTCAAGTTTGCTGTAGTAAAGTGTAGTATAAACTAAAAACAATAGTAAAATAAACTACAGGTTATTCTGGAGAAGACTTTTATGGTTAATAAATATAATTATATGTTATTATTATGTAAGTAATGGTATTTTATTATAAATATCATATTACATGTTAAATAGTATATAATGTCCATACAGCAATACGTACATTCAATAATTTATATCTATAATTTGTAAAAAAACGTACTTAATTGGGAATCTGTTTATGGCAACATTAAGTGCAATTTCATTTGAGTAACATAACAATTAAATGTCACTTTTTTTCACTGACGTGGTCGCTCTCGTGACTGTTTTTTCGTTTGTTGTGATTTCAGTGCTTATTTGTAGTTTTTTAGATTTTTATAAGTTTTTCAGCCTAGTGTTCCTCCGTAGCTATAATAATCAACAAAAACATCGAGATAGATACTCTTTATTTATTGTGTGAACGATGGCGGATAATCGACTACGGTGTATCAACTGTTTCATGAGACTATCACACCAGCGCCGGCGTCTATTACAAGACGCATTCATGACTAATATTCTTCGTGTCTGGATATCACCAAAACCGGTAATTAATATTTATTTATCGTGTTATAATTATTTAGTAAAATACAAAAGTAATCATATAAAAACAAGGATACGCTTGTCATGTGAAGAACATAATCTTGTTTCACAGTATTATGTTTTAGAATATTATTTTACATGGATTGCTAGATTTTGAAATGGTTGTTTATTTTTGCAGGCCTCTCCTGAAGATAAGCTATGCTTTGAGATACTACAACAAGTACCTGAAGGAGAGACTATACCACCTCCAATGTTTGGACATAGAAGTGTATGCTTAGGTTGTGGTATATCCGTTCTACTATCTCGCACTCATCTTGTGCACACTAACTGTCCTGAAAGAAGTGTTATAGTTCAACACACTACCCCATTTGGTTAGTATTATATTTTCCTATTTTATTTAGAGGTTCTTAAGTAGTAAAGAACAGCCTCTGCTAGTTAACTAAAAAGCTTTTTGTGTCTAAGGAAACCATACCAAAATAAGACTAACAACAACAGTCATATTATGTATATTATTAGGTATATTAATATATTATTACCTGACTGCCAAAGAAAGGAGGGTAATGTTGTTTGACAGTATGTATGTATATCCATTGATATCCATCTATCATAATTGTCCATCAGGCATCAGGCAAATGAACGGTATTTGTCTCCCAAGTGTCATAGAGTAGTACATAAAAACAGTCCTGTCTTTTTATTTGTAAATTATGTTTGTTTTATTTCATAAATGATAATGCAAGTGTATTATTTTCAGGTAGGCCGCATTACTAGCGTTTGTGCTGCATGTTGGACAACTGCTAGCAGACATCTTCAAAGGCGAATTCATCAGGACTATCCTAGATTTGTTAGAAACATGGAAGTTGATGTATCTCCACAAATACCTGAACCTCCTCCAATGCCACCTGTTAAGTTACAACCTCAACAACAAGAATCGGTGAAGATAGTATCACAAACTCATAAATGTGCATTATCGTCATCAAGACACTGTATTTTTCCTCAATGCAAAAATATTGAACGGTTATTGGTATATTGGAGGCAGGACATACCACACTTATTTATTAATAAGCCGTAGTGAATATGTTGCCTACAGGTTATTGCTGCAGCTGTTTAGTAGGTAACAGGACCGTCGTCTGTTGTGCCCATGTTATGGCAATAACTTGGTATCTGGGTTGGGGTAGACACAATAGGCTTGTGTCCCAAATTTCAAAAATTTATTAAATTTGTAGTTTTGAATCTGTATAGTCACAAAAATGTATTATTTTGATTTAAAACAATCATTTACATAGTTTATTTTGCAATCTAAAAAATGTATTTAAATTGGTAACGAAAACGCTCCAATCTGTCATGGCGCCTTGGGCGATGTCACACGTTGCGAAACAAATCAAAATGTGTTTGACTAAGCTATCCTGACCAAAAAACGAACGAAGTTCGCTGCAGCGATGAAGCCATAAATTAGTCGTCTAATCGTAATATAAATATTCAAGCGCAAGATCGCTTATTAGTTATAGTTTTTTCACGACAAAGGTCAAAAGCGCCGTGAATATCATGGCGCTTACGCGTTTCCTTCAACGTATTCCAAGAACATGTCACTTGTAAGGATTATACACTATAGACTGGACACGCATAGCTTTTTACCTACGAGGGAACGGTATATGGGTTTGGGGTGAGAGGATGTTTGTGCAACTACATGTTGGCATTTTTCTCCAAAACTACTGGTCGGATTTTGATGCAGTTTTTAGTTATGGGTTCAGGTTTGATTGATGCATGTTCTTAGATAAATGTTACGATGACAACTCACCAGGGGGCGCTGCAGCGAACATTATTTGTGAAAAGCAATGTTGCCGATTTTGATGCAGTTGTCAGTTATGGGTTTGAGTTAGATTGGTACAGGTTTCTAGATAGATGTTACGGTGACATCAGGGGGCGCTACAGCTAACATTATTTGTGATGAAAATCAATTTTGATGCGGCTTTTTTTAGGAATGAATTTGTAGTTGATTAGTGAGGGTTCTTAAATAGACGACAGCAACTTACTACATGGCGCTACATATTTATGCTCTTTAAGAATTTTAAAATCAAAATTAAAAATTTTGAAAAACCCCACGTCGATTAAAAAGCAATTGAAAAAAGGATAAAATAATTTAAAAACCTCCAGAAAGTTAAAAATAAATTGTGTTGGTTAGCCCTTTAACTTTGATATGTGCCTAGCAATATTTTGATTCAAGGGTTGTCTCGAAATGCACATCGAAATAATGCGCCAAAACTGCGTTTTGTCCAATCTACTTTTGTTAGATTTATAACAATTTAACTTTAAAATTAACAAAAATTCGTAAATTAATAAAAACGTACGAACAATTAAATTACACAAAATCACAGACACAACTTGAACAAGAAGTCAGCTCTTCATACATACTTACTCTATGGTGTGAGAGCGCAACCTGTGACGTCATATTTTCTGATTGGTGTTTGATGTCACCTGACTGAATGCCTAATTTTTCCAAACTTATTTTCTAAAAATAATAGTAATCTTTATTCTGTCTACTAATTTATATTACTTTTTGTTGTCTATTCATTGGAAATAGTCATAAGAAACTTACACCAATCCGATATATTCTTAGTGGACACAAGCCTATTATGTGTTTGCTCCAGCAAGTTATTTAGATAATATTTTTGATGAGTTTTCATAATGAAAATGAATGAAATAAAAGAAATGAAATTATGTTATACTTATTTGTTTTATTTACATTGTATGTAGGTAGGTAGGTACCTTACTCGATAGGCATCTGTATTACTAGATTGACTGCTCTACTCAAAGACCTTATAATACAATGGACGTAGGATCTAGAACAAATCGCAAGAAAATAATGTCCCGAGTCGACCTATACATTATACATAGGCATATATAGATATAAACAAATTTCATATTAAAATTTAAACCTTGATTCAACGGAATAGTGTTCACTTTTGTTTGCACTAATTTATCGCATTACGTAGCTTCTATCTGTCCGCCTGACTAATTCACCTTATGCAGCTTATACTTGAACTACGTGAACATAGAAACAATGGAGTAGGTTTATTGTGTTAAAGTCTTTTAAGGATTCCATGATATGTACCTACGTACGCGTAATAATTAATGTAAGACTACAATAAATTCCATAATCTTATAAATTGTAATTACTTGTTTATGTTAGACGAAATAAGCTGAAAAACTAATTAACGACTGACAAAGATATTTTTTTTCGAGTCAGTTTCATAATAAGTAACTGTAGTGTATGAATAACAAAAAGAGAATTAATGAATTTAACTAATTATAATATTATAAATGCCAAACTTCTTGCGGGTGTCAAAGTTCTTCCGCTTTCATTATTATTTTCATAACGCTATGTCGCTACGTCTACTACAAGATAGCCGTGTTTCAAGTGACTGAATTAGTTGCTAAAACTGCGCATCATTAATTTATTTTTATCTTATGGTTAATTTTTGGGATACGAAATTATTGGCTACTAGCTGATCACCGTGACTCCGCCCGCGAGATATAGTTATCTCGGCCCCGATTCCCGTGGGAATACATTACCGAGAATCCAAATAAAAAGAAAATAACAGTACATACACGAAATAAAATGACATGTGTAATTATATTTATGACAAAACAATGATACCCTGTGAAAATTAAAAACATTTTTGGGCTTATCTCCTCCATCCCAATCAAAAGAAAAACTTGTATTCAATCAAGGGATTCTGGTACAAGTTTCATAAAGATCTGACCTCTTTTTGTTATGTCCATAAAATGAGCCGAACAAACAAGATTGTTATTTTTACGGATCAAAATATTCTTCTCGCCGTGCTAGGGCAATAATATTTTTCCATTGTGCACAGTGTACTGGATCCCGAGGAAAACTGAAATAGATGTTGGTTCATATAACGAAAAAAAAATCATAAAGAGCCAAGGCGTCTCCACTATAATCTTTGTTCCAAATAGTTTTATCGCTATCGGTAATCCGAATAAATCTGAATGGTCATTTTGTTAGTACATTATTCAGTGAAAATGAAATGGTCTCTTTCTTTTTACTGAGCTTGGGATGAGTTCGAAAGAGACAGATAGATACTTCGGTATTGGACTGGATTTCAATATTTACTTTTGTCTTTTAATTTATTATCGACGAAATACTGTATTTTAAGTGAAATAATAAATTGCAAATAATAAAACAAAAGCTTATTTACTGAAAATATGATACACCGTCTTCAATTTGCTTTTTTTTCGTAGTTTTTACACGTTTTTACAATACAGTACGGCATTGTGCAACGTGTTGTCGTTCAGTTGTCAAAATCAAGACTGGCGCGCGATTTTTGCTCTTTTAGCGTTTTGTTTCTCTTTTAGTTCGGACACTTTTGAGCGATGATCCGAAATCCATTGTATATAAAATCATTGGCTCTACTGATTAAATAATAACAAAAATCGGGTAAGTTACATCGCTCTCATTCATGACCCAATAAAGTCCGACAGTTTCCCTCGCCATACCATAGAAAACGCAATATGTAGGCAATTATTAAACGCCCAGCTCGTGATAAACATAACCTAATTTTGTGAAATTCATATGCTTTTTCTTTTTTATTATGTTTGTTGTTTTAGAATATTTATACATTAAAAACTCCTCCGAATGACGTAAATTTCACTTGTGCACAACGATTTTTGTTTGGAAACCAATCCCCATACTTTTGTGGGCATACTCCTTTATACGAACTTCCACTTCGAAACCGAAGTTTCGTTAGAACCGGGGTAGGACCCTTGGTCTGTTTGTAGGTATTTTTAGCTCTGACTGCGACTTCAGAGTTTATATTTAAATTTATAAAAAAGGTATTTTCTTAAAACTGAATGTTTACCTAATATTATAAATGTAATGGAAATCTATTTGTTTTTATGTATTTTAGTTACCTTTTCAGGACTCAAATTTTGCAAATAGATAATAATCTAAATTTCCCCTGAGAAAACTTTGACTGCCTCGGTGGCTCAGTGGTATGAGTATGCGACTGCCGCCCCTAAGGTCCCAGGTTCGATTCCGGGTCGATTCAAATTATTTGTGTGATCCACAAATGTTTGTTTCGGAGTTTGGGTATTTTCTATGTATAATATGTATGTATTTAGAAATATATAAGTATATTTTTCAGTCGTCTAGATCCCATAACACAAGCTTATATTAGCTTAATTTGGCCTAGATGACGTTGTGTGAGAATGTCCAAAAATATCTTTATTTATTTTATTTAAAAACGCGAAGAACCGCGGGCATCACAGTAAACAATAAATAGTAGATTGTTAACCAAGGGATGAAAGCCTCCCATTTCTGACGAGATATTTTGGCGCTCGAACGTAGTGAGAGCGCTAACAGTTCGAGGCAGAAATGGGTGTTTTCACCCGAGTTAAACACTCTACTTTTCATTTCGAATGCGAGGAAAGCAAATAAAAGTCAAATAAAGAATTATGACAATAGAGATTGATCACGTATCAAGTATTGTACTTCCCGCCTATTTTTTAATTTTTGTTTTTGATTCGCACTTTTTTCAGGGTAGGCTCTAGTCTTTTGATCATACCGCCTTGTCATTAGTTATATTTTTCCATACAAAATAGTCTTCAGTTTTTTAATTTTTTCAGTATTATTTTTTACGCACATATTATTTTGAAGCGCTATAGAGTATTTTTTTATGGTTTGACGCGTTACAGAGGCGTAGTCAGGTTTAGTCGAAGTCTCAAAATCAAAATACTGAGTAAAATACACAATATTTTAAGGTACACCGGTCCAAATAATATTTTTTTGTGCTATTTACCTTTTATTTTATTGTAATTTAACTCTTTTTTTGTTTATCACCATTCAAAAATCAGATTCTTGTATTCACTTAATCGAACTTTGGCTGTATACGTTTTTGCCGTCGCCTCAAGATGTGCTTAAATTTTTTTTTACTTTTCCTCCCTAGGGCCGAAATCTATCACTTTCAACTCGCATATCAGGTAAGTAATGACCCACTTTCAGAGCATGAGAGATGAAATAATTATTTGTTATACTCGTACATAAACCTACTCGTAATATTATTAATACAAAACATTTTATCTGCGGGTCATTCATATGTATGTTAATTCTTACCTCGGGATCAAAGCCGACATTAAAATTTCGCTAATAAAAAAAAAACACTATGCCCTGAAGTAGTCCATGTTTTAATTGTTGTTATATAAATGTGTTAAGAAGATTGTGATAAGAAGAGTTTAGTCATTTTAGTGTAAATAGGTAGGTAGGTTAGATAGTCCAAGAAGCCCAGGACTTTAATTGGCTGTGCCATAGCGGCTGGCACGTAAGATTTTGTTGCCTTTAGTCAACATTTCATCGCAAAACGGGTTTTAATATATTTTTTTCAAAATTACTATATAGCTGCTACTTTTTATTAAATTCATTCGGCCATTTTGGACTTAACCAATTATATGTGTGCCCGTTGACGGAAATATAAATATAAAAATAAACTGACAAATTGGTGTGGTGTAATGCAATATTACAAACCCACAATTTGCCAGTATTTTTATATGTATTTTTTCAGTATTTTTTTTACAAATATGCATAATCTAACCATGACATAATTAAGTTGTGTGATACGCATTTATAAACCATGCTCGCAATAGTTAGGGGTCGTAAATAAATTTTAAGGACTCGAGAGATCTTTGTACTTATTTTAGATGCAAGTTGCGTTTTAAATATTATTTCCGTAAAATTTAATGTAACTATTTTGCCTAAATCAAGTTTCTTACTCATGTTTAGGGTTCCGTACCAAAAGGGTAAAACGGGAATCCTATTACTGAGACTTCGCTGTCCGTCCGTCCGTCCGTCTGTCTTGAGCTGTATCTCATGAACCGTGATCGTTAGAGAGATGAAATTGTCACAGAAGATGTATTTCTGTTGCAACTATCACAACACATACTAAAAAACAGAATATGATAAATATTTAAGGGGGCTGCCATACAACAAACGTAATTTTTTTGGACGTTTTAGTACGGAACCCTTTGTGCGCGGGTCCGATTCGCACTTGGCCGGTTTTTGTAGTTTTGTTGTGTGTAGCTCTTGACAGCAAGAAAGAATTGTGTCTGTATTTCTTTGAGAAGCAAAACGTTTGAATAGAGGTTTTGCCGGAGGGTGTGCAATTTAATATTCATCGGAATGATTTCTTTTAGGTTCGAACACAACCTACGATTATATAATATATATTATAGCGATAACACTTGATATTTCTCTTAGTTGTAGGTACGTATAGTGCTAAATATAGTAAATATACAAAAGCATATGTAGATATCTCCTAATTCTGTAGGAAATGTCAAAGAAGCGATAGATGGAAGGGTTCGATTTTTCGAAAATTATACCTCCGCTTACAAAAATTCTTAACATATTTTCACGGTCTCATTACTTAAACAAAATTATAATTACTTTAACTCTGGAGTTTCAAGGCAAAACTGCACATTAAATAAAACGTCGTTACGCAATGCCGACGACGGTCATGAGAGAGCTCATGGTGATAGATGATATTACAGAACAATTAATCTCGGACAAAATATGCGGACGATTTGCGAGCGAGTGGTCGGGCCTAATGGTCGGGAGATTATCACGCGCCCACGCCCAGAGATCACCCCACCTGCTCTCATTAGCGCGAATAATTTCACGTTAACTAACTAAACACAACATACGCCACTGACTAAACATATTCTATAAAACCGTTTATTTAAAAGGAACTATTTTGCATTGATGAGAAATCTCGGTTGGCAATAACATGTCGCCACATTCTCATATATCAAATAGAGGGTTTTCATAATAGCGGCGGCGGAACTGCGCTCGGACACTGAAGGCGTTGTTATGCGACGCTGCTGTCCTCGGATAATGTCTTGCATAAATTTACTGTAATCGTGTAAACCCAGTGCCGCTTGCATAATTTAATGCAGGCCAACAATGCTGTTTACATTAAAACATCACTAGCAGGTTGCATTTGTATAATAGTGCAATTTGAAGATGTGTTTTGGTCGTATTTATTATATCATACAGAATATAACTATTGCTATAGTGTTATATTCTGTATAACTATAGCAGATATAAGATGACAACCTTTGTGGTTCATTGGTTAGATACTGCTTACAGAGCTCGAAGGCACGACGACACGGCTCGAAGGAACGCAAGACGTTCGAATCCCACACAGGAATAAACTTCGTGTGATGAGGAGGATGAAGTATGTTTATCAGTCATCTTGATCGAATAACACAAGTTTATATTAGCGGCCTTCGGGGGGCTCGCTACAGCCTCGCAGCACGGAGCATGCAAATTCACTCAACGACGCGGGATAAAACCCGACCCCAAAGATGCGGGATAATACCCGGCCCAACCGCAGACAGAGGCCCCACAGGTGACCAAAGTCCACCGGCGCTACAGGGAATACCGCGCTCGGCAATTATTGGGTGCAAAGGGGCTCTACCAACATCTATAGGGCCCCAGCGACCTCACCTGCTAGTGGCGCACCTGCTGATAAACGGACGAGGCTCGTTAATTTACGGTACCTATGGAGTGGCTTCGGCCCCTACGTGGGTACCAGGTGGTACAACAGTGTTGGTCCGGGGGGGTACCACCGTGCAGCTGTGCTAAAGCCCCCCAAGTAACCCAGCCCAGGCTGGGTTGCGTTAGGGGTTCAGCAGCTGCACCGCCGGGCCCGGGGCGATGTATGGTGCAGCAGGCATGGGACCAGTGGGGGCGAAACGGAGTCTAGTGTGGGTGGTGTGGGTCGATTCGCCGGCCAGGGAGACCCTTAGCAACGGCGTTGCCGCGGCCGCCCGCAACACAGTCATGGGGCCCGCCTGGGGCCAACCACCCCAGGAGGCTGCCCCACATGTTGCGCATAATCCTGATGTGGGATCGCCGCTCCGGGTGGTAACCGGTGTGGGGTAGCGGCGGCCTTGCATCAGGGGGGTTTGGGAGCCCTTCCGTCCGGCGAGTCGGCTCCGACCTAACCACACGGTTCTAGACAAAGCTAGCCCCTGCGCTTTGTCACTTACTGCTGCACCAGATGTCGCCTTGTCTTCACGCTTCTTCTTCAAAATCTACAATGGCAGTGCAACAAAAAAGAAATAAACGTTACACAGCGGCCCTAGGAAACCCCACAACTTCACATTTCGAGGTGGAGTTCACTAACGTCCGTGGACTCCATGCGAACCTCGATACCGTCCACCACCACCTTGAGACGGCACGGCCCGCTGTGATGTTCCTCACGGAGACACAAATACGCCGCCCTGACGACACGTCTTACCTGTGTTACCCCGGCTATGTCATCGAGGAACAATTTCGAGACAGAGCCGGGGTGTGCGTGTTCGTTAGGGCGGATGTTTGCTGCCGCCGGTTGCGCTGCCTAGAGAACCCCTCCAATTCCGTCCTTTGGCTGCACGTAGACCATGACTCTATGAGCCAGATCTACGTGTGCGTCTACCGATCCCACACAGGGGATTCTGAGACAACAAAGCTCTTCCAGTACCTCAGCGAGACGGCTGATGAAGCGCAGGTGCGGTTCCCGAACGCTGACCTAGTATTTCTGGGGGACTTCAATGGCCATCACATTGAATGGCTGGGGTCCCTCAAGACTGATCATGCGGGTAGAGCCGCCCATGCGTTCGCTCTCTCCCACGGTCTGACCCAGATGGTATGCGGGATCACCCGGATACCAGACAGGTCAGATCACGCGCCCGCTCTGCTGGATCTACTGCTGACGAGTCGCCCAGCCCAGTACAGTGTTTCGGTAGGAGCCCCACTGGGTAGTTCCGACCACTGTGTTGTTCACGCTGGCATGAAGGTGTCACCTCCTGCACGTCCTGTACAAACGTCACGACGACTATGGCACTACTCGTCAGCGGATTGGGACGGTCTACGCGATTATTATGCGTCCGTCCCCTGGAGCCAGCGCTGCTTTGTAGGAAAGGCTCCTTCGGATAGTGCTTCTGCTATTGCTGGCGAGATCAGTTTAGGGATGGATTATTACATCCCTTTCACTGATGTCGCCAGTATCCGCAGAGCCCGTCCCTGGTTCGGGCGAGATTGTGCCAAAGCTGTTCGACAAAAACAGTCGGCATATCGCGCCTGGATCAGGGCCCGGGCTGTGCGCGACCCAAACGTGGGCCACCTCAAAGCAGCGTACAACCGGGCCACAAAGTCGAGTAAGAGGGCCTTTAAGAGAGCGGATGCCCAGCGCGTCGCGCGGCTTGGTCAGGAGCTCACTTCCCATCCCACGGGCAGCCGTGGATTCTGGCAACTGGCCAAAGCCGTGCAATCTAACTTTTGTCAGCCCTCGCTGCCACCGCTGCGTTACCCAGATGGAACACTGGCTCACAAAGCCCAAGAGAAAGCGGATATGCTCGCAGACCTCTTTGCGGCTAATTCCTGGGTCGACGACCGTGGCCTGCAGCCCCCCGCCATCGCCAACTGTGGCCACACAATGCCTGATATTGTTATCAGGCAATGTGATGTACGGGCAGTGCTGCGGTCACTCGACACGCGGAAAGCCAGTAGCCCTGACGGCATTCCGGCGGTGGTGCTACGAAAATGTGCAGCTGAGTTGTCTCCAGTATTAACGCGTCTGTACCGCCTGTCATACTCTTCAGGGCTCGTGCCGGAGGTCTGGAAGGAGGCGAACGTACAACCGATCCCCAAGAAAGGGGATCGGTCCGATCCAGGCAACTATCGACCCATAGCTGTCACCTCAGTCATTTGCAAGGTGCTTGAGCTCCTTATAAATAAGCAGCTCATGCAATTCCTAGAGGATCACTCGTTAATCAATGATCGACAATACGGCTTCAGGCCAAAGCGATCAACGGGTGATCTTCTGGCATTCGTAACGCATGTCTGGGGTGGGGCTATGGAAAGGCACGGCGAGTCCTTGGCTATTAGCCTGGACATCGCCAAAGCCTTCGATAGGGTCTGGCATGCTTCGCTCCTTTCCAAGCTTCCGGCATATGGTCTACCTCCTCAACTGTGCAGCTGGATTGCCAGCTTTTTAAACGAGCGCCGAGTGCGGGTCCTCTGCGATGGCCAGGCTTCTCGCTTCTTGCAAGTGAATGCCGGGGTACCGCAGGGGTCCGTACTATCACCAACTCTCTTTCTTCTGCATATCAATGATATGCTATCCCTCGGGAACATTCATTGCTATGCAGATGACAGCACACTGCACGGGAGTTACTCGGTTCGTCCGACGGCGGCGCGATCTGAGATTGAGGAGGAGAGGCGACGACTCGTGGCTGATCTCGACCGTAACCTCGACAATATCTCTCAATGGGGTACCGAGAACCTGGTCGAGTTCAATGCCCGCAAAACACAGGCGTGTGCATTTACTGCGAAGAAATCCCCTTTCCTTCCCCTACCCTCTCTTCAGAATGCATTATTACCAATGAAGGACAACCTTGATATCCTTGGCATAGACGTTCGTCGAGAGCTCAATAATAAAAACTACATCGAAAGATGTATAGGGCTAGCTTCGCGGAAACTAGGAATACTGAATAAGGTAAAGAGATTCTTTACACCGGACCGGAGGTGTCTGCTGTACAAGACGCAGATTAGACCCTGCGTCGAATACTGCTCTCACCTCTGGGACGGCTCCGCGAAGTATCTGCTGGACGCTCTCGACGCTATGCAGCGACGGGCTATCCGTATTATAGGTTGTCCGGAGGTAACGGGAAGCCTTGAGCCGCTAGCTCAGCGCCGAACAATAGCTTCCTTGGCCGCATTCTACCGTATTTACCACGGCGAGTGTTCTGAAGAGCTCTTCAATCTGATCCCACCCTCTTCCTTCCGATTCCGAACGACTCGTGCCGGGCAGAGATGCCACCCCCACACAGTGGATAGCATGTTCGCGAGAACCGAACGTTTTAAACGTTCGTTTCTCTGCCGAACGATAGTGGCCTGGAACGCCCTGCCTGTGCACGTGTTTCCTCCCACATATAATCCTGGGTTCTTTAAGCGGAGCGTGAAGAGGCACATCAGTAGGTCGTCAAGTTGAGGGCCACTCTCAATAGTAATGTGTGCTGTGAGAGTGGCCCACAATCGCTAGACGTCGTCACGACTTACCACCAGGCGGGCGGCGTCAATTTGGCGAACCAAATATAAAAAAAAAAAAAAAAAAAAAATAAATGAACGTAAGGGCGGCTGCGGCCTCGGGACACGATCCTGACCGTTGGAATTTTGGTTTAAATTACGTACTGTGAAGGTGCTTGCATATTCGCATACGACCTCACTGAGTTTATTGTAGACTTGTATTGGCTGGATACGAATCTAAGAATTTAAAATATTATGAAACATTTAAACGGAATAGAGCAGATGGAAGAAACAGTAGAGGAGTTGGGCCAGGGCCGCGGTGGCGGACAAAGAGAATACAATACTACCCGGCGCCTCCACCATGTAACGTTGAAGAAACGTTGAGCTCAGATATATGTTCAGGGAGCCGGCATGTGAAGGTCCTTGCACATTCGCATACGACCTTATTGAGTTTATTGTAGACTTGTATTGGCTGGATACGAATCTAAGAATTTAAAATATTATGAAACATTTAAACGGTATAGAACAGATGGAAGAAACAGAAGAGGAGTCGGGCCAGGGCCGCGGTGGTGGACAAAGAGAATACAATACTACGTGGTGGCGGATACCTGGGCTCCTGAAGAAGAAGTCTAAAATGAATCAAGAATAGTTATCCTACTAATATTATAAACGCAAAAGTCTGTGAGTATGTATGTATGTATGTATGTATGAATGGATGGATGTTTGTTACTCTTTCACGTAAAAACTACTGAATGGATTTTAATGAAACTTTACAATAATATAGCTTATACATCAGAATAACACATAGACTACAATTTATAAAGATATTGTGTGAATTGTTCAAAATATGACGCGGCGCGACGGGAACTCCAAATTACCACGCGGGCGAAGTCGCGGGCGACCAGTAGTAATTTTATAATTGTAAAATACATTCTATCACGGGGTATTGAAGAGTTTTAATTCAAAGTAGATACGATCCCGAGTATATATATCTGAGCTCAACGTTACTTCAACGTTACAGTACCTACCGAGTGGTTATGGTTTTCTAATCTTAGTGCCCGGTAACGGTAACGGTAATTGCCCTCTATTACTTGGGCCCTACAAAATTACTGGTAAAGTGTGGGTATGTATTGCACCTCTACCTACCCGTTCGGTGATCTAGTCGCGATGATATGCGTGTGATTAATTAATTATCATATTCCCAATATTTTGCTATCTACTGTCAAAATAATTACGCATACGATGGCAGTCTGTGTCGCAAATGCTCTGTAAATTGGAGATCCTTGTTCCATACACCTTGCAACATAATTGGTATTGAACTTAGCCATGCAGAGAACCAATAGGTATCGCAATATCAATCATGATTGCCTTTGAACAATTTAACAGCACTTTGCTCAGTAGGTAATGATTAAAGCAATACGAGTAGTACCAACAGCGCTTGCGATCATAGAGCAACACGGTCGTCGTACACGGTCGTCGTATGCTTGCGATAGACAACGACAGATTAGTTCAGTAGTTCAATTATTTGGTAAATTTGGCTAAAAAGGTTCCTAAGTACTTCTTCTTTTATCACAGGCTTTGTTGTGATGCTGATGACTTGGAACTTTGTTTAAACTAGTATATAATGTGAAAAAATGTCATTAGGTACTGTTTCGATAATACTTATTCAAAATCGAGTGGTTAAAATTCCCTAGTTGGCTGAAATTGCAGGAGTGGCAGGCAATACAGGAAACAAGGTGAGTCGTCGTCATCAATTCAAATTAGAGTCTGATTGCAGTATTATGCTTGCATTTAGCAAATGAAACCACTACCTAGGTAGAAAGTACTAGGTAGGCACTGAAAATTATGTTACAACATTAAATTTTATTTCCTTAGAGCGCAATTCGAATTAAAATGTTTTGCGCAATAAACACAGGATAGAAGCACAAAATAAAGAAGTAGTTGAATGAGTTTCATATTTAATTCATTTAATTGCAACTATATTAAATGAACCGATGTGGATGCCGAGGCGGAGTGGTTCAGGAGAGCCATGTCGCAAATCTGTGATGCGGCGATGCCTAGGGTTACACCCAGACCGGCCAGGAAGCAGGTGTACTGGTGGTCGCCGGAGATTGCAGAGCTGCGCGCAGCATGCATCTCCGCCCGCCGCCGGTACACCAGGTTTCGCCGGAGGCGTCGCCGCCCAGACGACGCGGCAGCCCGAGAGGCGGAGCTTTTTCAGGCATACAGGGAGGCTAAAGGTAATCTCCAGGAGACGATAAAGCGGGCCAAGACGGCGGCCCGCGAGGAGCTCCTGGAGACCCTGCAGCAGAACCCATGGGGGCGCCCGTACCTACAGGTCAGGGAGAAACTCCGACCTAGGGCGCCCCCACTGACCCAGAGTCTCCAGCCGCAGCAGCTGGAGCGGGTCATGGGCTCCCTGTTTCCGACGAGCGCGGAGGAGCACGTCCCTCCGCGCATGGCTCCGTCTCTGCCCGACGCGGATAGCACCAACGAAGACGACGTACCCGAAGTCAGGGTGGGGGAGCTAGGTGCGGCAGTACTCCGGCTTAAACGCCGGAAAATCACTGCCCCCGGACCCGACGGCATTCCTGGCCGTGCATGGGTCCTGGCCCTCGAAGAACTCGGGCCTCGACTGATGGGGCTCTTTAGCGCATGCCTCGAAAGGGGCCAGTTTCCCAAAGTGTGGAGGACGGGGAAACTGGTCCTGATCCGTAAGGCGGGGCGGCCGGTGGACTCACCGTCCGGATACCGGCCGATCGTGTTGCTCGACGAGGTGTGTAAGCTCTTTGAGCGAATTATCGCGGAACGCCTCGTCGAGCATCTCACGAGTGTGGGGCCAGACCTGGCGGATAACCAGTTCGGTTTCCGTCGGGGACGCTCCACCGTGAGCACGATCATGCGCGTGAAGAGCCTGACGGAGGAAGCAGTCTCGCAGGGCAAGGTGGTGGTGGCGGTGTCTCTTGACATCGCCAACGCGTTCAACACCTTGCCATGGAGCTGCGTTAGGGTGGCGCTCGTGTATGACGAAACGCCTCTCTACCTCCGTCGTATTGTCGGGGCCTATCTCTCGGAGAGGGCCATAGCTTTCCCCAGCTGACTCGGGCCAGCTCGGCGAGATGTGTCGTGCGGTGTTCCGCAGGGGTCGGTCCTGGGGCCGCTTCTGTGGAACATCGGCTACGACTGGGTGCTGCGGGGTGCGTTGCCTAGGGGTGTCGGCGTAACGTGCTACGCCGACGATACCCTCGTCACGGCGCGGGGTGCAACGTACCAGGAGGCAGCACTCAAGGTCACGACGGGTGTTGCTCGAGTCGTGGGTCGGATACGGCAACTGGGACTGGAGGTGGCCTTGCACAAGTCCGAGGTTCTGTGTTTTCACAGACCTCGGAACGGTCCACCAGAAGGTTCCAGCATAAATGTGGGAGGCGTTAGCATCGGCATCAAGCCCTCGATTAAGTACCTAGGGATCGTACTTGATAGCCGATGGAACTTCGGACCACATTTCCGAAGTTTGATCCCCAAGGTGACGCAGGCATCGGTCGCGCTTTCGCGACTGATGCCCAACCTAAAGGGACCCAACGCCTCCTGCAGGAGACTGTACCTGGGGATCATGCGGAGTATGGCCCTATACGGGGCTCCCGTATGGGCGGATAGGTTGGCGGTCAAGGGGAACGTGACTGTTAAACAGACCACTTAGAACCTTGGCCGTCAGAACCATACGGGGGTACCGCACGATCTCCGGAGAGGCTGCATGTCTCCTAGCCGGGACCCCTCCATGGGACCTGGAAGCAAGAGCCCTTGCGTCATTGTTCCAATGGCGCAAGGAGGCGCTGGAGCGGGACCACAGGCCTGCGTCTCGAGAAATCGAGGACCAGCGGTCCCAACTCCGCCAGGATCTCATGGAGTCATGGAGGGTGCGACTTGAGCAACCCAAGGGGGGTGCCATCTTCATCGCGGCGGTGAGACCGATCATGGACGATTGGCTGCAGAGGCAGCATGGTGACCTCACGTACCGTGGGACGCAGATCGTTGCCGGGCATGGATGCTTCGGTAGCTATCTGTTTCGCATGCATCGTGAGGTCACACCCCGGTGTCAACACTGCGAGGTTTCCGACGACGACACCGCACTCCACACGCTGGTGGAGTGCTCAGCGTGGGCGAGTCAGCGCCGGGACCTCGTAGTGGGTCTGGGCGTGGATACCTTCTCGCTGGGGACCATGCTTCAAGCCATGGTATCCAGCGGGAGTAGGTCGAACGCGGCCGTGTCCTTCTGCGAGCAAGTCATGCTTGCGAAGGAGGCGGCCGGGAGGGAGAGGGAGCGTACCCTCCCCGCCGAGTTCCGTAGTCGGCGGCCAGGCCGCCCCAGACTACGCGACTACGCCCAAGACTATCGTCCTCCATGATCGGGGCCTGAGGACGGCGGGATCGCCACCCACCGTCCTTAAAGAAGCAGGCTAGAAGGGTTGCGTGCTGCGGGGCCTTTGCCCCATAGCACGCAACCAGATTCATTCACTGACGCGGGATAAAACCCGACCCCAATGACGCGGGATTCTCGTCCCGACCAAACACCCGCAGAGACCACAGAGGTGGTCAGAGTCCGCCGGGTGCCACTGGATATACCCTCTGCTAGTAACCAGAGACGCCCGGCAACGGACGTTAGAGCGGCCGCGGCCTTGGCCGCGGAATTAAAAAAAAAAAAAAAAAAAAAGAACTATATTAAATGAAGAGAGGAGAAAATCTACATCTACGAACGCTTATTACAGGATTTAAGTGACATGCTTAATATGCAGTTAGACTACATAAATTAGAGATTATGAAACCGTATACCTGTGCTCGGACTACAGACATTTGTAGGTGTGTAACATGGCTATTGGAATTAGGTTCGGATTACATAATGGTTATTGGTTTTGTATTGGATATGATGCCTGGTAACGGCAATGTTTATGTTGGTGGCTATAACTAACCTTATGGCTAACCACCAAGCCAAGCATTACACGAACAAATATTGATTAGATGTATTAAAGTAACCCATAAAAAACCTTTGATCACGAAACTGTGGTTAGCTTATTCAGCATTTTCTTAAAACAATTCTTCGAATATATAGCTTTCGTAATTCGTGGAGTCAACATTTTAGATACATCTGAAGTCATCATGATGTATCGAATTTTATAACATAGGTACCTATCGTATAAAATCAAGTCTATATTGTATTGCTTTGGTATATAATCGTATAAATATTTGTTTTTGTAGGTCTTTGTTTTAAGTGCCTATTCGAATACTTTATTGCTACGTCAACTGCTGCCAAGATAACCGTACTAAGGGCTCGCTGTAAATTACGTCTACTTTTTCATAGCCATTCCTTCATTACACTACAATAATTCTTATTTTCAGATAATTATCTACGTAGAATGAGCTCATTTCGCTAGAATTATCCTTGTCGTTTAAGACAATATTTTCTCCGAAATAAATTGAATTTCTTTTTGTCACAGTATCTAAACCTCTGAGAGTCATCGTCATAGCTCACCTATATTAAAAAATAATAAACATATGCAAATGATTTATCATGAATCACTCCATATGTTGACGAAAATAGTAGGTATGGAAATTCTAGCGGTACGTTTTCAGTTTATCACATTCAAGCAGACAAACTGGGCGCGGTACAGGTGACGACCTCCGTCGATTCTATACTAGTTCAGTCTTATCTTATAGCTATTTCGTATGTGCATGTGTAAAATCCACCTGAACTCTATCAATTTTATTAAAATCGATCCAGCCTTTTTTTTTTTTTTTTTTTATATTTAGGTCGACAAATTGACGCCACCCGCCTGATGGTAAGCTGTGGCGACGTCTGGTGATTGTGGGCAACTCTCACAGTACACAGTAATACTATAGAGAGTGACCCACAACTTGACGACCCAGTAATGTGCCTCTTCACGCTTCGCTTAAAGAACCCAGGGTTATATGTTGGAGGAAACACGTGCGCGGGCAGGGCGTTCCAAGCCACCATCGTTCGGCAGAGAAACCAACGTTTAAAACGCTCAGTTCTCGCGAAGACGGTTTCCACGGTACGAGAGTGACATCTCTGCCCGACACGTGTTGTTCGGGATCGGAAGGGAGAGGGTGGGATCAGATTGGAGAGCTCTTCAGAACACTCACCGTGGTAAATACGGTAGAACGCGGCCAAGGAAGCAATTGTTCGGCGCTGGGCTAGCGGCTCAAGGCTTCCCGTTACCTCCGGACAATCTATAATGCGAACAGCGCGTCGCTGCATGGCGTCGAGTGCGTCCAGCAAGTACTTCGCGGAGCCGTCCCAGAGGTGAGAGCAGTATTCGACGCAGGGTCTAATCTGTGTTTTGTACAGCAGACACCTCTGGTGTGATGTAAAGAATCGCTTTACCTTGTTCAGTATTCCTAGTTTCCGCGAAGCTAGCCCAATACATCTCTCAATGTATTTAGTGTTATTGAGCTCTCGACGTACGTCTATGCCAAGGATGTCTAGATTATCCTTCATTGGTAATGTTGCATTCTGAAGAGTGGGTAGGGGAAGGAAAGGGGATTTTTTCGCTGTAAATGCACACGCCTGTGTTTTGCGGGCATTGAACTCGACCAAGTTCTCGGCACCCCATTGGGAGATACTGTCGAGGTTACGGTCGAGATCAGACACGAGTCGTCGTCTCTCCTCCTCAATCTCAGATCGCCCCGCCGTCGGACGAACCGAGTAACTCCCGTGCAGTGTGCTGTCATCTGCATAGCAATTAATGTTCCCGAGGGATAGCATATCATTGATATGCAGAAGAAAGAGAGTTGGTGATAGTACGGACCCCTGCGGTACCCCGGCATTCACTTGCAAGAAGCCAGAAGCCTGGCCATCGCAGAGGACCCGCACTCGGCGCTCGTTTAAAAAGCTGGCAATCCAGCTGCACAGTTGAGGAGGTAGACCATATGCCGGAAGCTTGGAAAGGAGCGAAGCATGCCAGACCCTATCGAAAGCTTTGGCGATGTCCAGGCTAATAGCCAAGGACTCGCCGTACTTTTCCATAGCCCCACCCCATACATGCGTGACGAATGCCAGGAGGTCACCCGTTGATCGTTTTGGCCTGAAGCCATATTGCCGATCATTGATTAGCGAGTGATCCTCCAGGTATCGCATGAGCTGCTTATTGATAAGGAGCTCAAGCACCTTGCAGCGATCCCCTTTCTTGGGGATCGGTTGTACGTTCGCCTCTTTCCAGACCTCCGGCACGAGCCCTGTAGAGTATGACAGGCGGTACAGACGCGTTAGTACTGGAGACAACTCAGCGGCACATTTTCGTAACACCACCGCCGGAATGCCGTCAGGGCCACTGGCTTTCCGCGTGTCGAGCGACTGCAGCACTGCCCGTACATCACATTGCCTGATAGCAATATCAGGCATAGTGTGGCCACAGTTGGCGATGGCGGGGGGCTGCAGGCCACGGTCATCGACGCGGGAATTAGCCGCAAAGAGGACTGCGAGCATGTCCGCCTTCTCTTGGGCTTTGTGATGTGAGCTAGTGATCCATCAGGAAAACGCAGTGGTGGCAGCGAGGGTTGGCAAAAATTTGACTGTACGGCTTTGGCCAGTTGCCAGTATCCACGGCTGCCCGTGGGGTGGGATGTGAGCTCCTGACCAAGCCGCACGATGCGCTGGGCATCCGCTCTCTTGAAGGCCCTCTTGCTGAACCTAGTGGCCCTATTGTACGCTGCTTTGAGGCGGTTCACATTCGGGTCACGTGCCGCCCGAGCCCTGACCCAGGCGCGATACGCCGACTGTTTTTTCTGGACAGCCTCGGCACATTCACGCCCGAACCAGGGGCGAGCTTTGCGGATGCTGGCGACATCAGTGAAAGGGATATAATATTCTATCCCTAGACTGATCTCGCTAGCAACGGCAGCAGCGCTATCCGAAGGCGCCTTCCCTGCAAAGCAGCGTTGGCTCCACGGGACGGACGCAAAGTAATCGCGAAAACCGTCCCAGTCTGCCGACGAGTAGTGCCAAAGTCGTCGAGTCATTTGTTCAGCACGAGCAGGCGGTGGCACTTGGAAGCTGGCGTGCACCACACAGTGGTCGGAAGTGCCCAGTGGGGCGCGTACCGACACACTGTACTCGGCTGGGCGACTCGTCAGCAGCAGATCCAGCAAGGCGGGCGTGTGGTCTGACCTGTCAGGTATCCGGGTGATCCCCTGTACCATCTGGGTCAGCCCGTGGGAGAGAGCGAATGCATGGGCAAATCGTCCCGCATGATCGGTCCTAAGGGACCCCAGCCACTCAACGTGATGACCGTTAAAGTCCCCCAGGAAAACCAGGTCAGCGTTCGGGAACCGCACCTGCGCATCGTCAGCCATTTCGTGGAGGTATTCGAAAAGCCTTGTTGTCCCAGTGTCCCCTGTGTGGGAGCGGTAGACGCACACGTAGATCTGGCTCATAGAGCCATGAT
This sequence comes from Nudaria mundana, assembly GCA_963556515.1. Taxonomy (NCBI): domain Eukaryota; kingdom Metazoa; phylum Arthropoda; class Insecta; order Lepidoptera; family Erebidae; genus Nudaria; species Nudaria mundana. The sequence goes on along the minus strand of OY748290.1, from coordinate 8,275,559 downwards.
CCACGTGCAGCCAAAGGACGGAGTAGGAGGGGTTCTCTAGACAGTGCAACCGGCGGCAGCAGACATCCGCCCTAACGAACACGCACACTCCGGCTTTGTCGCGGAATTGTTCCTCAATGACATAACCCGGGTAACTGAGGTAAGACGTGTCGTCAGGGCGGCGTATCTGTGTCTCCGTAAGGAACATCACAGAAGGCCGTGCCGTCTCTAGGTGATGGTGGACGGTATCGAGGTTCGCATGGAGTCCGCGGATATTCGCGAACTCCACCTCAAAAGGAATCGACTTTGTGGGGTTTCTAGAGGCCGCTGTGTACCGTTTATAACTTTGTTGCACTGTCATGATGAGATATAGGGAATCGTGAAGACAGGGCGTCATTTGGTGCGGCAGTAAGTGACAAAGTGCAGAGGCTAGCTTCGTCTAGAACCGTGTGGCTAGGTCGGAGCCGACCCGCCGGACGGAAGGGCTCCCAAACCCCCCTGATGCAAGGCCGCCGCTACCCCACACAGGTTACCACCCGGAGCGGCGACCCCACATCAGGATTATGCGCAACATGTGGGGCAGCCTCCTGGGGTGGTTGGTCCCAGGCGGGCCCCATGACTATGTTGCGGGCGGCCGCGGCAACGCCGTTGCTAAGGGTCTCCCTGGCCGGCGAATCGACCCACACCACCCACACTAGACTCCGCTTCGCCCCCACTGGACCCCTGCCTGCCGCACCATACATCGCCCTGGGCCCGGCAGTGCAGCTGCTGAACCCCTAACGCAACCCAGCCTGGGCTGGGTTACTTGGGGGGCTTTAGCACAGCTGCACGGTGGTACCCCCCCGGACCAACACTGTTGTACCACCTGGTATCCACGTAGGGGCCGAAGCCACCACATGGGTACCGTAATATACGAACCTCGTCCGTTAATCAGCAGGTGCGCCACTAGCAGGTGAGGTCGCTGGGGCCCGATAGATGTTAGAAGGGCCTCTTTGCACCCTTTTAGGATGAGTTAGGGACTAAGGACCGATTTGGCTAATTTTGGTCTTAAAATATTCGTAGAAGTTCAGGGAAAGTTGTTTTTAATTAGAGGCGGTACCACGTCCGCCGGAACCGCTAGTATTTTATGAAATGTTGAAATATAACCGAGGCGATCTTAACAATGAAACATTTGTGGATACGCCTATATTTCAAAAGATGGACTTAATTTGGAAACAGTTTTTCTAACACTTATAAATCCTCGTTTCAATCAAATTTATTTAATCCGATGTGTTTAGTCCTTACATTATATGTCGGGTATATGGAATAAAATCAATTTTGGGCTAAAAGGAGTTCACGTTGATCACATTGCGAAAAGATCAGTTAATATTCAAAGGGTCGTCAATCTCTTATTCAGTACGCGTCTGTGTTTCATCAGCGATTACGCGACCGGTATAAACCTCCCTGCTAACTGACTATACAGTATACAGTTTAGCTGATTTACTGTCTATGAAATTTTACAAGTCATTCATACAAACCTAAAATTTACATCCTTATGGTTGAAAAAATTAGGTATGTACCCATAAAATTATCAGCAGGTATACGCGGTTGGATTCGAAATAATCACGTTACCGACGACTCTCCATTATGTTTGGTTTGTTTACTGAACAAATAATCGGGAAATTCGTTTTCATATTTTGTGAACAATGTATGAAATTGTTTTACGTTCGTGTAATCAAGGCCGATAGATCTTTGCTTTATGTGTAGATAAACTTGTACATCGTTTTGAAAAGGCTATGCGTGCCGGTCTCTAGAGACACCCTACGTGGGGTTGATGTAAAACTTTTCAAGATAGTAAATCGTGCCACAGATAACGCTTATTTTTCTTGCGTATTGCAGTGTATAGTGGTAAGCTATTTCGGGAAATAGTAAGTAGATTTTTCGGTTGTTTGAAATGTGAGGTAGGTATTAAGTAATAGGTACCACATTTCAAGGAAAAAATATTTTGTTTAAATATTTCACAGAAATTTGAACCAAAAAAACTTATCAACCTTATTATACTTAGTTTGTTTATACTGTACTAATGATATTTTATAGGTATACTTAACTCAATCGAAATCTATAATGATTCATTTTAAGGGGCACGTTTTTGAATAACTTCAAATTCCGAGCAGTCCTTCAAATTATTTATTCCGAGCAGTCCTAAAAATTGCAAATCTGTTCTTTTGGGTACTTATTGAAAATGACTGTTGGATGAGTTTGAATGTCACTAGAAAATGATGACCAAGTAAAAGATACCTATTTTAAATGTATGATATTTTCATGACTAACAATGCCATGACAATTGCTCTATGCTATTTTTGTTTGTTTCAGATATTATCGATGAACGTAGGAGAAGACGACCGCATTCTGTCTCAAAGACGGATGCCGTGAGCTCTAGCACCACAGGCGCACGACGTCGCCGTGATGAGCACAACCCGCCAGAATGCTTCGGCGGCCATTCTAAACCGGGAACTGTCGCGTTTGTCGGCTCGACATGGCCGTCAATCGCGCAACTCGCGCAAACAACAACCCTGCGCCCGCGCACATTCATACTCCACCGCGGCACTATGAAATGTGGAAACACGGCAAGTGGCGACAAAAAACGTCACCACCAAGAACAAACGCAGCCGTTAGGGTTCCCAGATAGAAACTTTATACTATAGTGAAATTTTTAGAGGCCTAAGTGTTACTATTGTGTGTAAATATATAGTGGTGTATAGATGTTAATGATGGCGGGAGAAGGGCGAAGTGCGCGTACGCCGTTGCTGGAGTGTGGCGGCGAGTTCGCGCACCAACACAAGACATCGGCGCCACGGTGTTGCTTCTGGCTGGCCAGCCACGTCAATGTGAGGAAATGCGTCGCCGGCATCATGTGCATATCCGTCCTCACCATATTCTTCTATACATATTACGTCACGGCACCTCTAACAAGGTAAACACTCTTGCTTAGTTATAAAATAACTAGGTCGCCGGCAGTCGCGAAACGTACTGTTACGCTGCAGCATATATTTGAGCGAAGCGAGTTTAAATTCAAAATTCTGGCATCGTAATAACCTGGGTAATTCTGTAAGCTATTGATGAGTGCAAAAAAATCCGAAATCGGCCGAGTATTCGCCGAGAAACAATTTAACATAAATCGTTTGAAAAATAATTTGAGTCACCCGTTGAGATAATCATTAATTTATTTAAAAAAAAAATCTTATACGACAGTACCTATTAGTAGGTACCTATACAAACTAAAAATTTTCCCATTGAAATGGCCCAGGCACTATCATATTTGAACTAGGTACCTAATTAATAATACAGTAGATATTTTGGCTCACCATAATTTATTAGGTACCTCTGTAAAATGTTATTGCTTCACCTTAAATTACAAGTCTCTCAGACCCAGATAGGCAAGCGGCAAACCCCCGAAAAAGTGCTTAGAAATGAAAATGACTGACCAATCAGTGAAAATGGGATTTCCCCAATACAAATTTGTACTTTTTGTAAACCTTAGACCAAAAGCCGTCGATTGGGGTTAGTATAATAGTCAGTTGAAGCTTAATATCTGATAAGTATTTAAAATGGTTGTAACTTCTTTAAAACGCATTTTTTCGAAAAAAAAACCACATAGTAAAAAGTGTTCCATTTTGCCCGTTTTACCCTTAGAAATCAATTTCCAATATAAAAACCAACTTTTTATCAGTTAACAAATTAATTTGTTTACAACAATTAATAGCCCAACCGCACAAATTATGTTTTCTTACCAATCGACGCCTTTTGGTCCAACGTTTACAAAAAGTAGAAAATTGTATTGGGGAAATCACATTTTCACTGATTGGTCGGTCATTTTAGTTTTTCAGGGGGTTTGCCGCTTGCCTAAGATGCCCAGTCAATGTCTAAAAATAATTAATTTTGAACTATATTACTTCGGAAGACTATGCCCTGTTAGACAGGCTGTAAAAATTATTAACATAGTGTAAATATTAGTTATGAAAGTTGAAGTAGCGAAAGAAGAATGGCAGGATGTCAGCAAGTGGAATTCGATGTCTCTGCCTAACCCCCAGGCCAGTTTTGGCCAGTTTTACGGAAGTGTATAGGTATGGTACCTTCCGGCTCCTTGACTACACTGGATAATAGAGTTCCACAAAAAAATATGATGTTGATGATGAGATGAAATAAAAATGAATTGAAATGACACCTGAAGTTGTGGCACTATCATCATGTAATCGTGTCGCATGAAGGTGTTCGTTTTCATCTTCACAGTCCGAACCGAAACTCATGAATGATTTTGTAATAGAAAGAGAAAATGCATTGTAAGTTCGTTTGTGGTTGTTAATTCACTTTTAGCACGCCATTTCATTCAGTAATTATGTTTATTACAGTAATAGTTCCGCTATTTCATTCGATTCTAATGTATTTAATTACATTACATACCAACTTACGTAGGCCCAAACTGTTCAAATATACTTATCTCGTTTAAAATAAAAAGTCTGAAATAGTTATAATATAAAATGAATTAAGTAACTCTACTCGCCTGTCATGAAACTTTGGGTATTTTTGCGAGAGACTCGTCGTCAGAGGAGTCAGCAGATGCACTACGTGCACGTGATAACATTTCAGCCACTGTATATGTCAATTAGGGCCTTTAATTTACCTAAATTGGCCTTAAGACTAGCTATATGACGCATTATATAACAACAGCTGACTATTATAATCACCATCAGCATCAGGAATTCTGTATAATTAATGGTAATTGTTTCTATAATTTGCTGTCTGCTCACTAAAACAACAACTTAAGTACCTACTTCTGTTGACATTTTACACTTACATATCTTTTTATGATGTGCACTAAAGAAAAAAAGACTACAACTCTTTGTCTCAGATACCAAAACATCTACTGTTAAAATAAAGTATTTCCTTAAATTCCTACCTTTACTTAGCTGTTGAGATAAATCTTAATGACGGCTTGATGTGGCCCCTGCTTGGAACACAGCTTAAAGTTTGGCAGTCTTTGATTGATTTTCTTGCGAATTTCCTTTTTGTGGCAGTAATTCCTACGCAAAGTGTGGTATCCAAGTTTTAATTACCAGTTCCTTAACTCGAGTGCCGAAAAAATTACTCCTATTATTTTAATGTGGCAATTTCTCTAGTAAGGTACTAAGTTATTTTCGCAGCTACAACATTTTTGAATAAATTCATAATGTCGCTGCTTTAAATCGTATATAGGTAGTAGATACCATAGAATACTTACATGTAATAATAACAACTATAACTGCCATAAAGTTTAAACTGCCTAAACTTTACCAACTGGGTACTTGTGGCACAGCTATGTGTTCCAAAGCCAACATCTCCACAACCTACTAATATTTCAGAGGTCATACTTATGTACAATAGTTGTAGCTTATCAAGTACCTGTCAATTTTTTTTTTATGCTGCAGATTAGATCTAAACTGAACGATTTCCAAGAAGGTCAGAAATCAAAAGATTCCATCACTACTAGTTTTAATATGTGTTATGTTGTACATATATAAGTAAATTTTATTTGCACAGTCTGGTATGGCGTGACCGAGTGCCACGGCCGTTGTCGCAGTGTTCGCTACTCGCTTCGCAACAGCAAGCTGCAAGGGACCACCGTTCTGACGCACGTCTCCGTATTGATGCTAAAGTGCTTGTCATCGTCGAGTCAGCCTACTCGCGGTTAGGACGCGATATCGCGGAGCTACTTGTCGCCAACCGCATACGGTAAGTTCGAGATCTATTATTTTAATAGATCTATTAGATTAATTTTAATAGACTTTTAACTAAGTAGATTTTTTTTTTAAATTCGCGGTCCGAGCTCGCGGCCGCACCTACGTCCATTGCCGAGCGCCTCCGGTAGAGACTGAGAGAATTCCCAGTGGCGCCCGGCGGACCTTGGCCACCTGCGTGGCCACTGGGTGGTGGTCGGGTATTACCCCGCAACTTTGGGGTCAGGTTTTATCCCGCATCGGTGAGTGAAAGCCCCACATCACGCAGCCCTTCTAGCCTGCTTCTGTAAGGACGGTGGGTTGCTAATCCATCGTCCTCAGGCCCCGATCATGGAGGTCGATGGTCCTGGGCGTAGTCACGTCCCGGCGCCCTCGCCGCAGACTTCGGAACTCAGCGGGGAGGATACGCTCCCTCACCCTACCGGCCGGCCCTTCACGAGCATAACCTGCTCGCAGAAGGAGACGGCCACTGGCTCTCGCTAGAGACCATGGCTCGTAGCATGGTCTCCAGCGAGAGAGTATCCACGCCCAGGCCCACAACGAGGTCCCGGCGCTGACTCGCCCAGGCTGAGCATTCCATCAACGTGTGGAATGCCGTGTCTACGCCGGAAGCCTCGCAGTGTTGACACGCGGGTGTGACCTCACGATGCATGCGAAACAGATACTCACCGAAGTTTCCGTGCCCGGTGATGATCTGTGTCGCACGATACGTGAGGCCACCGTGCTGCCTCTGCAACCACTACTCCATGATCGGTTTAACTTTGGTTGCTGAAGTCGCACCTTCCATGTCTCCATGAGATCCTGGCAGAGTAACTAAGTTGATTTGAGATTCAAGTATGTAGGTAAACATTATCATTATAGGTAAGTAATCCTTAAGTTCAAGTTCCGAATTGCTTGTAATGAACTAATTGTCTTTATTATCGATCTTTATTTGATATGAATTACAATTAGAAATTATTATTTGTTTTACAAATGATTTAACCTTTATGAACTTTGTGATAGACACCGACAAATACCTAAACTTTATTTACATAGTACGTACGCAACGAACAATGTTTAAACTGGTCTAAACGTACAATTCGTAGAATCAATAATTCAATTAATTTATTAGTCGGACAAATACGGCGGGCGTTAAACACTCAGCAATCGATGTGTAATGAATGACCTAGATACTTGAATCTCCAATGTGATCAAAGAATTTTAAGCATCATAATAATTATGCATATCTGTAGATCTCAGATAAGTATATACAATAGTATAACATGTCTCTGGCATAGGTGTATGTAAACCTGGTGGTTAGGTATATATCTAAGTGTAAACATGGGATAATTTTGGCATCATTATAATATGCCTAGGTATAGTTGTAAATATATTAGTGTAAACATGGGGTAAAGAATAGTAAAGATAGATCTAAAACGGTATTTTTCTCACCAAATAAGTTTCTATATTAGATCTTATGAGTCGTGTTTATTTTTCATTCGGCAACCTCAACGCACCCACCATAAACCAAAGGTGTACCTAGGCTTTTTGATTTGGATTGGTAAAATAACTTTTTTACTGAGCCTCTGTGAACTCAGCTTCCCTCAGCGCTTGTTTGTAAAATGTTTAACGTGCCCCAAATTAGATTTCCTCCCGTATTTTGTATCAATGAGCTTGGACGTTCGATACAATTTTAATCACATTCGGAAGTAGAAAACAAGTAATTGATTTGAATCCTGTAACTTTAGTGGTTCACGTATTGGATGACTACATGACAGTACTTATAAAAAAAAAATTAAAATTAAAAAAATATTAATTAAAAAACATTATTAAAACTTTTGTAGTTTATGAGAAAAGGAGTGAGTTCCACGTACAATGGCTCAACTCGATGAGGTCGGAAATTTTAATCTCGGAGAAAATGATAATCCTATCAAAAACTTAACACGTTAAAATAGTTCCTTTCTTAAACACAGTTCGTTTGGTTTTAAAACCCATGACACTGGTCAACTCCGGTCATTACCATCGCACCACATAACTGGTTGATGTTGTCAACAGAGAACACCTTAAAACTCACAGATTTTAATAATAGTTGCAGCTATTAAGTCCTGCTCCAGTGCCCCTTGTGCTATTGAAACAATATGACGCAAGAGCTCTCGCTTCCAGGTCCCATGGAGTAGTCTGGCTAAGAGACATGCAGCCTCTAGGGAGATCGTGCTGTGCCCTCTTATTATCTTGACGGCTAAGGTCTTCAGCGGTCTGTTTAAAACAGACACGTTGTTGGCCGTCAATCTCGCCGCCCATACGGGAGCTCCGTATAGGGCCATACTCCGTAAGATCCCTAGGTACAGTCTCCTGGATGCAGGGAGCGTTGGGTCCGCTAAAGTACGATCTAGCGGCTATCGAGTACGAGCCCCAAATACTTCATCTAGGGCTCGATGCCGATGCTAACGTTTCTTACAGTTATGCTGGATCCTGTAGGTGGACCAAGCCGAAGTCCATGAAAGCACAGAGCTTCGAACTTGTGCAGGGCCACCTCCAATCCCAGTCGCCGTATCCGACCCACGACTTGAGCAACACCCGTCATAACCTTGAGAGCTGGCTCCTGGTGTGTTGCTCCTTGAGGCGCATTGCACTACCGTGGCGCAATATCCAAGAACTTTCTTTCCACAAATCTGGCACTTTTCTACAAATTTGCGATCTTAAACGTCGTCGCATAATGATCAAATAATACCTATTTACTGTTTCATCTTCCTGCAAGAATTCTGAGTGTTCACTAGACTCAAAGTAAGGTAGAAGGAAATTACATAGTTTGATTATTTTTAAACTTCCACTGTATTTTTATTTTTCATGAAAACATTAGTCTGACAAGCTCCACAATACAAAATGTTGGCATAACATTATGAGAACTCGACGTACTAATCCTCTTACACCCCACACCCTCATCTGATCTACACCCACAGAAGAAGTTTCTTCGCCTACTGGATTCATATTCGTTTAATATTTATATAAGATCATCTGTTGTTGCTAAATGCACAGAATACGTAATAGCTGAAGGTTGCTTTTGCTCAATACCCTTTTAAATAATACTAGTTATCCCGGCGAACTTTGTATCGCCTCAAATATAAAAAAATATAAAAAACTTCCCTAAACTTCTACGAATATTTTAATATTTCATGCAAATGTATGTATTATTAATTATAATTGAAAAACGCGACGGACGGACAGACAGGATTCATTACGACTTAAAACTCACATAAGGGCTTAATATAATAAGTAATCATCTTTTAACAGGTAGGTGCATGTATTATTTTTATAAAGTCTATATTAATACTTTGTGTGTGTAAACTTTACTTTATTTATGGAGATATAAACCTAAAATTTGTGGTTCGATAATACAAATGAAGGTTTTAGGCAATTGAAAATGAGCACACATTCCTACTAATTACATAGATTGCCACGATTACATACGAAGCCTTTTTATAATACCTATTTAAAGCATTCAACGAATTTTCAATCCTACTTAATTCCACAATCAAATTTTGTTCAAAATAGCAAACAATGACTACATTGCTGAAATTCCTTTTTGCTATAAATTTCCTTGACCTAAATATGTAGTAATATAAATAAAATTACCTCGACCTCGCAATCCATTGCGGTCTAATTTGCTGATAATTTAGAAAAGTACATCAGCACATATGATTGATGTAGTAATATAATCTTAATTAAATATAAAGCAAGGTGTAAGGTGACGCTAATGTGGGAGGCAAAGTAGAATGAGGTGAGGTGTAACGAGATACAGCGTCTCGTCTACGGCAACTCGTTGTCGCAGTTAGTTTGTTAGTAGTACCATTAGAGGCGAGACCGTGGCATCTCCTCCCTATCTCGCTACCTCGTACTTCGTTAATGCTTGTTTGTATAAATACGACTTAATATAAAGTAATTGAGTCGTTTTGATAATGTTTCCTCTCGTAGCGTAAACATAACATCTCTCTTGGAAACACAAATGTACTGTAAATAGGATTCATGCCACCCAGTTCAAATTTAAAAAAGTAAACGTAAGCTTCTGATTTGGAAATCAGAATCACTAATCAAAGTGTAAATGGAATGAACATAATATTGCATGTTATTGATTACGCGTAATAGTTAACGCCGTGTGACGTGAACTCGCAGTGTCACGTAAATTATACAGTATTCTATCTGTTAACGACTAACGATGCACTAGGGAATAGACCACTTTTAATAGGAGGATAATTATTACTTCCATAGGCATAGCCAGTCCAGTCTTTGATTGAAATAAAGAGTTTTAAAAACACAACTAAACACTTTTTTCGGTACCTATATTAATATAATCATAGTAATAGCTTGCACAATATTGATAATTGATAACTAAGAAGTTTGGAACATATGGACACTTCCTTTGTGAGTGAACATAAAATTTATTATGATGTGTTTCACCATTTGATGATGACCCTTTCGATAGCTCGGTTGAATTTGGCGCTATATTATGGTGAGGTATTGTTTTCTTCTTATTTCCACTTGTATTTAGTAGAATTTTGATTATCGGTTGATAATTGCGTGTGAAAAGTTAAAAAAAAACATTAAAGTTCTTTTATATTTCAGTCGGTTGATAATAGACGCTTAATGATCTAATGAACAAATACCTGTTATTAGAATGTTCCTCGGGTGGAAAATAGTAATTTAAATACACGTAAATGTGTCAAGTTCCACAGCTAGAACGCCCTAATACCCTTGAAACTTGGTAAATACACCCACTTAATTACCTCATGCTTCGGTCTACGGATAAGTGTTGTGAACTACTGGAATCACACACACACACATATCACGCTTATATCCCCGAAGGGGTAGGCAGAGGTGCATTACACACCCACAATGATACGGCCCCTGCTAGGAAGTACAATTAAAACGACATAAAACAATTAATGTGACTTTATTAGCAGGGAACCTAGGGTTTATATAATAATAGTAGCTAATAGTGTGTCAGTCGAATAGGATCACATATACTGTATACGGAAGTGCCCGGTGCACTTAACTTTGGTCTACAGGCGACGGCGGTCGGCCGGCAGGGTCCGCTGGTGTCCTCCAATTAATTTTGATCTTAACAGGCCGAGATGCTCCGGATGGTAGGCCACGGAGCGACGGCGCAGCTTCAGGCTGCTCAGCAACAAAAATCTTCACAAATAGGCTTTTCTAAGCCCCAAAGTAGTTCTGGAATAGACACAAGCAGCGGATTAGATACCGGCTCGGCACCGCTTGCCGTAGGCCCCACACGTAAATCGCCGTACAGGTTCCCTAGTTGTCGGACGCGCTGCACAATTATTCACATGAGGGGGGTACACGGCAAGGTTACACATAACACAGGATAACACAAACATGGGAACAAGGAAAACACAGACAGGTGGTTGGCCCCTTCCTATATATCGGTCTCCGACCGGCGGCAGAAAGTCTCAATGCAATATTTAACTAATAATAAAATAATAAAATTTTGCTATAAGCCCAACACAAATGTGGGTACATTTCAAAAGACTACTTTTCTACCTATTACGCGTCGGAGACGACGTTCCTAAATAGTCTGCGTTATGCGTAATTACCATCTAACAATTGAAACTTTACTATGGTTCACTTGATTAGGGAACCCTAAAATGACGGTCCCACTATGGCCGTCTCGACAATACAATATTAAATAATAGGGAATATTCCAGATAGGTGGAATATGATCCCGGTATTTGACTTTACGTTATCCAATAATAAAAAGTTATAAAATTAACGGTTTCCCGCTTAAGGCCGCGTCCCAAGTGGTACGGCTTCACAATAAATTATGTCGGGTAGAAGTATTTTCTCAACCCGGATTCTCCTTCGTGATATTCACAAATTATAATTATAATAATATAAATTACTGCTTAAGGCCGTAGGTGAATAGCCCTTAAGAGAATTTTATGCATAAATGTTTCTAACAATTTATCATTACATTAGACAGGGCAATGTTATTATATTCTAGCATCCCCTATCGGTTTATAAAATAAGTATTTACGTATACAACACATATACATATACAATACATAATATAGTTAACGCATTTAAGCGTGGAGTAATTTTAACTTCCCCGTCCTAAATGTTTTCTCGTATATCTTGTGGTAAGAAATTCAGCATCGTCTTATTTGGACATTTACTTCGACAAAATTTATAAAATAGGTAATGACCTTATTCGCGATTGAGAGTACATGACCGTGGCTCTAATCTAAACAATTATAGGTGGCTTGGGTTACTAATAATCTATGAAGTTAGTCTATGAAATAGTTATTTGGTAATATTCTAATTATAGATCGCGCGGGGGACGTTATACGTAAGCTAATCTGTTCACAGCACTTACCCCGTATCCGGGAGTCACAATTACTTCACACGTGTCCTGCCTTTATTTGATAGTACTATCTGAATTACTTTGTTGATCTTTAATAATTAAATTGTATTAAATTGTAAAAGTTAGCGGCGGTTACGACAGTGGTGTGTAGACTTGGTTATTATTATCTAACTTTTTGTCCTACGAACGCTGCGCGACGGCTTTTATCAACTCGGTTCGGCAATTAACCATGATGGCCCGCCTCCCGGCGTCTAGTGACGTGACCGCTACTCATCGAGGCGTCTTCCCATTGGTCGGCCGGTCGAACGTTATCGGTGCGATCTCAGCCGGTACACAAAACAATGGACTAAGGAATTTCAGTAAACCGGTCTACTTACATTCTAGACGATTCGAATTTAGTGATGTGACCAAACGCAAAATGTACATTGTCGATGTATGCACATCGTAACAGTACCCGACGAACTGGGAGAAGGATTTTAACTGGCCCTGACGACACGTCGTACCTCTGTTACCCGGGCTATATCATTGAGGAACAATTCCGCGATAAAGCCGGGGTGTGCGTGTTCGTTAGGGCGGATGTTTGCTGCCGCCGGTTGCGCTGTCTGGAGAACCCCTCCTACTCCGTCCGTCCGTTTGGCTGCACGTGGATCATGGCTCCATGAGCCAGATCTACGTGTGCGTCTACCGCTCCCACACAGGGGACACTGGGACAACAAGGCTTTTCGAATACCTCAGCGAGATGGCTGACGATGCGCAGGTGCGGTTCCCGAACGCTGACCTGGTTTTCCTGGGGGACTTTAACGGTCATCACGTTGAGTGGCTGGGGTCCCTTAGGACCGATCATGCGGGACGAACCGCCCATGCATTCGCTCTCTCCCACGGGCTGACCCAGATGGTACGAGGGATCACCCGGATACCTGACAGGTCAGACCACACGCCCGCCTTGCTGGATCTACTGCTGACGAGTCGCCCAGCCGAGTACAGTGTGTCGGTACGCGCCCCACTGGGCACATCCGACCACTGTGTGGTGCACGCCAGCTTCCAAGTGCCACCGCCTGCTCGTGCTGAACAAATGACTCGACGACTATGGCACTACTCGTCGGCAGACTGGGACGGTCTCCGCGATTACTTTGCGTCCGTCCCGTGGAGCCAGCGCTGCTTTGTAGGGAAGGCGCCTTCGGATAGCGCTGCTGCCATTGCTGGCGAGATCAGTCTAGGGATAGAATATTCTATCCCTTTCACTGATGTCGCCAGCATCCGCAAAGCTCGCCCCTGGTTCGGGCGTGAATGTGCCGAGGCTGTCCAGAAAAAACAGTCGGCATATCGCGCCTGGGTCAGGGCTCGGGCGGCACGTGACCCGAACGTGAACCGCCTCAAAGCAGCGTACAATCGGGCCACTAGGTTCAGCAAGAGGGCCTTCAAGAGAGCGGATGCCCAGCGCGTCGCGCGGCTTGGTCAGGAGCTCACATCCCATCCCACGGGCAGCCGTGGATACTGGCAACTGGCCAAAGCCGTACAGTCAAATTTTTGTCAACCCTCGCTGCCACCACTGCGTTTTCCTGTTGGATCACTGGCTCACAAAGCCCAAGAGAAGGCGGACATGCTCGCAGACCTCTTTGCGGCTAATTCCCGGGTCGATGACCGTGGCCTGCAGCCCCCCGCCATCGCCAACTGTGGCCACACTATGCCTGATATTGTTATCAGGCAATGTGATGTACGGGCAGTGCTGCGGTCACTCGACACGCGGAAAGCCAGTGGCCCTGACGGCATTCCGGCGGTGGTGCTACGAAAATGTGCTGCTGAGTTGTCTCCAGTATTAACGCGTCTGTACCGCCTGTCATACTCTACAGGCCTCGTGCTGGAGGCCTGGAAGGAGGCGAACGTACAACCGATCCCCAAGAAAGGGGATCGATCCGATCCAGGCAACTATCGACCCATACCTGTCACCTCAGTCATTTGCAAGGTGCTCGAGCTTCTTATTAATAAGCAGCTCATGCGATACCTGGAGGATCACTCGCTAATCAATGATCGGCAATATGGCTTCAGGCCAAAACGATCAACGGGTGACCTCCTGGCATTCGTCACGCATGTATGGGGTGAGGCTATGGAAAAGTTCGGCGAGTCCTTGGCTATTAGCCTGGACATCGCCAAAGCTTTCGATAGGGTCTGGCATGCTTCGCTCCTTTCCAAGCTTCCGGCATATGGTCTACCTCCTGAACTGTGCAGCTGGATTGCCAGTTTTTTAAACGAGCGCCGAGTCCTCTGCGATGGCCAGGCTTCTCGCTTTTTGCAAGTGAATGCCGGGGTACCGCAGGGGTCCGTACTGTCACCAACTCTCTTTCTTCTGCATATCAATGATATGCTTTCCCTCGGGAACATTCATTGCTATGCAGATGACAGTACATTGCACGGGAGTTACTCGGTTCGTCCGACGGCGGGGCGATCTGTGATAGAGGAGGAGAGACGACATCTCGTGGGTGATCTCGACCGAAACCTCGACAGTATCTCCCAATGGGATGCCGAGAACTTGGTCGAGTTCAATGCCCACAAAACACAGGCGTGTGCATTTACAGCGAAAAAATCCCCTTTCCTTCCCCTACCCACTCTTCAGAATGCAATATTACCAATGAAGGACAATCTAGACATCCTTGGCATAGACGTTCGTCGAGAGCTCAATAACACAAAATACATTGAGAGATGTATTGGGCTAGCTTCGCGGAAACTAGGAATACTGAACAAGGTAAAGCGATTCTTTACACCGCACCAGAGGTGTCTGCTGTACAAAACGCAGATTAGACCCTGCGTTGAATACTGCTCTCACCTCTGGGACGGCTCCGCGAAGTATTTGCTAGACGCACTCGACGCTATGCAGCGACGCGCTGTTCGCATTATAGACTGTCCGGAGGTAACGGGAAGCCTTGAGCCGCTAGCCCAGCGCCGAACAATTGCTTCCTTGGCCGCGTTCTACCGTATTTACCACGGTGAGTGTTCTGAAGAGCTCTTCAACCTGATCCCACCCTCTCCCTTCCGATCCCGAACAACGCGTGCTGGCCAGAGATGTCACCCTCATACCGTGGAAACCGTCTTCGCGAGAACCGAGCGTTTTAAACGATCGTTTCTCTGCCGAACGATGGTGGCTTGGAACGCCCTGCCTGCGCACGTGTTTCCTCCAACATATAACCCTGGGCTCTTTAAGCGAAGCGTGAAGAGGCACATTACAGGGTCGTCAAGTTGAGGGCTACTCTCTATAGTATTCCTGTGTACTGTGAGAGTCGCCCTCAATTGCCAGACGTCGCCTCAGCTTACCATCAGGCGAGTGGCGTCAATTTGTCGACCTAAATATAAAAAAAAAAAAAAAAAAAAAAAAAAAACGGGAAACCAGTAAAATCCGCCTATAAACTGCGAAACTTCCTGAAACAACTGACACAAGTCCCCATTCATACAACCTTCTATACTCCATGCACGCAACCTTACATACTACCTAACCTCAACGTCTTCCTCCCGCGGAGGCAGGAAGACGAGTCTTACATATTCTGTCCGGCCCTATCTATCACGATGGGACGTACAACCTGCGCGTTGAGATGTTGATTTAGGCCCCAGCCTGCTTCGACGGCACGTCTTGTCCAACTGAAATTAAACGACTGGGCAACAGAGTCACTAACCGCTCTGACGTGCTTCGGGACCCAGGGAGCACATGAGGCTCCTCTAGATACAGGGAAAACTTCTCATAAGGAAGCTTCCCAAAACACAGTGAAGGCTTATTTTACCCCCGGCCGTTAATACAGCGCAGACTAGACGTTCTTCCTGTTACCTGCGGTTGCCCTGGAGTGTTGTATTCAAAATGATCAGACTGAATCTCCTAATCACAATAAACTTAAATATATATTTCTAATACTTAAACTACATAAATACGATATAGGCACAAGGTGGTCCGTGCCTCAGGGTGGAACCCTGTGTGCGTGTTGGTCTGGTTCATCAACCCTAACGACCGCATAACGGCGATAGATGAAGATGGTGGTCTACAACCCAGCTCGAGTTCTGCACAGAAACTCTTCCACATGTTTATATAATAAGTGATGACTCTAAATACATCTAAATATATGAAGTGTGCCTCAATCCACCCATTTGTGGGTCCACAGGAAAACCAATCCAAACGTAGCTCCTAGCAAAAACATAAGGCATCGGATTAAAACTACGGGGGTCCTGGCCACAATAAATGGGATGAAGCTAAAAACAAAAAAAAAACTAAACATATGGAACAACGAATCCCTATGGACGCTGCTCCTCCAACAACATATAAATTAATACTACGAATTTGTCATCTTGAAGTCCTTCACGTGCCAATTCCTATATTATTACCCGCCATGTCCTCTAGAGTGAAAACTAATGGAGATCGCTTTGCTATGACCTTGCACTTTTGATATTTCGGGGCTAGTTTCTTCATGAAGCGAGCGTCTTTGTCGCTCTGGAAGTACGTACGTTTCCAAACTATATCCCCGACCTCAAATGTTGCCGGCTTCCTTCGAAGATTATATCTCTGAGAGCTCTTAAGGTGACTTTGGTGAAGAGCGGATTGTACTTTATCAAATACAGCTGCCAGCACGCCCTTGTTCTCCGCGTACTCGTCTCTTGGAGGAAGAACTAGATCACTGGGGTCGCCCTCCATATCGTAGTGTGACCCACACGTGACTAATTCCCTGCCATAAACCAGAAATGCAGGCGAGTAACGCGTTACTTCATTAACCGCGCTATTGATGGCGAACTGTATTTGAGGTAAATGTACATCCCATGTCCTGTGATCATCCTCTACGAAAGTGGCAATTGCAGTTACGATCGTTCGGTTGTAGCGTTCAACCAAATTAACTTGAGGTGTGTACTTCGGCGTAAAGTGTACCTTTGGTATCCTGTACTTCTTGTAGTGTGTCCAGTTCTTTACTGACGAATTGGACACCGTTATCTTGCAAGATGACCTCCGGAACCCCATGAACCATAAATACACCCTCTTCTAGATGTTTTACTACGTTGGCTGCTGTAGCACGGCGCAATGGAAATATTAGGCAATATTTTGAGAAACAACAACATACGACCAATATATAGGCGTTTTGCTTCCTAGAAACTGGCAAAGGCCCTACCAAGTCTATTGACAGCATCTGAAACGGTCTACTACATTTATCATACATGTTGACCCAAGGTGCAATGAGTGGAAGCTTTGTATGCCAAACAGGTCTCGCAGGAAGCTGTGAACTTAGCCACGTCCTTGTACATTCCTGGCCAAAAGAATCGAAGGCGAACCTTGTGATACGTCTTGAAGGTCCCCAGATAACCGGATGTAGGTTCTGCGTGATTTTCTCTGATGATACGCGCTCGATCCTCTGCTGGGATGACCTCCTTCCAATCGAATTCCCTGGTCAGGATATTATGGCCCTTGACCTGTTTGTATAACTTACCCTCCGTGATCGAATAGCCCGGGAAGCTCAATGGTTTCGACTTGCAACCGTCGTAAATATTTAAATACCATTGATCCCCCGTTTTTAATGGCGTATCGGCCTCAGCGATGGCAGCTACCGGAAAAGACCGAGACAGAGCGTCAGGAATGACGTTGTCCTTCCCCTTTCTATGTCGTATCTCAAAATCGAAGGATGAAAGACGAGTGCCCCAGCGGGCCAACCGACCCGTAGGATTCGACAATGACAAAAACCATTTCAGCGCTGCATGGTCTGTATAAACTATGAAGCGCTTTCCATTCTCTATATAACACCGCCAATGTTCGAGGGCTACCAGTACAGCCAAGGCTTCACGTTCCGTAACACTGTAGTTACGTTCCGGACCTGATAGGGAACGACTCATGAATGCTATAGCTCTGTCAACTCCATCTATATTCTGGGTTAACATACCGCCCAGCCCGTAGTCGCTCGCATCTGTATGCACCGCGAACGGCAGATCTAGATTGGGACACGCTAAAACAGGTGCCTTAATTAAACAATTTTTTAATGTGGTGAAAGAGTCCTGGGCCTCTTCCGTCCAACGAAATGGTGGAGCTCCTCTCTTTGTAGATGTTAATTTATTTAAGGGCCCCGCTATCTTGCTGAAATCTGGAATGAACCTACGATACCACGACGCTGTACCTAGGAACCGTTTCACGTCCTTCTTACTCGTGGGCGTAGGATACTCCAGGATTGCCTCTACTTTGCGGGGGTCCGTACGCAAACCTTGAGCGTCTACCACATATCCTAAATACTTAAGGCTGTCACGGAAAAATTGACATTTCTCAAAATTGATGGACAAGCTGGCCTGCTTTAATTTTTCCAGCACCCTCAGCAACAATGACACGTGCTCGTCAAACGAGCTGCTAACGATTATTATGTCATCTAAGTAACAAAATACCTTGAGTTCGAACTCAGGGCCGAACAACGTGTCCACCAATCGCTGCTGAGTAGCTGGCCCGTTGGTCAAACCAAATGCCATCACGTTGAACATAAACGTCCCTTTATTCTGCACGTAGAAGCAGGTCTTCTCTCTGTCAGCCGCATCCAGGGGGACCTGCCAGAATGCCTTCGAAAGATCTATAGACGACAAAAATGGAGCATCCCTAAGGTTATCTAAAATCTCCGATATGTATGGCAGACTGTACGAATCCTTCTTCGTCACGGAGTTGAGCTTCCTACTGTCTAGACAAAAACGAGGTTCGCCATCCTTCTTTCCTATAACCAGCACCGGTGACAGCCAAGGACTTTCTCCAGGTGAGATGACATTTAACGCCAACATTTCGTCAACTTGGTCCGAAATGATCTTTTGTTTGTCTGGTGATAGCCGGTAAGAACGCTGTCTAATGGGAGGCGAATCACCTGTGTCTATTCTATGTGTGATGACGGTAGTTCTACCCAACCCGATGGAGTCGAAAGAAACGGACTGGAAATCCTTGATAACTCTATCGGCTATGACCCTTTCCGTGGATGAGAGAGCAGCATACGGGTTGACGTGGCTGGCCTGATGTGATAAGGATCTAAGGATGCTACCTTAAGATCGGAGTCCACATGAAAATCTTTTAACGATAAAAATTTAGGACAAATATTAAATTTTTTCCAAAAGTCGATCCTTAAAATCATAAGGGAATCAATGCTGGGTATAATATGGAATAAAATATATTTGGTGTCGCTCTCGAACGAAACCGGCAACGATATCGAACCTATGGAATTATATGCCTGTCCTGAAGCCGTTGCGATTGATATTCGCTGCTCCTCATTAAGTCTTACGCCGTACTTTATCAACTGTGTATGTGCTTTACGACCTATAATGGATACGGCAGAACCCGAATCCAACAATCCATAAATTTTCTCGCTGTTGCACGTTGGGAGAGACACCTTTACATAAGGGCGAGGGTCGTTACGAGGCCTACTGTCGGAGATCGAGGAGACATGATAAGTTTTAAAAAAATTTCTAATGGTTGTGAGCCACTGCTTCCAGGACTCACTGTCAAATTTATTAGTTCCCCTTCGATCTTCTGACACTAGTTTTTTGGTGGTTTATCAGGGAGGTTAACCACGGTCGAAGATGCTCCACCCTTGCAGGTGTCGCAGTTCTTATATGCGACTCCTCTCCTACCGCATTTTACGCAAGATGGGACAAAAACTTTCCCTGCAACGGACACGTAACCCGGCGCGCAATCTGGGCAGTTGCGCTTAGTGACCCCGCCTTTTCCGCAGTTGAAGCAATGGACCCGTCGCCCAACTGGCCGCTCTGCCATTGCTGACACTCCCGCGTGAACCAATGGTTTCCCCTTGTCCTTTTTGGTGGATTGATAATTAAACTCCGGGGCCATTGTTGACTGCGTCGGCTCCTTAAAGGCGCTGCGGCGCGCCTGGGAGAACTCGTAACTCTTGCATTTCTGTTTCAATTCCCGTAGGGATGTAATAGGAGGACCCCCTGCAATGAAGACGTCGTAGCACGGCCTAATATTCTGGAATATTATATTTAATTGCTGAGCCTCCGACAGTGGCGTGGAAAGTCTAGCGAACATGCCTTGTATGATGGCGAGATAAATGACTATACCCTCCTGCTCTCCCTGGGTCATCGCACGAATTTCCTCAAGGAACCTAACATCATAATTTGGAGGATCGAAGTCCTCCAACAAAGCTTCTCTCAGTTGCTGCCATGTTAAAATAGACGACCTAATGCTACGGAACCAATGGAGTGCATCGCCTGTGAAGAATTCAGTCGCCAACCCTAACAATTTCCTGTCGCTTATCTCCCTCGCCGAGCGCACCTCCTCCATACGTTCCAAGAACGCACGGCCACAACCTTTTCCATCGAATTTGATTTTAACTATGTCAAGGGCAGCGGAGCGGTCGCATGTTACCTTGATCCGCTCGACGGGTGTAATATCTGCGTTAGGGGATGGCTCGTCCACCACTATCATGGGTGCTACCTGGGGCGTTTTATCGAACGAGAACTGGTTTTGTTCTACTGAATACGGTGACCTAAGCGCGGGGCTCCGAGTGCGGGGGGCTTTGGCAGAACCACGAAACGCGACGAATAGCTATCAAAAATTTGCCGCACTCTCGCGAGCTCGGCACTTTCCTCTTTCGAGGCGGGCTTCGTTGCTCTACCTAACCTAAAGTAAATGTGGTTCAAGGCACTGCCCGTCCGCTCGTACAGTGATCTATGGTCCGCGTCCGGCTCCGCCGCCAGCACGTCCAACCCTTCCTTAATTCGTGATAGTGTGGCTTCCACTCCTAACAAATCCTCTGCCAGAGGGTAGTTCGATTCCGTAATCGAGTGCGAATTCGTCCTTCGCCTTTTGCATTTGAATTTTCAAATCATTTATTCTATCCTTGGGTTCCACACCCCTAATAGTTAATTCATAGACTATCTCCGCCTTATTTAACTGTAGGTACTTTATTTTACGTTCCGACATGGTTCGATAATGGGCTAACTGAGAGATTTAAACTAAATATGTATATATATATCAGACTTACGTTCAACAAGATTACTAATAATAATGCGAATGCTGAAAATCTTTACCACAAAATATAATTAAAATCGCCTAATTATTTAAATAGCAACCGTTTCGGTATGCTATACTCAAGTCAAAGCAATTCTTTTTTTTTTTTAAATAAATTTTAACAGTTGTCGAAAATAAAATATACAATTTGCAATACCAATGTGGGTAGCTAAAATAAAAAATATACAGCGACCGTTGAGTCTGCTGGAATTTACATACACAAAATCAGCATGAAAAAATAAAATCGAGAACAAAATGGAGGACACACAAAATTGTGCGTCTATAAAAATTTTGAAAAATCTAAGAGAAAAAAAATAAAAATAAAAAGAATGTGGGTCCTTAAATAAGGCCCAAGGTTTTTGGTGGGCGTTTACCACCTGCCTAACCTTAAAGAAATTGAGTTTTTCTTTTGCTCCCGACCCAGTTCAGGAGGAAGACACAAAAGTAGACACACTTACACACATACAATAGCGCATCCGCTCACAGATATATATTTGTGACGACACACTTTATTTTTAGTTCGGGCGCCAGTGATACGGCCCCTGCTAGGAAGTACAATTAAAACGACATAAAACAATTAATGTGACATTATTAGCAGGGAACCTAGGGTTTATATAATAATAGTAGCTAATAGTGTGTCGGTCGAATAGGATCACATGTACTGTATACTGAAGTGCCCGGTGCACTTAACTTTGGGTATACTGGCGAGGGCGGTCGGCCAGCTGGGTCCGCAGGTGTCCTCCAATTAATTTTGATCTTAACAGGCCGAGATGCTCCGGATGGTAGGCCACGGAGCGACGGCGCAGCTTCAGGCTGCTCAGCAACAAAAATCTTCACAAATAGGCTTTTCTAAGCCCCAAAGTAGTTCTGGAATAGACACAAGCAGCGGATTAGATACCGGCTCGGCACCGCTTGCCGTAGGCCCCACACGTAAATCGCCGTACAGGTTCCCTAGTTGTCGGACGCGCTGCACAATTATTCACATGAGGGTACACGGCAAGGTTACACATAACACAGGATAAAACAAACATGGGAATAAGGAAAACACAGACAGGTGGTTGGCCCCTTCCTATATATCGGTCTCCGACCGGCGGCAGAAAGTCTCAATGCAATATTTAACTAATAATAAAATAATAAAATTTAGCTATAAGCCCAACACAAATGTGGGTACATTTCAAAAGACTACTTTTCTACCTATTACGCGTCGGAGACGACGTTCCTACAGAGTCTGCGTTATGCGTAATTCCCATCTAACAATTGAAACTTTACTATGGTTCACTAGATTAGGGAACCCTAAAATGACGGTCCCTAAATGGCAGTCTAGATAATAAAAATGTTACTGCATAGTATCTCCTAATGGTTCACCAATTTAGGGAACCCCAACATGACGGTCCCACTATGGCCGTCTCGACAATACAATATTAAATAATAGGGAATATTCCAGATAGGTGGAATATGATCCCGGTATTTGACTTTACGTTATCCAATAATAAAAAGTTATAAAATTAACGGTTTCCCGCTTAAGGCCGCGCCTCAAGTGGTACGGCTTCACAATAAATTATGTCGGGTAGAAGTATTTTCTCAACCCGGATTCTCCTTCGTGATATTCACAAATTATAATTATAATAATATAAATTACTGCTTAAGGCCGTAGGTGAATAGCCCTTAAGAGAATTTTATGCATAAATGTTTCTAACAATTTATCATTACATTAGACAGGGCAATGTTATTATATTCTAGCATCCCCTATCGGTTTATAAAATAAGTATTTACGTATACAACACATATACATATACAATACATAATATAGTTAACGCATTTAAGCGTGGAGTAATTTTAACTTCCCCGTCCTAAATGTTTTCTCGTATATCTTGTGGTAAGAAATTCAGCATCGTTTGATTTGGACATTTACTTCGACAAAATTTATAAAATAGGTAATGACCTTATTCGCGATTGAGAGTACATGACCGTGGCTCTAATCTAAACAATTATAGGTGGCTTGGGTTACTAATAATCTATGAAGTTAGTCTATGAAATAGTTATTTGGTAATATTCTAATTATAGATCGCGCGGGGGACGTTACACGTAAGCTAATCTGTTCACAGCACTTACCCCGTATCCGGGAGTCACAATTACTTCACACGTGTCCTGCCTTTATTTGATAGTACTATCTGAATTACTTTGTTGATTTATTAATTATTAAATTGTATTAAATTGTAAAAGTTAGCGGCGGTTACGACAGTGGTGTGTAGACTTGGTTATTATTATCTAACTTTTTGTCCTACGAACGCTGCGCGACGGCTTTTATCAACTCGGTTCGGCAATTAACCATGATGGCCCGCCTCCCGGCGTCTAGTGACGTGACCGCTACTCATCGAGGCGTCTTCCCATTGGTCGGCCGGTCGAACGTTATCGGTGCGATCTCAGCCGGCACACAAAACAATGGACTAAGGAATTTCTCGCTTAGAAAACCGGTCTACTTACATTCTAGACGATTCGAATTTAGTGATGTGACCAAACGCAAAATGTGCATTGTCGATGTATGCACATCGTAACAACAATTTGCCAGTATTTTAGCCCCACGTAATAGGGGGCCAGCAGCCTATTGCCGTCACCGGGCACATTTATAATGGGTTATGTCCAAAATGGCCGAATGAATTTAATAAAAAGTATATTGTAATTTAAAAAAAATTGAAACCCGTTGCCTCGCGATGAAATGTTGATTAAAGGCAACAAAATCTTACGTGCCAGCCGCAATAGCACAGCCAATTAAAGTACTGGGCGACTCGGACTATACTACTGGAATCGGCTAATGTAATTTAGAATAATAAAGGATAAGATAATTTTTCCCACTTTAGCAACCTTTTTTATGGTAGCTTCTTAACGATAAATGATGTTAACCAGAGGGGTGACAAACAATTCACAAGGGTTGTGCTCCGTGATATTCCTTCCATTTATTGAACGTACTCCCGCTCCGTTATCACGAATTAGCTCTCGCTTTGTCGCGTAAAGTTCACGGGTACAGTAGGCTGTTTCGCATGTTCTAATTTAAACCAAGCGCTCTCTCGTTTCAATGCGAGGCTTCTAATTAAGGTAATTAGAAATGTGTTAGCACAGGCAAAATAGGGAGTTTTCGTTGTGCCGTTTTCAAATTGTCTTTCCGTTTTAAAATACAGAATGTCAAATTTGGTACCTAATTACATAAATTTTAAAGAAAATACTAGAAGCAATTAAAATAACCTCGACGTATTTGACGAAATACCTAATGACAAACCGAATTGCATTCTAGCAATGCAATTCGGGTTGTCGGCATGCTTTACTTTGTCTATACCTAGTATTACTTATGGTATCCAAATTGAAACAAGGCTTACTAGTAACTATACCTAGTGCAAAATGTCGGCCAACATTGAACATTGGTAAATATTCTAAAACCAAATATTTCGACAGTTGTTCAATGAAAAGAATCTTAAAACGATATTGCCTTTTCATAATCATAATCATAAAATAGTATAATCTTATCCTCTCTCTATCTTCTATCGATCTTTAAAACTGCGCAACGGAGTTTGATACGGTTTTCACCAATATGGATAGAAATACAAAAATATATGGATTTGGTAAGGATTCATCTAAAAATTCAGTGTCTAAATATCGTTGTAACACGATACACTGGTACCGTCAGTTCGGTAGAACTGCGGTAGGTGGATCCAACGCTAACCTTAATAGTGCGATGTAGAAATTAAGAATATGATATGAAGCAAAAATTCGATGTTGTCGGCAGTGGTCATCGTAGCTCAGTTGGCAGAGCAGTCCTCCTGTTAGGGAAAGGCCGTGGGTTCGAATCCCGCCGATGACATCAGTTTTTGTGATCTATTTATAATTTCTTTCTTAATATTTTAAGAATAGTTTAAGCAAACTCATTGCTTTGAAATACAAAAATAATATGGAAAGAGTTCTCGAAGAAGGTTTTTGTATACAATTTGTCAAGCGGGCGCAGCCGCGGGCGTTCGCTAGTTAAACTCTAAAGTTCTCTGACATGGAAATGTTAAATGAAAACCATCGCTACTTGAAGTTTGTTTTACACGTCAATAATTGACACAGTAACCGACTTCAAACTACCGAAATGGGACCAAATTTAAATGGGAAATAGTAGTTTCCAATTAAAAAAACATTCAAAAACGATTCACCCGGTCCGGTAACAAACATAAAAAAGAAAAAAAAACATACAGTCGAATTGAGAACCTCCTCCTTTTTTGGAAGTCGGTTGAAAAAGAATGAAAACATCATTACCAATCAGCTCTAACTCAGAGAAAAATGAAAACAAGAGTGTAATATATGAAAGGTTCCAATAAGTCGGTGCGGTAATCAAAGGGGAACCCTTTGTTACAACACAGAAATTGAATTCTTGTAGATGTCGTCAGAATTGCCTATGCATAAAGACCCTAATAACAACGATATTTGTATGTATGCTTGGGGTTCTGTAAATGTTATTTAGGTAATAACAAAATGTACCTTTTTATGTATCAGATGATTTCACACCCTCCTGTAACTGTGATTACAGCTCAGATAAACATAGACGTAAACATAGATGACGCAAGTGGATTAAATAAGTATGATTAGAAAACTGTATAGTACAACCTTGGACTGCTTCGACTCGGTTAATTAATTGATGGTTACGTGTAACATTAAATGTGACGTTCGTATTAAGCGTACTCTTTTATCAACAGGTATAAAGTGGAAGTAGCAGGCAAGAGTCTACCTGTACTCACCACTTTGGACAAGGGACGATACGGCGTGATAGTTTTCGAATCTCTATCCAAGTACGCGAATATGGACAAATGGAATCGAGAACTTCTGGACAAATATTGTCGGGAGTATTCTGTGGGTGTAGTCGCGTTCGCAACTCCTGGAGAAGAAACTCTTGTTGGTGCCCAGCTTAAAGGATTTCCATTGTTCATGCACACTAATTTAAGACTTAAGGTAAGTGCCGTGTATCACTTTTAACCTTATTCTTGAATTCATTACTAAAACCAGTTTTTATGCATGTCTTATGTGACTTTATATACAATTGGGACAAGTTCAGGGCAAGACCATCATAGCGATTATAGCTAATATTATTAATGTAA
The DNA here is from genome assembly GCA_963556515.1 of Nudaria mundana. Classification (NCBI taxonomy): domain Eukaryota; kingdom Metazoa; phylum Arthropoda; class Insecta; order Lepidoptera; family Erebidae; genus Nudaria; species Nudaria mundana. The sequence continues at coordinate 8,249,348 of OY748290.1, read as the reverse complement.
TGTATTATTGCCTGCATTTTTTGGTTTTCATTGAAAATAATCCCCTCTATCTATAACATATCTATAAAAGGGTTTTAATAAACGTAAACAATTAGGAAAGATATAAGCAAATAAAATTAATTGAGTATACATCCTGGCTCTAAAAAGTTTTGAAACATTGTTAATTTTTTTATCTAGTTGTTTCTACCTAGTGTCATATTTTATGTTATCTAGGATGCCACGTTAAATTCAGCATCGCCAGTACTAAGGCTTGCTCGTGCCGGTGAGACAGCATACGGCTCACTTCCTGGAGACCATTGGACAGTGTTTCGAGCGAACAGCACCACTTATGAACCAGTCGCGTGGGCGATCAGACACATCGAGTATGGAGCTGAAGGTGACAATATTTTTTTTTTACGATGACAAATTTTTTTTTTTTGCTATCCAATTTTGATGAAAGCTCGTATGTTGCCTCAAATTCAGTTTATTTATCAATAAATCACATCACACCATTAGCACAGAATAGGGAATAGTACTTACATACAGAACTTGCACTCTGACGTTAATTAAAGCACATTCTTTTGTTCACAGAGAACATCATTCGAACGTTAGGGTTGTCCAGTAAAGTAAAATATATACCAGCATAATTTGACCAATAATTATGACGTTAATGCCTCAATATCAACTCTATGGTCAATGTCGTGTCACAAACAAGAGACAACCCTTACTGACTTACAACTTCAAGTTGTAGCTGACGTCACGTATTTTTTGCGATTGTTAGGCGAGTGACGTAGCCCTGCCAGTAGATACAGCGAATAGGTTGTCTCATGTAACAGTAGTTTCAATTAATTGTAATCACCTACGTTGTAATATGTTAATTAATTAAAGGAATTACATCATGCTTACCATAATTGTTTTGCATATACATAATGTTCTTGATACTAACATACCACGACTTGAAAGGTTTCCTTTGTATTTGATATGTTTCGAGTAGGATACATACTCGCATCATATTTCATCTTATATCTTGTACTTTATATTTACATAAGTGTAAACATAATAATTATACTTGCCTAAATCAGGGAAACTTTCATTTCTGGTAAACAGCAAACAGCATTAAAATCAATCATTTAGTTTCAGTTTGACAATTTATATAACTCATTTTCTTCACAATGGTCTAAGCTAGTTCAATCTACCGTAATTACTTATATCAACTAAGGGATATTTTTAAAACGTAACATAAACTTCGGTAACAGACAATGCAGCATTGTGAATCTTCAATAAAACGTACCACGAACGAACCACGCAGTTCTAAATAATGACAATGTTTACAGAAGAGAGTGTACCTCTCGCAACGGTGATACAAGACCACGGCCGTTTGGATGGTGTCCAACGAGTACTGTTCGGCTCGGGTCTACAGTTCTGGTTGCACAGAATACTATTCCTCGACGCGCTTAGCTACCTTAGCCATGGACAACTTAGCTTGAGTCTCGACAGGTGGATCCTCGTCGATATTGATGATATCTTCGTTGGAGAAAGAGGTGGGTTTTGCTTTAGAAACTATTATATTTTCTGGAAACACAGGTGATGATCATGTTGCTTCAACCTTTTTTTTTTTTTTTTTTTTTTTTTTTTTTTTTTTTTTTTTTTTTTTTTTAATTCCGCTCTAACGTCCGTTGCCGGGCGTCTCTGGTTACTAGCAGAGGGTATATCCAGTGGCGCCCGGCGGACTTTGACCACCTCTGTGGTCTCTGCGGGTGTTTGGTCGGGACGAGAATCCCGCGTCATTGGGGTCGGGTTTTATCCCGCGTCAGTGACTGAATCTGGTTGCGTGCTATGGGGCAAAGGCCCCGCAGCACGCAACCCTTCTAGCCTGCTTCTGTAAGGACGGTGGGTGGCGATCCCGCCGTCCTCAGGCCCCGATCATGGAGGACGATAGTCTTGGGCGTAGTCGCGTAGTCTGGGGCGGCCTGGCCGCCGACTACGGAACTCGGCGGGGAGGGTACGCTCCCTCTCCCTCCCGGCCGCCTCCTTCGCGAGCATGATTTGCTCGCATAAGGACACGGCCGCGTTCCACCTACTCCCGCTGGATACCATGGCTTGGAGCATGGTCCCCAGCGAGAGGGTATCCACGCCCAGACCCACTACGAGGTCCCGGCGCTGACTCGCCCACGATGTTGCTTTAACCTTGTTATTTAATGCTATTGTTGCAGACTGTTCTTTTATTATTGTCGTTAAAATATTGCAGGATCTAAAATGAATTTTATAACAGAATTATAAGTCTTGAACAAGCGCAAGCTACAACGCAGCTGGTTCCGCTTTAAAATTGCAAAATAAAAGGATCTACTTTCATTCATTCTACAATAAATTTAGTATTGGACTTGTGAAAGTGAATTGCTTTTACATTGAATGTTTCAAAATATTTATTGGTTTGCATTGGATTTTGCATTGGATTTAAAAATTCCATTCTAAACATAGAAAATTTCTACGACAAGTTATTGTACTAGTACTTATATACGAGTAGGTAAGTGCTTAATTTATACGTTGATGTGCTTGTAGGTTGAGACTGATATTCTGCGATTTTAATCAAATTACAATGAATAGCATATTTGACATCTAATTTGCTTAAAACGTTGAATCCTTTAATTTTGGTCGTAGTCGTAGATCAAACTGTAATAAATAGAAATCCTATCAGTAGTTTTTGAACACAGCTTAAAACACTGGATACTAACGTAGCGTTTAATGAAATAAAAAACTATACCTACATCAAACTTATTAATACTTCACAATATTACGCGCCGGGTTTCTAGTCACTTAAAAAAATTGACTAATAGACATTCCCTTAGTTGGACCATTCACAAAAATTGTATAGCCTAGGTGCACCTGCTATACAAATAATTCTCGTATTTACGTAGTAATAGACCAATTATGTACACTTCTATTTAATCCAATCATGCACCTTTGGCGCCGTTGTGTATTGAATACATATTGACTATTTATGTTTCTCGGTATTTGAGTAAATTATGTACGAGTATGTGGAATAACAGGTAGATACTTGGTATTAGAAAACGGTGTAAAAAGCGTAATATGGTCGTGATATTAATATTAATAGAGATGTTGGTGATCTGATGAATATTAGTAAGTTGCAATAGAAATATGCGCAATGTTGTTGTTGTTGTTGCAAAAATATTCCAACACTGGGAATAATTTAAAGAATTTAAATCTAGTTAATCTATAGATTTTAGCGCCATTTATCTAACATTCTGCGCCTTTGTCCCCCGCATTAGTATGCAAGACAGATCTCCATAATATTAGCACCTAACTGCATGGAATTGTAATACTCTGTCACGTACATTTATCACTATGGAAACTGATATTCATGTGCGAAAATCTGGTCGCATTACTGATCAAATAATCGGTGTAGGTGCTCACTTACACGTGCAATAACATTGAATAAGTTCATTGAACAGGTTGACCTTGCAGTTACCAATTTCAAATGCAAGATACGTCGTACTGGGATAGCTTTCGAGTTTATATTAGATGAGATACCTAAATACCCTTGTACATTCTACACCATCAATAAATTGTGAAGACTTGCATTTTTAGACACATATCTATTACTATCCATACAAAGTCCAAAAGATTTTGGTTTAACTGTGTGTCCTTAATTAAAATTACGTCCTGCGGTCAAGTTGCCGTAAATTAGATATGATGTTTCTCTTGTTGTCTCAAGTTTATTATATAGGGACCTATCATTGCAATCACAGGTCATGTGTCTATTTAACTTTTACTCACTCCCACTCATGATACACAGGTACTCGCCTCCACGAGGAAGATGTAGCGGCAATGTTGGCGTCGCAGGCGGCGCTGCAGCGACTTGTGCCGGGGTTCCGCTTCAACCTGGGATATAGTGCGAAGTACTACCATCACGGGACAGCTTTAGAGAACCGAGGAGACGATACCTTGCTGCAAAATAGGGAACATTTTAACTGGTAAGTTGAATATAAAGCTCATTATTTAGTGCGCGCTGTTACTTCCTCCCGAGTGAATTTGTGCGTGTTTCCTCATGCAAAACACCGAATATCATAATAAAAGTAACACACTCGTATTTACTGTGCTGGGTTTCAGGTCAGGTTATATTGTTCAAATTCAATCAATTTGTTTTAATTTATTATGACTCAATTTGTTTTAATTTACAGGGACTTTATATGTTATATGACTTCATTTAATTTAATCTGATTTTATTTGATTTTCATGTGATTTTTATTACAATTTTATTTGACGTATTTGATTTTATTGGATTTTTATGTGATTTTATTAGAATTTGATTTGACTTAATTTGCTTTTATTTGACATTCATTTGATTATACCGGACTTTATTATATTGTATTTATATACATATATTGGGGTAGGCAAAGCTTTTTTTGTTTTATAATGTGAAGGTAAATGTAGAAAAGCACTATGGCGAACGTGAGTGGTTTGATGATAACCTGGAAACCAAAACAACAATAAAAATCATGTTTTTATTTATTCAATCAATACTATTCTGCTGTTCATACAATACTGCATTTGTATTGTTAGAACTACAATTCAGGCTGTCAAATGTCATTTATGTGAGAAATACAAATTATTAATTCAAACCTTTTAGCTACCATTATAGAAATGTTCGGATATAAATTATACGATGTGTCAGCACAGACATCCGAAATGCGTATCAATACGAATACTTTTTTGCTGTTTAAATTGCCTTGTTGGTTTTATGTTGAAGTGTTTTTTCTATAGATCTTGTGTTTGAAATCAATTGCTTGTACTTTTTGTTTCCAAATTGTTATATATTTCGCAAAATCGTAAGTCGTCCGGCAGTTGTCAAACGTACGGTCTTTTCACTTTAGGATGAATGCTTTTACCACATCTAAGATCTAAGCTAAAAATAATTCCAAATTGTTATATATTTCGTCCGTAATTACTATTCGAAACTTAAATATTTTTAATCTACATTTAACCAATTTATTATAATTGTAGACTACCACCCTATATATTTTCTGATTAAATGGTGTGAAACAAAATATTTAATAATTTGCGTCTGATAATTGCTCTGTGGTCTGGTTATTAATTAGTACCTACTGCGGTGTGTGGAGTCTCTGGCAGGCACGTCTGGCAACAGTTACCTAGTTTTATTATAATTATTATATCGACAATACTCTGTGGTTTATTCTGTTGTTTATGAGTCTGGCTAGAGTAAAACTACTGAAAAATGTCTGCTGTATCATGATGCCGAGCAACGCTCAGATAAAGTTTTTGAATTAAATCGTGTATTAGGTAGGTATTAGCTGTGACTGCAGATACTATTCTTTGTTGTTATTATTAACAAACAGCCGTTTTGGTGTGACCACAAACTCCGTAACATAAAATTTTGACATAACTATTTGATTTGCATTCACCTATGAATATTTATTAATAAGTACGTTATTTCTGACATCTGTAGAATGAAAGACGAAGTACGAGAAAAAAGGAAATTTTCAAACTAAACATCTTATCACATAAAACAAAGTCCTCCACAGCGTCTGTCTGTCTAATATAATAATTTGTGTCTGTCTGTTCGCAATAAACTCAAAAAACAACTGCACCGATTTTGTTATTCTTTTCACTGAGGGATTAGAGTGATTCTTGAGGAAGGTTATAGTACCTATATAATTTGTAACGGACGAAGCCATGGGCGTCCGTTTTACTAATAAAAATACAAAATAAATTGACGCTCACTTAGCGAAGAGAATATCAGGATAGGGACGCAGAGATGAACAATACCCACTTCGCATTGGCTTGAGTTGGCAACATGACTAAAGAGCCCACTCCTTTTCGAGATACTTTTTGTCACCATTTGCAAATAGTTATATTATAAATAATTTAATTTTCCGACACGGAGTTCCCTACTATTAAGTACTTATAAATATTGTTTACCTATCTGCCTTGCGTTTGGATGCCGGAGCCTGACCTAGGCCACCACACTACTGACGACTGATTGACTGAATGACGTAAACTTACTCCTAGCACAAGTAGGTACAAAACATTCGTTCAACGCTTTTAGGATCTCGAAAGCGTCCCTCATAAAAACACATGATTCCAGATGATGACGCATGTGAACGCATCTTTCAATCAACTTATTCGCGAGATAACACCGGTCGCTATACCGTGCATTTCCGCATTAAATACGATCCCACGGAGCTGGGATACTCAGATGTGATTGCGAAACGTCGACTGCACATTTTGGAAAAGAAGTTAGATGCCAATCCAGATTACTACATGCTTTTAGCTCAATTTAAGGGGCTTAGTCCGATATTCGTAATCTAATTTCTCGAAAATGTTTCTTTGGACGGACTCAGGTCTAATGAAGTGTGCGAAGGGTCTAATAGGGATTTTTCATATGTGAAACACGCCGACAAATCTGGTACTAGGCAAAGTAAAAGAAATACGGTTCACTTAATTATACACAAACTGATCCATACTTCTGTCCGACTTTGAAACTTTTCTTATTACTGGACTAGAGATCCCGTGAAAGTTTCTTCGTAATTCTTGTGAAAGAAGTAAGTAACTCTAACCAGCTTCTATCACAACTACGAGAATATACCTTCCTTTAGTACGTACCAACACGCAGTTGGGTATAAGTTTGGTATGTGTTTATATCGTACTTTCTATTCTATTTTGATAGGTTGAATGGGTAATATGCCAGAACGACTGAAGTTTGTAGAATTTCATGTTGATGTTCGTGTTAGGCAGACAATAAGATTTTTTCATCATATCATATTCATAACAAAAACAAAATCGCTTCGGTTCCCTATGTATGCTTAGATCTACAATACTATGCAACGGATTTTGATGCGAATTTCACCAATTGGGAGAGTGATTCTCGAGGAAGGTTTTTGTGTAAGTATATAATTTGTCAAGGGGCCCCGGGCGTCCGCTAGTAACCAATAGAGAAAGTTTGCAGTATCACATTTCAATAGCTTCGTTAAAGAAATACAAATACAACGACCTCTAAGGCTTTAGAGCTATAGGTAGATAGATCCTAGTATCCCCGGCGGTAATCAATATCGGTACAAGAGAATTATTTCATGAAATCAATCGGTGCTCGTACCTATCTAACTAGCGATTTATAGAATGATCTAACGATGTGAGATAGCTTTCTCGTTTCCAATTCACACGGTAACATATTACCAGGATAAAATACCCTCCTACTTACTCGATAAAAGTACACTTATGGAAAATTCAGTGTTTTTTTTCTAAATCCACAAACAACTAAATTTCTCTGGTCTAGAAGAGAACTCTTTTAGCGATCAGGTCGCTATTTGTACTGTCTTTAAGTGTTGTCTTCTAAATCTATATTGCTTTGTTGTGTACAATAAGATGTTTGATTTGAAATTTAACTTAACAGGTTTTGCCACATGTGGAACCACCAACAACCCCACCTATACAACAACGTGTCCCAATTAGAAGCTGAAATGATGCTTAACAAGCAATTCGCGATCGAACATGGAATACCTACGAACTCATGTTATTCAGTATCGCCGCACCATTCGGGCGTTTACCCAGTACATGAGCCCTTGTTTGAAGCTTGGAGGAAAGTGTGGGATGTTAAAGTAACCAGCACTGAGGAGTACCCGCATTTGCGACCGGCGAGGTGAGTTTTGTTTGACTATCCGTATACCTGTACCTATTTCAGATACGTATCAATATTGATTAAGTGCTATGAGAACTAGATAATTAAACTTACAGAACGTTAGTCTCTCAAACTGTAACCACGGTAGGTACAATCGTTCTGAAACTTCGGGAATCATAAGGATCGTCGACCTTTGGTCATGATTAAGTCGTAGTCATAAAGTCATAATATTTTTTTTTTTTTTTTTTATATTTGGTTCGCCAAATTGACGCCGCCCGCCTAGTGGTAAGTCGTGACGACGTCTAGCGATTGTGGGCCACTCTCACAGCACACATTACTATTGAGAGTGGCCCTCAACTTGACGACCTACTGATGTGCCTCTTCACGCTCCGCTTAAAGAACCCAGGATTATATGTGGGAGGAAACACGTGCACAGGCAGGGCGTTCCAGGCCACTATAGTTCGGCAGAGAAACGAACGTTTAAAACGTTCGGTTCTCGCGAACATGCTATCCACTGTGTGGGGGTGGCATCTCTGCCCGGCACGAGTCGTTCGGGATCGGAAGGAAGAGGGTGGGATCAGATTGAAGAGCTCTTCAGAACACTCGCCATGGTAAATACGGTAGAATGCGGCCAAGGAAGCTATTGTTCGGCGCTGAACTAGCGGCTCAAGGGTTCCCGTTACCTCCGGACAATCTATAATACGGATAGCCCGTCGCTGCATAGCTTCGAGAGCGTCCAGCAGATACTTCGCGGAGCCGTCCCAGAGGTGAGAGCAGTATTCGACGCCGGGTCTAATCTGCGTCTTGTACAGCAGACACCTCTGGTCCGGTGTAAAGAATCTCTTTACCTTATTCAGTATTCCTAGTTTCCGCGAAGCTAGCCCTATACTTCTTTCGATGTAGTTTTTATTATTGAGCTCTCGACGAACGTCTATGCCAACGATATCAAGGTTGTCCTTCATTGGTAATAATGCATTCTGAGGAGAGGGTAGGGGAAGGAAAGGGGATTTCTTCGCAGTAAATGCACACACCTGTGTTTTGCGGGCATTGAACTCGACCAGGTTCTCGGTACCCCATTGAGAGATACTGTCGAGGTTACGGTCGAGATCAGCCACGAGTCGTCGTCTCTCCTCCTCAATCTCAGATCGCCCCGCCATCGGACGAACCGAGTAACTCCCGTGCAGTGTGCTGTCATCTGCATAGCAATGAATGTTCCCGAGGGATAGCATATCATTGATATGCAGAAGAAAGAGAGTTGGTGATAGTACGGACCCCTGCGGTACCCCGGCATTCACTTGCAAGAAGCGAGAAGCCTGGCCATCGCAGAGGACCCGCACTCGGCGCTCGTTTAAAAAGCTGGCAATCCAGCTGCACAGTTGAGGAGGTAGACCATATGCCGGAAGCTTGGAAAGGAGCGAAGCATGCCAGACCCTATCGAAGGCTTTGGCGATGTCCAGGCTAATAGCCAAGGACTCGCCGTGCCTTTCCATAGCCCCACCCCAGACATGCGTTACGAATGCCAGAAGATCACCCGTTGATCGCTTTGGCCTGAAGCCGTATTGTCGATCATTAATTAGCGAGTGATCCTCTAGGAATTGCATGAGCTGCTTATTTATAAGGAGCTCAAGCACCTTGCAAATGACTGAGGTGACAGCTATGGGTCGATAGTTGCCTGGATCGGACCGATCCCCTTTCTTGGGGATCGGTTGTACGTTCGCCTCCTTCCAGACCTCCGGCACGAGCCCTGAAGAGTATGACAGGCGGTACAGACGCGTTAATACTGGAGACAACTCAGCTGCACATTTTCGTAGTACCACCGCCGGAATGCCGTCAGGGCCACTGGCTTTCCGCGTGTCGAGTGACCGCAGCACTGCCCGTACATCACATTGCCTGATAACAATATCAGGCATTGTGTGGCCACAGTTGGCGATGGCAGGGGGCTGCAGGCCACGGTCGTTGACCCGGGAATTAGCCGCAAAGAGGTCTGCGAGCATATCCGCTTTCTCTTGGGCTTTGTGAGCCAGTGTTCCATCTGGGTAACGCAGCGGTGGCAGCGAGGGCTGACAAAAGTTAGATTGCACGGCTTTGGCCAGTTGCCAGAATCCACGGCTGCCCGTGGGATGGGAAGTGAGCTCCTGACCAAGCCGCGCGACGCGCTGGGCATCCGCTCTCTTAAAGGCCCTCTTACTCGATTTTGTGGCCCGGTTGTACGCTGCTTTGAGGTGGCACACGTTTGGGTCGCGCACAGCCCGGGCCCTGATCCAGGCGCGATATGCCGACTGTTTTTGTCGAACAGCTTTGGCACAATCTCGTCCGAACCAGGGACGGGCTCTGCGGATACTGGCGACATCAGTGAAAGGGATGTAATAATCCATCCCTAAACTGATCTCGCCAGCAATCGTAGAAGCACTATCCGAAGGAGCCTTTCCTACAAAGCAGCGCTGGCTCCAGGGGACGGACGCATAATAATCACGTAGACCGTCCCAATCCGCTGACGAGTAGTGCCATAGTCGTCGTGACGTTTGTACAGGACGTGCAGGAGGTGACACCTTCATGCCAGCGTGAACAACACAGTGGTCGGAACTACCCAGTGGGGTTCCTACCGAAACACTACTGGGCTGGGCGACTCGTCAGCAGTAGATCCAGCAGAGCGGACGCGTGATCTGACCTGTCTGGTATCCGGGTGATCCCACATACCATCTGGGTCAGACCGTGGGAGAGAGCGAACGCATGGGCGGCTCTACCCGCATGATCAGTCTTGAGGGACCCCAGCCATTCAATGTGATGGCCATTGAAGTCCCCCAGAAATACTAGGTCAGCGTTCGGGAACCGCACCTGCGCTTCATCAGCCGTCTCGCTGAGGTACTGGAAGAGCTTTGTTGTCTCAGAATCCCCTGTGTGGGATCGGTAGACGCACCCGTAGATCTGGCTCATAGAGCCATGGTCTACGTGCAGCCAAAGGACGGAATTGGAGGGGTTCTCTAGGCAGCGCAACCGGCGGCAGCAAACATCCGCCCTAACGAACACGCACACCCCGGCTTTGTCTCGAAATTGTTCCTCGATGACATAGCCGGGGTAACACAGGTAAGACGTGTCGTCAGGGCGGCGTATTTGTGTCTCCGTGAGGAACATCACAGCGGGCCGTACGCCGTTGCTAAGGGTCTCCCTGGCCGGCGAATCGACCCACACCACCCACACTAGACTCCATTTTGCCCCCACTGGTCCCATGCCGGCTGCACCATACATCGCCCCGGGCCCGGCGGTGCAGCTGCTGAACCCCTAACGCAACCCAGCTTGGGCTGGGTTACTTGGGGGGCTTTAGCACAGCTGCACGGTGGTACCCCCCCGGACCAACACTGTTGTACCACCTGGTACCCACGTAGGGGCCGAAGCCACTCCATAGGTACCGTAAATTAACGAGCCTCGTCCGTTTATCAGCAGGTGCGCCACTAGCAGGTGAGGTCGCTGGGGCCCTAAAGATGTTGGTAGAGCCCCTTTGCACCCAAATAATGATAAAGCCCAGTTTGAAAAGGCATCAGATCGAAGTGAAAATCGTGAAAGTTAAAAAAATATGCATATGAGTTTGATTTTATAAATCCTAACTCTGTTACAAATATTAGTGGACACCTACATCTGAACTCCGTGGATGAGTTTTAAATAAAAAAAAGTAATCTGTTTCTCGCATTTAAATATTTTTTTTCCACTTTTTATGCAATCACATCAGAAAATACTTTACACATCGTATAGTTAATCTGTTCATTTGATTTTATTGAGTGCGCTGAGAGTTCGTATGATTTACGGAAATTAATCTCGGACAGGTTTAATATCAAGCTAGCAGGTAAATGGGCTTGTAATTAAGGGTCAGTATTTTATAATGTACTGCGTAGTAAACCCGCTAACAAAGGTGATATAGCAGATAATTACGTTTGCAATATGTACTTGTTTCTGGCAAATTGGCAAATGTTTGCGGTAGGTGTGTGGCGGTTTCCAAACTCCTATTGACCGCAAGCATTGCGTTGTGGCGCTACGAGTATCCCGATAGCCAGGCGTCGACAATGAAATTCCAATAATTATATTACCGGTTCGCTGTGTGCATATGCGGGTATCTTTCAAAGTACACCTATTTAATTGATGAAATAAACACACAGTATGGGTTATATGGGTTGACCGGTTTAAACACCAAAAAAAAACCAGACTGTCGTGCTTTGAGGCTTTTGACATTTCCATATATTTCTCATTCTCTAATAGATTTCTCGATCCGTTATAAATAGTATCGTATGATCCGAAAATCCATGTCTATGTACTAAATTTCATAAAATTCTATTTAAGGTTTAACTTGTGATTGTGAAAACATCCTTCCCGGATCTCATTCTATAACCACGCAATATGCGTAAAAATTACGTATTATGTTTAAAATGGACTTTGTTAAATGACACACTAATCCTTTTAAATAAATTAATTCGTGATCCAGTTAATACAATTGAGTGGAAATGTATAAAGTTTCTCTTTATGTTGTCACAATAATAATTGAGTAGGTAACCTTTATACCGCTAAAGTAATGACAATCATTTTGTCTATCAGGAAATATCTACTAAGATATAATAAAAATATATGCTCTATTGTTAGTCATTAGATTAGATTAGATTATACTTAATTGTACACCAATACAAAAATACAATTGAAACAGAAACTTAATATTTAAATAATATGTACAAATGGCATGTATAAATGAAAAAGTCATAATATTAAAATATGGTTTAATGTGGTAGAGCAGGGTAATTTGGGTACGCGTTTTCGAATATGCAGCCGCATGTAAATATCTCGCTTTGTGCCACATTCCTACACACAATTTTGCGCTCAATAATGTTCTATATAAATAAGGCCGGATTAAATACGTAGGGTACCCTATGTTATTTAGATTTTGCTTCACTTTATTCACGATTTTGTTGAAACCCATGTAGTCCCTAGAAAGGGCAATAAGCTCGCCACCTATTACGTGAGGTAAACGAAGTGACTGGCGAATAGTGGGCGTAATAAGCTCCTCTGTCTAGCCCTTCGGGGTTAAAGACGTGATTTGTGTCTGTCTGTCTAATTGTTTGTTACTCATAGATTCACCTGCAAATGGTTTATCAGGTTTCCAATTTGTATCCATTTACCAGAACACACATATAGGCAAGCGACAAACACCCTAAAAAACTAAAATGACTGACCAATCAGTGAAAATGTGATTTCCCTAATACAAATTTGTACTTTTTGTAAACCTTAGACCAAAAGGCGTCGATTGGTAAGAAAACAAAATTTGTGCGGTTGGACTATTAATTGTTATAAACAAATTAATTTGTTAACTGATAAAAAGTTGGTTTTTATATTGGAAAATGATTTCTAAGGGTAAAACGGGCAAAATAGAACACAAAAAGTGTTTGTAATTTCGTAATTTTTTCGAAAAAATGCGTTTTAAAGAAGTTACAACCATTTTAAAGCGCAAAAATGGTCACATTCAACATTTTTTATCTCGCCGAGTTTTGATCGAATTCAAAAAAATCCTGCGGCAGAATACTTCTCAGATCTTAACCTTCAACTGACTATTTTTCGAAATGAGAAAATATACATTTTTCACATCGTAAAATAGCGTAGCGTTGTTCCGAGTTAAGATACACTATTATAAAGATATTATATACGCATGTAAAGTCGCGTCAACTCGTATAAAGCGCGTGCAATTTGACAGGATTCAAACGGGCAATCAATAAGAAACACCAAACTCCAAAAAAAAAATTTTTTTTGGTTTTTTTTTTGAATTGGAAATCATTGAAAAATTATCTAAGAACTTTTTTGTTTTGGCCGGCATCTGATTTCTCACTGCCTCTGGATTGTGGAACGCTAAAAAAACGCTATTTGTATAAATAGATTGTACGATGTGAAAAATGTATATTTTCTCATTTTGAAAAATAGTCAGTTAAGATCTGATAACTATTCTAACGCAGGATTTTTTTGAATTCGATCAAAACTCGGCGAGATAAAAAATGTTGAATTTTTTTCTTTAAAACGCATTTTTTCGAAAAAAATCACTAAGTAAAAAGGGTTCTATTTTGCCCGTTTTAACCTTAGAAATCATTTTCCAATATAAAAACCAACTTTTTATTAGTTAACAAATTAATTTGTGTATAACAATTAATAGCCCAACCGCACGAATTTTGTTTTCTTACCAATTGACGCCTTTTGGTCCAAGGTTTACAAAAAGTACAAATTTGTATTGGGGAAATCACATTTTCACTGATTGGTCAGTCATTTTCATTTCTAATCACTTTTTCGGGGGTTTGCCGCTTGTCTAATAATACATACGACGTATTTTGTAAACATAAAAAATTAAACAAGATTCGTTTATTTTCCTTTGAATGTTTGAGAATGTCAATGTAAGTATATGCAGAGACAAGTAAGGTACTTGTTATGCAAGTCTTAAGGTTTGCACTTATGCTGAAATGCATTACGTTACTCTGTAAAGATAGGTAGACGTACACAGATCACATGTCTGAAGTGTAACTTTGTATACATTTTGAAAATATTTCCTCTAGTAACATTGCTACCAGTTGCTGTCTGTGAATTGTCTTCTCTCTGTTTATAAGGCGTCTTTTCGACACGGTCGATCTTTGACTTTGAAAATCTTAATTTGAAGAGCTTCTAATACTAATTATACCAAGAGATCTGACAAACGTTGTGCCAATTATGAATAAATGACGAGTATACAAATAAATTCAGAAAAACCGTTTCGTCTACTAACAGAGTTACACGAAATTTTTATACCATATAATATTGGTTAACTATAACTTCGACATTGCCAATGGGTTGTGGAGTAGTTGAACGAAAAAATCAAGTATTGCCGCATCGCAGTTTTCCTGGAAACCCGACCCCAACTGGCTTGGAAAAAAGGCTCGGTGGATGATTCTATATATTCGTTCCTTAGGTTACGTCGCGGATTCAAGCATAGAGGAGTGATGGTTCTACCACGTCAGACCTGCGGACTCTTCACTCACACTCTTCTACTCGAGAGGTATCCAGGCGGCCGACATCGCCTCGACCGTTCCATACAAGGAGGGGAACTGTTTCAGACGGTTATCAATAATCCTGTGAGTTTATTTATTTAATTAGGTATTAACGCCTGTTTCACCGATGTGGTAGGCAGAGGTAGTTGTTGGTTCTATGTAATATGTCTCGAGACCTCGTTAACCAGAACTTTAATATTTGCCAGAGCTTCGCCCTTTAATCAGCAAATGAGTTTTGTTAGGGATTTAATATTAAACTTTATTTCATGTAATCGTGATAGCATTGTTACTGGTGTTTGTCAGTTCTATAACGTACTATATAGGCCATGTTCGTTACTGCCTAAGGACACAAAACGCTCTGTAATCCAGCTCCTTTTTGATTGTGAACTCGCAGAGCACAATACGTTTTAAAATCATTTATTTTACAATGGGACATTACACTAAAACAATGGTTCTCAAAGGTAATTTTACCGCTTTGTAATATCAATATTTAACAAATACCGACTGAACAATTTTAAAAAGTAAAATTAATATGTAGAGATTATTTTATATCGGAATTGTGACAAGTGCAGCAATAGAGTATGCTGGATGCAATTTTTTACTAATTTCTCAAAGTGTTTCAATTTTGATATTTGTTTTTATGTACCTACAGAGCGCAAAGGCATTATGTATGAAGACCTACCCATTTATGTAGGGCTGCATATATAGTAGGAACCTACGTAGGTAGTTCGCTTCGCTGTCTCGGTCAATAACCACCAATTGCCACTTTTATATCTGCTAACGACTTCAGATACATAGTGCTTGTGGACCAATGAAAATGATTGTGCTTTCATATGCTGTGTGGACAAATTAATATGATTCGTAGCACTGTAGCGTAGCACATCTCTGGTCGAAAGGTACCCTAAATCTTATTGTAACTTCCAATACAGATCAACGTGTTCATGACGCACATGTCGAACTACGGTAACGACAGACTCGCCCTTTACACATTCGAGTCTGTCGTGAAGTTTCTTCGATGTTGGACGAATGTTCGTCTTGCGTCCGCTCCACCGCTCGCACTCGCCGACAAGTACTTTCAACTGAGGCCTGATGAATTGAACCCACTGTGGGGGGTAAGTGATCTTAGTCGTATAGTCAGTACACACACACGTCTTTATTCCCGAAGGGGTAGACAGGCGTTCATTACGCCACAATTTCGCTAGTCACTTTCATCCCAGGTACCTAATATAAGAGTGTTCGTTTGCAAGATATACAACATTGTATAACACAGCACACTCACAGATGAATGGTAGAAGAACTCACATTCAAATCGAATGAAAACATTTATTACCTACGTCTGTGGAGTATCAAAGAAAAATACCTTCAGAGCTTCCCTTGTGTATACTGCGTTGTGTAATACTGTTGAAACGATAAACGGTACGAACAATAATGACTATTATAACACATTAAATAGCAATAAGTAAGGGAAGTGAACCTCATTTTTATATCTAGGCAAAAATGTTTAGATTTTGCAATTTGAAATTTTCTACTACACTCATATCACACCTATATACCCGAATGGGTAGGCAGAGGCGCATTACACACCCATAATTTGCCAGTATTTTGAGTCCCACGTAATAGGGGGCATGCCTATTGCCGTCACCGGGCACTCTAAAAAGTGAGTTATGTCCAAAATGGCCGAACTAATTTAAAAAAATAAGCAGTTATATTATAATTTTAAAAACTGAATTTGAAACCCGTTGCCTTGCCATGAAATGTTGATGAAAGGCAACAATATCTTACGTGCCAGTTGCTGTGGCACAGCCAATTAAAGTCCTGGGCGTCTCGGACTTATTTTATTCGGAATTTTCTACTAAAGGTATTGAAAACGGGAACCAAGAAAGACTACACACAGAAACACACAAGAAAGAATACACACAGACGAAGCCGCTGGCGTCGGCTAGCTGTTAACAACAGTAGTTAACAATGATTAGTATTCAACTTTCTCGTTCCCAATAAAACAAAGGGACAACCAAATAGCAGAAATCCTCCGACCGAGCGCACGCAAAGTTGAATCCTTTCATCGCTTTGACAGATGAAGTTCTTCTGAATCAGTGATTCCATTTAAACAAACTTTGATGGCCATTTGATACAATTAAATAAACTGTTCGCTTCACAATCGTCACCGGCTGCCGTTGTAGATGAATTAAATCATTTTTACTTTCTATATTTCACTTGAGTTTATTGAAAATTATACTTACACAATTTTGACCGCAAAATTTCTAAGTACCTTTTTTAGATAATTGTTTCCTCTTTGTTCATCAGTAGGTATTGTGATCATTTAAGTGCCTGGCTTTTGTGGTTTATAAATGATTTGATGAAATAACAAAGATTTGATTTAATTTTAGATTGTTATTGAAACTGAAAAATACATTTTTTTATCAAGCTCTGCATATTTTGTACGTTTGAGAAAAAATTTAAGAATAGAAATCTGTAAGCCATTTACATATTCATCATTTTAAAACCTAACCATCTATAGGTAGGTACTACTATATTTAACCAGCAATGACTTGAGTGTGCTAAAGAAATTGATTTACTTCTACAACGTGTTTTATTGTATAGTGCAAACCTGAAAGTAATTTGCTCGGTAAGTAGCACTATCCAATGGACAGGACCAGTTTTCTTACCATGATAAAAAATATAAAATGCCAACTCGGATGGTTGTTAACAATTTCAAACTTATCATAGAACCCCTGCGACGACGTCCGCCATCGACGCATCTGGTCCAAAAGCAAATGGTGCGGCACTCTACCTCGCGTCCTCGTCATCGGGCCGCAGAAGACTGGCAGCACCGCGCTGTACACGTTCCTAGCGATGCATCCGGCGCTTGTACCGAACATGCCTAGTCCCACCACTTATGAGGAACTGCAGTTCTTCAACAACAACAACTATTTGAAGGGATTAGATTGGTAAGTAGACAACGAGCAAATCTTAGAAATAAGAAGCAGGTTTTGTCAGGAATGTCACTTAGAAATAAAATATATTAGGGCACTTTTACATAACGACAACTAGCTTGAAACTAAGGAGTGATTGTGCTATGGGTACTGGAAAGGTACTGATACTGATAGATACAAATATTTTTAGATACGTTTCGTTTGAAAATATATAGAAAATATCAATTCTTCCGTACAAATGATGAAACGCGTATGTAAGTACCTGATTTTGGAAGGTTTTTCATACCCCAATCCGGCCCTGGAAAAGTTATGGCAATGAGCTTGGTTTTACCTAAAGCTAAAACTAAATTCTGATAATATAGCAGCCTAAAGTGCTAAGGTCAGTCTGATAATTTTACTTTTACAAATGGGTATAACCTACAAACAAAAATCTTTTTCCTACACAAAAATATGTTGGATATAACCTTAATATTCGTATAAAGGGATAAAAACAACGTGTTTACAATAAATGTAATTTATGGTGTTAATAATTTTCCGCTTTCGACTCGAGTTCACGGTAATGATTTAATTTAGGGCACAAGTACAAGCACCTACGTTATTTACGTTAGACTGTATCATCGTAAAGTAAAATAAATTACTGTGACAAATTTAATTTTTTTCCTACTATTTGCATAATGAAAAGGGAAAAAAATAATATTACGGAACAAGATGCGTATCTGAGGCGACATGTTCATTATGTATTTAATATTTACTTTTCACATTTCTACTTATCTGATATATTGTAACGTATTTAATTACATTTCTGTTCAAATACGAGTATGTATATCGTGGCACGTACGTGCGTGTATTTTATTTCAGTGGCGTATCGCGTTACATCTCATTAACTTACATGATTTCATAGCTGTTCGTTAATCGTTAATTTAAGTATTTGACTATTTAGTATGTACGTTTTTTTTTATTAACGTGGTCGGTGATGCATTTACGCACTACACCGTCTCGCTGCGGGGGGGGGGGGGGGGGGGGGGGGGGGACTATAGAAGCGACGCCCCCGAAACACATAAGGGGCGTCGGACTTCTCAGGGCCTTTCGCGTGAGCGGTGGGCCCCCTGATCCACCGCCCACGGCCCTATCAGTCGGGGGCTTGGGAGTATGCAATACGCCGTCGCCCCCTGACTGGTGCCCGGGGGCGGAAGCGTGAGGCCTGCACGCTCCCGTTCCCATAGGGCCTCTCTCTTTGCCGCCATCACCTCCCGAGCGAAGGAGGCGACGGCGGCCCAACATTCTTCGCTGCCGGCAATAGAAAGAATGACGGCCGGCAGCGAACCTACACTGCCGATGACGCCCGTGAGGGCCAACTTCTGCGTGTCCCAGGCGGCGCACACGACGAGCGTATGCTCCGCCGTATCTACGGCGCCGCCTGCGCAATGATGACAATCGGGCTCCGATAGGATCCCCACCACTTCCCACAGGAATTTGGCAAAACAGCCATGACCTGTGAGAAGTTGGGTGAGGAAGTAGGTCGGAGCCTTGCGCATGCTCCACCCACTGGCGGAGCACGGGACCGATGGCCCCCACGAGCACCCGGCTCGCGGTGGGAGCCGCATATTTCTCAAGGCCCATTGCCGGAACAGATCGTCGCGAGCCTCCTGTCTCCAGCGATCGACCTGCTCGGGCAACGGGCAACCTCCTAGTTGTCGCACCAGGGCGCCCTCCTAGTTGTCGCACCAGGGCGCCCTCCTCGTAGACCCTCTTGAGGACCCCTGCTTCGAGTACCACGGGGGACTTCGTGCCAATTAGTATGTACGCGGTTTAGATCAGCTTTAGTTACTTTTACTATCGTAAATATTTACTTCAAATCATATCATATAATTAGAGCAAGTAACAGTAATATTTATTTATTGTAAATGCATTTGAAGATTATTTTACCAATATTCCATTTAAAGTCACTTCTTCTGTTAATTCATGTGCCCTCGGTGCGATGGCCCTTCTCGAAAGTAATATTGGTTCTTCATCTAAATTTAACTTCAAACAGTGACATCTTGAAAGCATTTAAAAATCTCAAAATTAAAAAGTCGGAAGATCACTGGGGCATATCAGTTAGCTTAATTAGTAATGTAATTGATATTATTGTTCTTTATTTCTTTACTCTTTATTGTACATTAATATATATACATAAGTTGGTAATTATTAAAAACAATATGCACAAAGGCGTGCTTAAGTCAAAAAGATGACTTTTCTGCCAGCAGACCTTACAGGTTTAGAGGATAAGAATGATTATTGTAGAGAAGCAGTGTGTAACAACAAGTAAAAAATAAATATATTATTAATAAAGTAATAGATAACTAAATAAATACATACAATTACAGTATCAAGCAATACAACGTCAGATAAATAAATACGTAGATAAATAAGAATAAGACAAATCTAAAAAGTTTAATACATAAGTACTTACAAAATACAATCAAGGAACTATTGGGAGAGGAAATGCTCCTTCACTCGTTTATTGCACCTGACTTGGCACTAATTTTTAATGAATGGATGAAGGCATATTCCCTAACCTAATGAAAAATAGTAGAATAATACCATTATTTAAGAAGGGATCCAAGTCAGAACTTGGTAACTACCGCCCCATTTCTATTTTGCCAGCTCTGAGTAAGGTGTTTGAGAGAGTGATGCTAAATCAAATGCAAGTCCACTTCACGACCAACAATCTTTTCCACAGCCAACAATTTGGCTTTACTCGCGGAAAATCTACCACCGATGCGGGAGCAACCCAAAGCTAACAAGAGCTTGATTTACGACCCATGGGAGGGATCGCAGGATGCCATTGGGGTATTCTGCAATCTGTCTAAAGCATTTGATTGTGTTGACCATCAGACACTATTGCTAAAGTTACGTCGGTATGGTTTTGACAAAAAATCCCTAGAACTATTAGAATCTTACCTGACAGATAGGCTGCAGACTGTTCATGTGAACAACGTTAAGTCAAACGGAACTAACGTCAAAATAGGCGTACCTCAGGGATCAATTCTGGGACCTTTTCTCTTCTTGGTTTATGTTAATGACTTGCCTTGCATGATCGAGGCACAAGCTGGCATAGTAATGTTCGCGGATGATACATCGCTTATATTCAAAGTAAATCGGCATAGTACAGATGCGAATAATGTTAATAATATTTTAAATGATATTTCAAATTGGTTTTCTACAAACAACCTATTGTTGAATGCAGAAAAGACCAAATGCGTTAAATTTACAATGCCCAATGTCAGACAAGCAAACGTCCATGTCGTACTGGGTAGCCAAAGGTTAGAATTTGTAAATAACACTACCTTTTTAGGAATAACAATAGATTCTAAATTACAATGGGTGGCCATATCACCATTTTAGCTAACAAGCTTAGCTCTGCTGCATATGCTGTGAGACGGATTAGACAGTTGACAGATGTAGCTACTGCTAGGCTTGTTTACTTTGGTTACTTCCATAGCTTAATGTCCTATGGAATACTACTTTGGGGAAATGCAGCAGATATAGAAACAATTTTTATATTACAAAAGAGGGCAGTCCGTGCCATTTATTGTTTAGGTAAGAGAGATTCTCTTAGGGAGCTATTTAAAGATATTAATGTTTTAACTGTAGCTTCCCAATATATATTTGATAACATACTGTATGTCAGGAAAAATATATCTAGCTATACTAAAGTAAGTGACGTTACAGACAGAAATCTAGGTAATAAAAATAAACTACTCCCTCCGTGTTATCGGCTTAGCAAGGTTAGTCATTCTTTCAAGGGGGAAGGTATACGCTTTTATAATAAATTGCCTGAATCGGTCCTTTGTATGCCCGACATTAAATTTAAAACCTTTATAAAGACCACTTTATGTCAAAAAGCATATTATAAGACAGTTGATTACCTTAATGATAAAAGTGTCTGGCTTGAGCATGGTGCAGCCGCCTCCTAAAATGCCGTAATTGTAGCATATTTTGTACTTAGGTGACAAACAAATTTATTTTTTGCATTATACACGCTTTTTTATTCTGACACGAGACCAATGTACATTCGTCCACATTTAGTCTTAAGAAAATGTGTAAATGAGTAAATTATTGAAAAAGAGTGACCGAGAGTTTTATTGCCAGGTTCTTTCTCTCGGTTCTACTTATTGCTTTGCGAATCTGGCATTACATGTAAATATAGAAGCAATGACATTTTTTATTTTAAGTACTTACTGACGTTTGTAAGAGCCATTTAGTGATCTATACAAATAAATAAATCATTTCATTTCATAGTCTTTAAGATATTTCACGAAGGATAAATACATCCATGAACGACGATATTTTATATCCGCCTGTCAATCCGTCAATACCTGGCAACCCATCCTCTTTCTTTTTAAGAACCAGTCTGTCTACGTAAGAAGGTTACTAACTACATAATCATACCTGTTTCCCAGAAGGGATAGACAGAGGCATTGTATATATTTCATTAATTTATAATTAATCTTAAGTGAATAGGTGGCAAACCTTACATTCGAAACGTTTTCTTATCGTATTCAACAGCTCATTTCCTTGTAGTTTCCCGGTCGCGCGGATTCACAAACTCTATCGAGAGTGGTTTCCGTATTCGGTCCCGATAGAGTTTGAAACTTTTCGAATGGTTTAGAATAACCTAACTCGGACCCCTATGCACCAAGATTGTTAGGGTAAAATAAACCCATTTTTTTTTAATGTAAGACGATAATTCAACGAGTTTCATAACAGTCAAAACAAAAAAACTAATTTAAAAACAATTTATATTGGATAAAAACACCACGTCCAATAGGTATATTTTTTTACTTTCCAACATTTATCAAAAGTGCGCCAGAATTATATTACTCAAAAACAGCACGGTACGTAATAAAGACAACAGAAATTCACAACCAGCACTTTGAGTCTGAGCGCACCAACAATTTGTGAGAGAAGATGAATTTGAACACTTCATTTCAAATGGACTCAGGAAAAATCTACAAACAGCTTTAATGCTTTCAACGAACGTTTTTAATGTGAATATAATGGTAGGGGAGGCTTGATGAATGTTAATATTCTCTATGCAGCTATATCTTGCCTTCAAATCTGTATTTGACGTTATAATATGCATATTGATTAGATTGAATGTAAGTAATGCATATTAATATATAAAACTAGCTTCCTAACTCATTTGGTAACAGCATTTTTAAATATTTATATTATGATCGCACTAATTCATCAGTCACTTCTTGAAAAATAACTAATGCAAGTTCATATCCAGCCTAAAGGGACTCACAAACGATCAGTCCGTCTCAGATCGGTTGAAGTTGGCTACGAGTCGAAAAGGTTGAGAATCTGGAGATCTGTACATGTGTAGGCTGTAGAGCCTAAGCCTTTTTTGCTACTTTCTTTAATTGCTTTTCTTGTTGTCCTTAAGGTACTTGACGTTTTTCCCTCCAAGTTTGAGCAACAGCACTCAGATGACGTTTGAGAAGTCGGCCACATACTTCGACGGTGATCTGGTGCCGAGAAGAGCTCACGCATTAGTGCCTAATGCCAAGATCATAATCATTCTCATTTCACCGTCTAAGAGGTAAGATATTGATAGATCAAAGAATTTTAATCGTAAGGTGATTTCCACACCAAGCAACGTATTGCCGCTAACTGGCAACTAACTATTTCATATATCTCACTGGAACTAGTAGCAATTCCAATACTGTGTGTCAGCCCGCTTACCATAGAGCTCAGAAGAGTTTGTCGATTACCACCAATGATATTGCAGGGAATTTCAAAAAATGTGTTAATGGGGTTACGTGATCGACATTTTTTTGCGATATCATTGGTTATCGGCTGAATGTGACACTGCCATGCTCATAAGTCTGGGAGGTTTCGAGTTGCTGCAATCGATGATTAAGTTGGTTTTTATTTGCCGCAATTTTCAACTGTCGAATTTGTGTCGGTTATGTTTCAAAATGTCAAACAGCGTGGCCTTGTTTGAATGTTGAAGTACTTACATCGTATTTGTCTGCAGGGCGTATTCGTGGTATCAACATATCCGGTCGCACGGTGATCACGTCGCGAACAACTACACATTCCATACTATAATCACGGCCAATGATACTGCACCGAAACCACTCAGGGATCTCAGGTATGTATATTTTACTTTAAAAAAGTCTTAACCATACGTGTTTGTTTGCTACCAGTATCTCTTTTTCAACCGACTTCCAAAAAAGGAGGAGGTTCTCAATTCAACTGTATGTTTTTTTTAATGAAAGGTACTACTTTCCAAGGGACCAAATTGAAATGGGACCACCATTTCAGTTTGGTTGCAGTTATATTTGCAGTTATCGAGGAAGGCTATAGGCTATATAACATCACGCTAAGATCAATAGGAGCAGAGCAGCAGTGTGATATGTTTCAAAAACGTGGTAAAATTACTTCTTTTAAGAACTTCCGATGCGTGCACTGACCAAACGGTTAATGTTATGTTATAATGATGCACTAAAGAATTGTTCCTCTTTAAAAGTTCTAAAAAAAGGCCGCGGTAGCATATATCTATCTTTTAAGGTTAACTCACTATAACATATTTCATGGAAATTAAATTCGTTCTAAAATAATTATTTGCGAAGCTAGATGATATTACGGGTGACGCGACGGGAACAATAATTACAAGCAACGCGAACGGGAAAAATTCCAAATTGCCACGCGGACGAAGTCGCAGGCGACGGCTAGTAATGTACTTAATAAAACAGTAACATCCACGCTCCATCCATCGCTGCTTCTTGGGCTCTCGCAGATAAAAAAACTTACGGCAGGAAAAAAGTAATCATCATAATGTTCTAGATAGTGTCTGTAATAGCGTAGATGCCTACAACCAATATAAATAATTTAAATGTATTTATTACATAATGAATCTTAAAGTATGTACGTATATTGTATTTAATCTTAGTATCCATATTTATTTATGTTTAATTATCAATGGAATCACTCAAGGGACGAGCAAACTCATCCTTCACATGCGACGTACACCACGCATCATGACATCTGGCCTATACAATTAGTATGGTACCGAACACACTGGTCATACACCACGCTGTCTCAGGTGTCACCGCGCCAGACTCGCGTGTTCCCATGCTATCCCACGCGTACGACGCTGTCACACACGTTTAGTGTCATAGCGCGTAGATGACGTAAACGTTAGACGTCGTAAGACGTAGGACCAGTGTGTAGCTGTCCCACGTCGTGTGGCATACGTTGTATGTGAATGATCAGTGTGTTTTAAGCTTAATAGTTACGGCTTTGACGCTACATAATATTGACGTCATAGTCTATTGTGCCTATGTTACGTGATGAAAATTTCAACTTTGTCGCAAGCGGAGCCACAGCGCAAGCACTAGTTAGCGTTAATTTAGTTGCTAATACTACAGCTAAATGTTGAGAGAAATGTTTAAAATTGTTTTGTTTTAGAATTGAACGGCATAGCTATGTATCGCAACCGGTACTCGACCCTTTTATATTGGTTCAGATTTTTCTCTTGCGTGTTCCTTCCCCCGTACATTAATAACGAATGTAATACGTTCACTGTACGCACGGTTATTTATTCCCCCTTCGACTCGTTTATACAGCAATGTGCTTAAATTACGTGCTGTTATGGGCTGACTGAAGTGCTATAGTGCTTATAATAATATGAGTAATGGCTATCAAGACAACGGATGAGACAATGAGATGTAGTTGAACCATATGCCTACTTTTTTATATGGCTTCGTCGTCTAATGATGATTCTGGCAATTGAGAATACTGAGATTTAGTGTACAATGATGGCGCTGTCTTATGCAGACTCATAATAATATTACGGGTAGCGACTGTTATTTTCGTAAATTCCCAATAGATGTAGGTACTGTAGATTATTGTTTTTCTGTATGTCTGTTTAGTACATTGGGCTGGCACGATAAATAACTATACCATTTTTAGGGTACCCTAATGGTAAAATGGGAACCCTATTACTAAGACTCCGCTGTCCGTCTATTCGTCCGTCTATTACCAGGCAGTGTCTCATGAACCGTGATAGTTTCAACAGATAATGTATTTCGGGTGCCTCCATAACAACAAATACTAAAAAACAGAATATAATAATAAATATTTAAGGGTGTTCCCATACAACAAAACCCTATGTGCGCGAATCCGACTCGCTCTTCGTCGGTTTTATTAGTGTTCCCGATGGAGATTAATGTGTACCATTAACATATTGACTGTTGACCACATTCAGAAATGTTGTGCAAATGAATAGATATGTATTCAATACTGTTAACTGTAGGTTACACTTTAAGTTGCACCAGTAAATGAAAAAGTGAGAAGCGAACGGCTATCATGGTATGGACATGTTATGAGAAGAGAGGAAAGTAACGTGGTAAGGAAGGTGCAAAGTATGAATGTAGATGGCTGGAGAAGTCGAAGTAGGTCCAAGAAAAGATGGATGAAATGCATGAAAGAGGATATGACCAGGAAAGGAGTGACAGAGGAGATGACGTCTGACAGGTATGTATGGAAAATTACAACATGTTGCGCCGATCCCAAATAATTGGGATAAGGGTAGGCAGATGATGACTGTTAACTGTATGTACCTTACCTACGTCTCAAAGATTTACCCCTATATTTTTGTCATGGACTTTCGTATTTCTATATATTCCATCTAAAGAATATTCGAAATAAATAGGTAGGTACCTATTGTGCTCATACACAAAGACGTGCTCAAACCAATATCAATTAATATTAAAGTGAGCCCCCGTTGTCTATATTTAAGAGCGTGCGTCTACAAGATTATTGTGTACCTGACAGGCGTGTCGTGAATTTATTATCAAACATCACGCGCATTTTCTCCCTTAGCCAAATGTAAGTACGTGCTCAAGCGGGATTATTAATTGATATTCCCTACATGTCCGCGGTAACTGTTATTTAATTTTCCAACACTTTTCTTCTTTCTTAGAGATACGTTTTATCAGCGACATTACTTTCCGGAGTTTTATATTAAAAGCATATCGCAAAGTACGTATACTGTTCACAACGTTGTTAAAATATATGATAGGTACATCTCTGTGCCTCAACTCTAGCTTTAACCTTTTTTTATTTGTCATTTACTCTACATTCATTTGTGGTCAAACTTTCCCAACATTGTACCAATTAAAAATGTGTTTTGACGCTTAATCTGCCTTGCTGGCTTAGTTCGGATTTTACCAAACTCCACGATTTTGTGTGCAGATGTTACCCTCAATATTTAGCCAAACGATAGACGTGGAATTACAAGTTAGAATTTATTTAAGGGATAAATACACGATTGCAAACGCGGTTTTAAACTTAAAATAAGCAAAGCGCTTCTTTTAATACCAAGTTTAGATAAGCTGGCTACACGGTTTAAAACGAACACTGTTCAATGGAACATCGTTGGTTTTAAACTGTGTCATAAACTAAATAAAAGAGGCTTTAGCCTATTCGTAAATAGTTGACTTGTAGATGAATAAACTGAATTACGTACCTACTACATGGGGCACGCTAAAAGTTTTGCACTTCTAGCTAATCGGAACTATTTGAATTTCGAATGTTATATTTTTTTAAACGTTGCAACCTTCTTAGTAATAAAAAAAAACAATAGGCGGGAAATCATTTGTGAATTGTTTTTTATCACACATCAAAGTTCTACGTACGGAACGAAAATGGAATTAAGTCGAAAAGATTTTAGAGCGATGATTTTTTATGAT
This sequence comes from Nudaria mundana, assembly GCA_963556515.1. Lineage (NCBI taxonomy): Eukaryota > Metazoa > Arthropoda > Insecta > Lepidoptera > Erebidae > Nudaria > Nudaria mundana. Next base: position 8,221,996 of record OY748290.1, on the reverse strand, counting down.
TTTAAAGGTTCTCTCTCTGCGCAAGACTGTGCCGCTCGTCTTCAAAATGCTTTTCGGAGAGAAGCACCTTGTTTGAGCACCGTGAGGCGATGGTTTGCTGAATTTGAGAGAGGTTTAGTTTGTTTACATGACGAATTTCGTGAAGGGCGGCCTTCAACTGCCGTCAACGAAAATATGTGGCTACTGTTAAGCGGTTAATTGAAGAAAACCTGCAGATTACCTATGAGACAATTCGAGGACTATTGGGGATTGGTATGAGTCAAATCCAGAAAATTTTACACGAAGAATTGAAAGTTCGGAAACTTTGTTGTCGTTGGATCCCTCATGAACTTACAGCGGAGCAGAAGCGGGCTGCGTGGAATGGTGCTCACAGATGCTACTGAAGTACGACCACGGACCTTCTAATGCTGTTTATGACATTGTCGAAGGAGACGAAACGTGGATTTATTGTTTTGAACCCGAAAAAAAAACAGCAATCTTGTGAATGGGTGTTGGAAAATGAGAACAAGCCAACAAAAGTGAGGCAGGCAAGAAACATTGGTAAAAAAATGATCGCGTTTTTTTTTCAACTACGGGTCCCATCTGTACAATTCCACTTGAAGATCAAAAGAGTGTTAATGCCGAGTGGTATTCTACCATTTGTTTACCCAGGGTGTTGGAAAAAGTTCGCGAAAGACGACCCAAAAGCCGCGTTCTCCTACATCATGACAACGCTTCTTCACACACGGCCAACAAAACAAAGTCATTTTTAGCCTCCGAAAAAGTACAACTCGTCACCCATCCTGCGCATAGCCCCGACCTAACACCCTGTGATTTCTGTATTTTCCCCAAAATCAAAGATTTGATGAGAGGTTTCACTTTTACCAACTCCGAAGAGGCAGCGATAGCGTTCAATCAGCACGTAGAAAACATGTCTTCAGATCTGTGGTGGATCTGTTTTAAAAAATGGTTCAATCGCATGAAAAAATGTTTAAAATGTAAAGGAGAGTATTTTGAAAAGCAATAAACATAATATTTTGGTTTTAACATGTTGTTTTTTTTAAGTTACGCAAAACTTATAGTGTGACCTACGTATTACAGTTTTATTCCAAAAGTATCCATAGAAATATATATTCTATGTATCACACACAAAGTTTTATACTAGTCAGGAAGCCAGCCATACCTCACTACTATATCCCACAAGGGGTAGGCAGAGGTGTACCTCACACCCACACTGTCAGTACCTAATCTTGTTGGTGGTGACCCTTTAACCTACTTTGATTGTTTGTTAGGTCAATCATTTTGCATTTTCATGAAATATCGTTTACCGATGGTATAAGATTCTGTGGAACAAAGGCACGGGGAGAACTATCGCGCGGGGGTGGAGCTTCGGGCGGAGCCGTGGTCTCGTGCCTGGTAATTAATTAAAACTCTGTGAAAGACTGTGTGATATTTATTTTCTACTATCTATAGATACCGGAAAGTACTTCTTAATATTCGAATTATAATCTTAGTTACACGGATAGCTCGGTTGAACATCGTACACAAATAACACTACTCCGCCCTATCTTGTTTAGTTATTTATATATCTTCCTCTTTGTCACAAGCATTTATGTTGTGGATAAATACGAAATATCCTAGCCTCTTTGCGACTATCTGCTACCACTGTACCTTTCAGTCAAATCCGTTCAGTAGATACGAGTAGAACGTGACTGAGCAACAAATAGATATCCCAACTGTCACATTTGCTTAATATTACTAAGCAGTTTTTCCTTAATAATGTAGCTACATATTAGTGAAAGTTAATAAAATACTGACAAATATTTATTTACAATAAGAATTACAATATACAAAATAAACATAATTATAGACTAAAAATATTTACATTACAAAATATCGTTTAAAAAATCATCCGCGTCATTGCCGACTGAGAAGGTTCCCAGAATGCTGGCTGTGTTGCCACGTTGGATTGCGATACTTATTCTTTGGGCCAGAAAATAGCCAGCCTTCTGGTCCTGAGAAGCATCGATTAGGCGTTTAGCAATGTCTCTATAAAGGCGGCGAGCACTCGGACCCCATGACCCCAGTGTCTCAACCCCAAACGGCTCAAATATGTAATCACCTGCTAGGTTAGCATATTTACGCCGTTTAAAGCCTTCAGCCGATGCAGCAGCAGCGCCGGCACATCCGGATGTGCTTGGAAGGTGGAAGGTGTGAAGGTGCTAAGGTGTCAACGCATGTAGCGTCCCACACCAAAGGCCTTCCCATCTTCCACGGTAGCAACGACATACCGTCCGGTCTCTTTCCATCGCTTCGTGCTAAACCATTTGGTTCACGTACGGCCGGAAGACCTGCGGTGGAAAGAGCCCTACGAATTATTTCGTTTAGAATAGCGTGCCGAGGTATACGACCTGCGCTTCTGCTACAAGAAAGGCCATGGTGTCCCAGATTATCGACGGCTACTCCACAGGTGCAATGATGCGGGGATACACATGGTGTACCCAGCCGAAGGCAAGTGGCAATGCGGAAGGTTGTGTCGTCCAACATTGTACCGATGTTGGGCGATGGGAGCGCCTGGATCCATAACCCTGACTCCCATTCTCCAACAGCTAGTAGGCGTGCACGCTCTGAAATATTGACAGAAGTGTCAATTAGTGTATTAATTCTCAATTTACAGAGCGGTGAATCCCACAGTCGCTGTGAGCCTAGGCGTGAGGGCAGGTCAGTGTCGGGGCAAGACATCCTCCAAGCATTTATGGCATCGGTCTTGCATCGCACCTCGGAATCAATCAGTGTATTTGACAAAATTTTCCTGACTAATTCTTCGGTGCTATGGACCGACGACAGAAATGCTGGCAGACTGTGACAGATCTGTGACTCTACGAATACCTAGCCCGCCCAAGCGAACTGGAAGAGACGCTTGGACCCAGGCCCGGTCATTAATATTTACATTTAAAATTTTACACAAACAATTTTGCATTAAGTTGTCTAGTCTGCCCAAAATTTCTATATTTTTCCAAAATTGTCCTGAACGGAGGGCATGTGTAAATTTGAGTACGAAAAGACAAAAACGAAGAATAGTGAAAGCTGAATGAATACTGATATTGCATAGACTATCAATAACCTGATCAAAATTTTGAATTTTTTCCTCGATAAAAGTGGAAAAGCCATCTTCTAAAATCGGGGACCCTAGGAGGCGTAAAGAAGTTTTGTCCAAAACTTTTATGTTGGGGGCCAGACAGTTGAATTTGGAGATTGTTGTTAATTTATCTGTGTTTTCAGATATAAAAATCTCACATTTATTCGGGTTCAGTTCTAAGCCAATTGACTGAAACTCGTTCTTTATTAGGGCTAAATCTTGTAAAACTGTCTCTACTTTTCCCCCTAAAGTCCCGTCGTCTAGATACCAAATGTTAAATTTGGATTTTATTTTTTGAATTATTGGGTTAATGGCCAAATTGAAGATGACTGGTCCCAACGGATCACCTTGCTGACATCCAACGGCTGAATTCAAAAGGTGGTCTTTATAAATTAATTTTGTTGGCTGACTATAGCATTGCCAAAGAAAATTAAATATTTTGGGGGTTTCTAATTTGGCCTGTGTCAGCAAGTTGTCCCTGTTTACAGAGTTGAAGGCGCTTTTCAGGTCAACTTTCAAGATGACCTCTCCATCTTCGCTACTGCCAAGGTATGTTGCAAGCGCATGGATTGCGGCCTCACAACCTCCTTTTGAACCAAAACCTAATTGAAAGGGCTGAAATTTGGTAGTAAGCTCCGTACTATAAAAACGACAACAAATTTTGGCTGCCAAACGCCGCAAAGTGCTACCTACGGCAATGGGACGAATGCCACCATCCTTCTTGTTAAGGGCACATAAATTGGCCCCATACAAAATATCTGTGATGCCACTGTCCACATTGCCTGAGAGCATGAGGTTGACTAGAGCTGTTAGCTCCCTCAGAAGTGCATCACCAGCTTCCCCAGCGCTCGGACACAACAGATCCTTAAGGTGCTGTGGTGTCAGACCGTCAAGTCCACCAGCTGATCCAAAACGAAAGGAGTCAACAGCTGTGCGCACATCCTTGGCAGTAGTCTCAAGATTAGTGAAAGTATATTTTAATTACTTGTTTAGTTTGGGGGGCCTATTCAATGCCATCTAAAACTATCAAATCTTTCTTCTTTATTAACCGATTTCAAAAAAGGAGGAGGTTTTCAATTCGACTGTATGTTTTTGTTATATTTGTTACCTCATATCTTTCTACTTGTTTACTATTACCATACTTCGTCCCATTTCGGTTTGTTTCGGAGTTGTGTATGTAATGTATAATTTACATAGAAAACACCCAAACTCCGAAACAAACCCAAACTCCGTATGTATTTAGAAATATATGTGTATGTTTATCAGTTGTCCCATAGCACAAGCTTATAGCTTAGTTTGACGTTGTGTGAGAATGTCCAAAAATATTTATTATTATTATATTATTATTTACTCGGTGAACCGAGTAAAAAAAAATTAAAGCTACTTCTGCTTGAGTAGTCCCAATTAAATTTGGTCCCATTCCGAGAATTATTTACTCCCAATTTCGGTAATTTTAAATCGGTTTTTGAATAAATGTTTGATGTGTTTTGTTTCAATACATGAAACATTTAGCGACCGCCCTCCATTTTTATATTAGTATAGATAAGTAAATGTCCCTGTTTCACGATGTTCTATAATTGTCAACAATAGGAACCGGTGTTTGAACCCGGGCAAGTACAGCCACTATTTGGAGCGTTGGCTCGCGGAGTACAGCAGCCACCAGCTGCACATCATAGACGGCACACAGCTGAGGTCCGAGCCGGTTGCCGTCATGAACACGCTGCAGAAGTTCCTTAAGATATCGCCACATGTCGATTATAATAAACTACTCAAGTAAGTGACCTCTTTTTAATGATTCTTATTGAAATATACAGTGTTTACCAAGACCATGCGACATGGAGAAAGTTATTTTAAAATATTGTAAATACAAGTTTACTGAGATGACCGACTTAATTTTGATGAAAAAAATAACTGCATTTAATGTTTTTGAAAAATCACTCGCCTGAACCGGGAATTGAACCAGATAAATGGTAAAAAAAATACCGGTTACTTAAATGTTATATTTCATGGCCTTCCTTTTATATAAAAGGCTAACGGTTGAAGAGCTGCTCAAGCATTTAAACAGCTCCTAAATATTAGAGTGACGTTTCAGTATTCGTTCGTAAGTTACTTGAACACAAATTATCATTACCATGTAGTCTTTTGATCGGTGTCGTAAAATTATAGATTGTTTTACCATTTGACCGGTTTGATTTCCAGTTCAGACAAAATTATCTATCTACAATATTTAATACACTTTCCCTCCAAGTGGACTCAGGGCTCACTGTAGGAACCTATATTCAAGTTAGAGTTTTTCGGCACGATCTTTGTAACCAATTTAAATACATCCCAATTGTAATGGTTGTTTTACTACTGGTACCTTCTTGGAGATGGATCCCTTGCAATGTAACGAACGATGTTAACCGCAGTGACATGTTTTCAGGATTCACCAGACATACGATGAAATTTGAATTTACCACTAATTCCAAACAATCATCAAAATCGATGAGTTGATGGTAAAATATAGAATAACATAAACAACATTATTATAACATGTGACAACTACATGTACCAGAAAACCGGGCAAGTGCGATCGGACTCGCGCACAAAGGCTTCCGTACCAAAACAGCCGTGCAAAAAAAAAACACGTTTGTTGTATGAAATATTTAAAAAATATTTAAGGGAGCTCCCCTTAAATATTTTTTATATTTGTCTTTTTAGCCCAAGGCAGACGGACGGACGGACAGTGAAGTCTCAGTAATAAGGTTCCCGTTTTACCCTTTGTGTACGGAACCCTAAAAAGTAACAGAAAGCGATACTGAAAAACATGTCCATAATTGTCAGTGTATAATGTTTTGTCTTATTGTAATTCTAATTTATTGTTTTTAGAAAAGAAATAGCCAAAATTTTCATAGCAGAAATCTAACCATTATTCAGCAATGTGTAATTTGCGCTTGACATAACATTTCACTTGCCCTAATAAAACTACCTCTGTCACTTGAGATAAGTGCCTTTCCACTTGCCGACTCTGAATAATATATTTACATAGGTAACTAGGTAGGTACACAACACCAGAACAGTATACTTCGTGGGTTTTAAGAGCTACGAACAAAATGTATGTCGTTTTTTTTTTTTTTTTTTTTTTTTTTTTTTTTTTTTATATTTGGTTCGCCAAATTGACGCCGCCCGCCTGGTGGTAAGTCGTGACGACGTCTAGCGATTGTGGGCCACTCTCACAGCACACATTACTATTGAGAGTGGCCCTCAACTTGACGACCTACTGATGTGCCTCTTCACGCTCCGCTTAAAGAACCCAGGATTATATGTGGGAGGAAACACGTGCACAGGCAGGGCGTTCCAGGCCACTATCGTTCGGCAGAGAAACGAACGTTTAAAACGTTCGGTTCTCGCGAACATGCTATCCACTGTGTGGGGGTGGCATCTCTGCCCGGCACGAGTCGTTCGGGATCGGAAGGAAGAGGGTGGGATCAGATTGAAGAGCTCTTCAGAACACTCGCCGTGGTAAATACGGTAGAATGCGGCCAAGGAAGCTATTGTTCGGCGCTGAGCTAGCGGCTCAAGGCTTCCCGTTACCTCCGGACAACCAATAATACGGATAGCCCGTCGCTGCATAGCGTCGAGAGCGTCCAGCAGATACTTCGCGGAGCCGTCCCAGAGGTGAGAGCAGTATTCGACGCAGGGTCTAATCTGCGTCTTGTACAGCAGACACCTCTGGTCCGGTGTAAAGAATCTCTTTACCTTATTCAGTATTCCTAGTTTCCGCGAAGCTAGCCCTATACATCTTTCGATGTAGTTTTTATTATTGAGCTCTCGACGAACGTCTATGCCAAGGATATCAAGGTTGTCCTTCATTGGTAATAATGCATTCTGAAGAGAGGGTAGGGGAAGGAAAGGGGATTTCTTCGCAGTAAATGCACACGCCTGTGTTTTGCGGGCATTGAACTCGACCAGGTTCTCGGTACCCCATTGAGAGATACTGTCGAGGTTACGGTCGAGATCAGCCACGAGTCGTCGACTCTCCTCCTCAATCTCAGATCGCCCCGCCGTCGGACGAACCGAGTAACTCCCGTGCAGTGTGCTGTCATCTGCATAGCAATGAATGTTCCCGAGGGATAGCATATCATTGATATGCAGAAGAAAGAGAGTTGGTGATAGTACGGACCCCTGCGGTACCCCGGCATTCACTTGCAAGAAGCGAGAAGCCTGGCCATCGCAGAGGACCCGCACTCGGCGCTCGTTTAAAAAGCTGGCAATCCAGCTGCACAGTTGAGGAGGTAGACCATATGCCGGAAGCTTGGAAAGGAGCGAAGCATGCCAGACCCTATCGAAGGCTTTGGCGATGTCCAGGCTAATAGCCAAGGACTCGCCGTGCCTTTCCATAGCCCCACCCCAGACATGCGTTACGAATGCCAGAAGATCACCCGTTGATCGCTTTGGCCTGAAGCCGTATTGTCGATCATTGATTAGCGAGTGATCCTCTAGGAATTGCATGAGCTGCTTATTTATAAGGAGCTCAAGCACCTTGCAAATGACTGAGGTGACAGCTATGGGTCGATAGTTGCCTGGATCGGACCGATCCCCTTTCTTGGGGATCGGTTGTACGTTCGCCTCCTTCCAGACCTCCGGCACGAGCCCTGAAGAGTATGACAGGCGGTACAGACGCGTTAATACTGGAGACAACTCAGCTGCACATTTTCGTAGCACCACCGCCGGAATGCCGTCAGGGCCACTGGCTTTCCGCGTGTCGAGTGACCGCAGCACTGCCCGTACATCACATTGCCTGATAACAATATCAGGCATTGTGTGGCCACAGTTGGCGATGGCGGGGGGCTGCAGGCCACGGTCGTCGACCCGGGAATTAGCCGCAAAGAGGTCTGCGAGCATATCCGCTTTCTCTTGTGCTTTGTGAGCCAGTGTTCCATCTGGGTAACGCAGCGGTGGCAGCGAGGGCTGACAAAAGTTAGATTGCACGGCTTTGGCCAGTTGCCAGAATCCACGGCTGCCCGTGGGATGGGAAGTGAGCTCCTGACCAAGCCGCGCGACGCGCTGGGCATCCGCTCTCTTAAAGGCCCTCTTACTCGACTTTGTGGCCCGGTTGTACGCTGCTTTGAGGTGGCCCACGTTTGGGTCGCACACAGCCCGGGCCCTGATCCAGGCGCGATATGCCGACTGTTTTTGTCGAACAGCTTTGGCACAATCTCGCCCGAACCAGGGACGGGCTCTGCGGATACTGGCGACATCAGTGAAAGGGATGTAATAATCCATCCCTAAACTGATCTCGCCAGCAATAGCAGAAGCACTATCCGAAGGAGCCTTTCCTACAAAGCAGCGCTGGCTCCAGGGGACGGACGCAAAATAATCGCGTAGACCGTCCCAATCCGCTGACGAGTAGTGCCATAGTCGTCGTGACGTTTGCACAGGACGTGCAGGAGGTGACACCTTCATGCCAGCGTGAACAACACAGTGGTCGGAACTACCCAGTGGGGCTCCTACCGAAACACTGTACTGGGCTGGGCGACTCGTCAGCAGTAGATCCAGCAGAGCGGGCGCGTGATCTGACCTGTCTGGTATCCGGGTGATCCCGCATACCATCTGGGTCAGACCGTGGGAGAGAGCGAACGCATGGGCGGCTCTACCCGCATGATCAGTCTTGAGGGACCCCAGCCATTCAATGTGATGGCCATTGAAGTCCCCCAGAAACACTAGGTCAGCGTTCGGGAACCGCACCTGCGCTTCATCAGCCGTCTCGCTGAGGTACTGGAAGAGCTTTGTTGTCTCAGAATCCCCTGTGTGGGATCGGTAGACGCACACGTAGATCTGGCTCATAGAGCCATGGTCTACGTGCAGCCAAAGGACGGAATTGGAGGGGTTCTCTAGGCAGCGCAACCGGCGGCAGCAAACATCCGCCCTAACGAACACGCACACCCCGGCTTTGTCTCGAAATTGTTCCTCGATGACATAGCCGGGGTAACACAGGTAAGACGTGTCGTCAGGGCGGCGTATTTGTGTCTCCGTGAGGAACATCACAGCGGGCCGTGCCGTCTCAAGGTGGTGGTGGACGGTATCGAGGTTCGCATGGAGTCCACGGACGTTAGTGAACTCCACCTCGAAATGTGAAGTTGTGGGGTTTCCTAGGGCCGCTGTGTAACGTTTATTTCTTTTTTGTTGCACTGCCATTGTAGATTTTGAAGAAGAAGCGTGAAGACAGGGCGACATTTGGTGCAGCAGTAAGTGACAAAGCGCAGGGGCTAGCTTTGTCTAGAACCGTGTGGTTAGGTCGGAGCCGACCCGCCGGACGGAAGGGCTCCCAAACCCCCCTGATGCAAGGCCGCCGCTACCCCACACCGGTTACCACCCGGAGCGGCGATCCCACATCAGGATTATGCGCAACATGTGGGGCAGCCTCCTGGGGTGGTTGGCCCCAGGCGGGCCCCATGACTGTGTTGCGGGCGGCCGCGGCAACGCCGTTGCTAAGGGTCTCCCTGGCCGGCGAATCGACCCACACCACCCACACTAGACTCCGTTTCGCCCCCACTGGTCCCATGCCTGCTGCACCATACATCGCCCCGGGCCCGGCGGTGCAGCTGCTGAACCCCTAACGCAACCCAGCCTGGGCTGGGTTACTTGGGGGGCTTTAGCACAGCTGCACGGTGGTACCCCCCCGGACCAACACTGTTGTACCACCTGGTACCCACGTAGGGGCCGAAGCCACTCCATAGGTACCGTAAATTAACGAGCCTCGTCCGTTTATCAGCAGGTGCGCCACTAGCAGGTGAGGTCGCTGGGGCCCTATAGATGTTGGTAGAGCCCCTTTGCACCGTATATTGAGACTATGACGAGATCCAACTCTGGGAATGTAACACGAAAGGTAAAGGTAAATAATGTATATACAGGGTGTAACATTGATATGGGTCAGTGAGGAAAAGTCTGAAACTATAAGACTTACGAAGATCTGTTCTTAGGAACCGCGTCATCGATTTTAGTAAAAATAAAAACTGTATTCATAGATGGAGAAAAATATCTCGTACTCAGCTCGGGAATCGGTAGTAAATATTACTATTCAACATGATGTCTAAAATTAATAAAATGCATTGTTTTAATATCTTTTAGTTTATTTTAGTAGGTATTTGACAGTACTACAATTTTTTACTACTAACATTTCTGTGCGTAAAAGTGTAAAAAGCAAAGTTATTTTTTGAACAGGGTGGATCACTCTGTCACATGCACCACTCAGTTTATTATCGCTGAAGATTTTTTTTTATTTGTAAATATTAAAAAAAATCAGAATGCAGTTTTTATTTTTACTAAAATCGGTGACATGGTTCCTAAGAACAAATCTTCTTAAGTCTTATAGTTTCAGACTAAACTTTCCCTCGCTGACCCATATCAATGTTACACTCTGTATATGGTCAATTCCTTGACTATTGTTCTGTAAATAACAATCCTATTCGTGCCCTTTCTACCGTATAAAATGAGCTTCTTGATATTTGAACTTATATTTGTTTTCGTTACAGGTACGACCCTAAAAAGGGATTTTTCTGTCAAGCGTTAGGTAATGAGCGAACTAAATGTCTGGGCAAATCGAAGGGTCGTATATACCCACCGATGGAGGAGCGTTCCTCTAAGTTTCTGAAGCGTTATTACACGCCTCACAACACGGCGCTGTCTAAACTACTTGTGCGAATAGGACGTCAAGTACCGCAATGGCTGAAAGACGAACTGTCGAACGTATAGCATATCTTACAACCTATAAGGTTGGAACGAAATAAAAAATCACACGGACTTATTAAAGTCTGTGTCATAACCTTGACTTAGTCCAAGGGCCGCGACGTAGATGACAAGTTACAAACTGTGGTCGAACTCGCGGGCAATGTTGTTCTTTCGAAGTGTTTCAATGTGTGAGTATTCTTGTTGAACAAATATCTTTGTCTATCTTGTAATAATGTTTTTAAAGAGTGATATAAAACGACTTAAAGTATGATCTGTTTAAACGTGGTGATGAAAAACTATTATTGTTTTAGTTTAATTATAATTGTATGATAGGTGTAGTGAATGGATATGTGTTTCCACGGTTGCGATTTATCTTTGCTTGCCTGACGTTGTTGTCTCTTAGCCATATTTGTATGGACAGTGTGTCTGGCACCACGAGTGTCGGTCTAGGTGCTATTTGTTAATAGTTGCAATCGTCAAAATGTATCTTTAGTTAATCTAATACCATACCAATTGCTTGTAGACGTCATTTGTACTATAATTATCCAACAAAACTATTATGATAATTTTTATGTATGACAGTCTTTTTTTTTAACTAAAGGATGCATACTTAGTTATGTCTCATTCCAAGCCATAATCTAATTGCCACATATTTTAATACTGCTTTTATAACTTACATTAGTTTTTTTTTATATTTACAATGTACGTACCTGATGCAATTAATGTCTAGTTAATATTTAGTTCTAATTTTATTTGAACAATCTCCTTGTCTAACTGTGCCATATACACAATATGATGTGAAAAATGTGGCTCTACAATATTATTTGCTTAGTTTCTTTTTGTATATTTTTACTGTCAATGGATTTGAAATGGACTAGTCTTTTTTTAAAAGCGGCTGTATAACATTAATTTATACCTACACGAACAGTTTATGAACTACTATAACTACTTTTTTTTTTGTAGAATCATCGAGAATATTATGTACCCACCTACCGAGGAGTAAATAATGCAAATTGGAAGTTAAAAAATTACTAAATAGTTAGGATGAAAATTGTGCACCATTGGATGCAAAGATTGCATACGCGGTTATAAACGTGGTATTAAACCGAGCGCTTTGCTGGCTACACGGTTTAAAACCCAGGTGTTCAATAGAACACCTGTTGATTTTAAACAGCAGTTTTAAACCGTGTATTGGATGGTCAGATGGATCTGAAGTAAACCCTTATAAAATGAAACCATATTTTTATTTATTTTTTTCTAATACGTCTGAAATGCATTGTTTATCCATATAGGTATTGTCCCCACATTCGTTTGACTTTCAGTTACCGAATTAGCAGTAAGATTTTTGAATATACGTATTGAAAACGTCGCATTATATTTTAAATAACGTCGTCGACATTAGAACAAATGTATTTGGTATATATTTTGATATACATAAATGTATTGACGAGAGGACTCTGCGAGAGACGAAGGTTTTTTTGTAAAACTTGAATCATCATGAAGCATCTCTTAATTATTTGTTATATTATAGATGTCGGTACTTAAAGTATAGTAAAAATGATTTCTCAAAGGGATATCAACGTAGAAAAAGTACACAAAATGATATATAAAAATAAATGGTATTCGAATATAGAGTTAAATACTAATATTTTTATGGTACATACTTTAGTATCTTATTTAGTTAATTAATATTTTTGAAGGCTTCAAAGTTAAAATTATATTTGAACTTCTGATGTTCTTGATATATTGTGAAGATGTGAGTTAAGTAGAAACGGCCTTACAAATGTTTAGAATGAGCTATCAAACTTGTTACTATATTATAATTTGTGAATATAATGTAAAATTATATAGTTTAATTTGACTAAAATATATGAAATGATCATTTTGTTTGTCATAAAATTACAAATTAAATTCCAGTAATTATTGTTTACAACGCCATTTCATTAGATGTCGTTTACGATTACAGCCAATGACTGCTCTTAAATGTGTTCTGTATAAGAAGTTAATACATCACTTATTTTATTAAATGATTTAAACCGCATTTGTGTTTGATATAAACCCATAAAACCCCTTCTAATAACCTTGTAAGACGTTATTAATTAGAATATTTACGGATTTTATTAGCAAAGGTGAATAAAGATTTATATCTTACAACGCTATGAATAATTAACTTTGTGGTATAAATTCCGCAAAGATTCGTTTATGTATTTCAAAATTATATTATTGCAGGCGTATAAGGCTACATACGCACTATGCAGTTAGCCGCAATGCGGTCAGCCGTCCGGTGGACCGGAGGATGCGGTTGCGCTTGCGGTAAGCCGGGTGGCGGTTAACCGCACCCGCAACCGGAACGTGCGGTTAAGAAACCGTCGTGGTTTGCGGTTGGATCGACTCATTTCCAAGATGGACGTCGAAGAAGTCGCAGCTATTTACTACATTTACTCGCGTGATATTAAGAAAAAGAAACGCAGAAAAAGGTACTGGGTGCATCCTTATTTGCAAATGCGCGAGCGTCGGTGAACACGTAAACCGTCAATGGCGGGGTACCGCACACTAGCACCATCCGCGTAGTGTGTATAGCAACCCTGCGGCTGGCCGCCAGTCGGGCCGCAGCGCTCAGAACGACCGGAGCGGTCGGCCGGCAGCCGCATCGCAGTGTGTATTAAAACTACTTTCTCGTACAAATTTTTGATTCCGGTCAGCCGGACGGACGGCTGGCCGCATTGCGGCTAACCGCTTAGTGCGTAGGTACCCTAAGATTAGGTAGGGTAACTGTCGGTGTTTTGCTATAAACCTGTTCTAAAAATCGTTGGTAAACATATGTATGGGTTGAACGACATTGACATTGACACCTTACACTTACATTCATACCTGCGAGGCTACAAGTATATTATAGTCTATGACTTCGTCTGGCATTTTTTAGCCTGTAGGTATACCTACTATAGGTATTCAACATCTTATATTGATGCAGCTGCCGATCAAGAGACGGTACTTTAGCAAACATCAAATTACCGATACCTACGCGGCAATAGCCTCCCTTCCTATTACGTGGGGTCAACAAACTATTACAGACAGACATACATCACGCCTATATCCCTGAAGGAGTACGCAGAGGTGCATTACACAGACACACTTTGCTGAAGGTAAGCCTATTATTGCTGTTACCGGGCAACAAGTAAGGCGTATAATCAGTGGCGGCTTTAGGGGGGGCGAACAGGGCAATCGCCCGGGGCCTCGCGCTTGCGAGGGCCTCGGGCTTGCGGGGGCCTCGCGCAACGACCCATGCAAAAAAAAATGATTTTTTATTATTATTGATTTTATCCTTAATTATTTAATAAGATTATAATATAACGGTAAATTAAACTAAAGTTAGTAAACTATTTCATTTACTCAAAACACACCTAATTGAACTTGGAATTATTTAGCTTGCAATGAATTCAAAGCCTATACTGTACCGTGTACCCTACAACAACCAGACCTAACCATTTTCGCATCTCTTAATTTTCAAGAAAGAGAAAGGGCCTCGCTGTATGTCCCGGGGTACGGAGTCGGATTATGGCCTTATACGCCCCGGTATGGGCAGCCAGATTAACGGCCAACAACGTGGCTGTTTTAAACAGACCGTTGACAGGTCTTCAGCGGCCTGGCAAGATATTAAGAGGGTAACGCACGATCTCCTTAGAGGGTGCATGTCTCTTAGCCGGAACCCCTCCATAGGACCTAGAAGCAAGAGCATTTGCGTCATTGTTTCAATGGCTCAAGGGGGTTCTGAAGCGGGACCACAGGCCTGTATCTTGAGAAATCGAGGTTCAGCGCTCCTAACTCCGCCAGGATCTCATGAAGACATAGAAGGTGCGACTTTATCAACCACGGTGGGGAACCACCACCATCGCAGCGGTAGGACCGATTATGGACGGGTGTCTGCACAGGCGGCAAGGTGACCGGATCCATCTTGAGGTCACACTCCAGTGTCAACACTGCGAGGGTTCCGGCGAAAGCACCGCACTCCACACGCTTGTAGAGCACTCAGCGTGGGCAAGTTAGCGCTGAGACCTCGTCGTTGGTACCAGGTGTGAATACGCTCTCAGTAAAAACCATGCTTTGAGCCATGGTCTCCAGCGGGAGAAGGTGGAGCGTGGCCGTGTCCTTCTTCGAGCATGTTATGCTCGCGAAGGTGGCAGCCGAGAGGGAGAGTACCCTCCCTACTGAGTTCCGAAGTCGGTGGCCAGGGCGCCGCAGACTCATCTACAGTCAGCTGCAGTGCTAAAGCCCCGCAGAACGCACATTTACTTACCGACGCTGGGTAAAACCCGACCCCAATGATGCGGGATAAAACCCCACCCAACCCCAGACAGAGGCCACATAGTTGGCCAAAGTCCGTCGGCACCACAGGGAATACTTCAGAGTGCGTACCTGGGGCGCCCAGCAATGGACGTAGAGGCGGCCGAGGCATTGGGCCGCAGTATGAAAGAACGCATCGCAAAGAACTGCCGCCCGGGGCCTCGCGATGAGTAAGGCCGCCGCTGCGTATAATATGGTACCGTCTATCTTTATGAAGAAACCAGCGTGATTATATTATGTACCTATGTAGGTATTCTAAGATCATCATCATCCCAGCCCATTTGATGCCGACTGTTAAGCTATGCCTCCCCCAAGAATTCAGCCTACATAACCCACGCTGGCCAGACAGGTTGGTGTTCGTGGGATAGGGTTTTAAGTCAAGCTTTCCTTTTCTGCATTTTAAGCACATTTTAAGATAGTGGTCTGTAAAAACAGAATTGATGTAGAGCCGTTTCGAAAATAACATTGCATTTTACATTATGATGATTACGTGATGGAGGAAATATTCAGGCATACAACCCGAACCTTTCTACATTACGTCGAATAGTTTTCCGTCGGAATATTCGGAGTTATGAACTCCTACGAAAATAATGCCTAGTAGCACAGAATAAAGGATACAGTATAGTTGGTGAAATAAATAATAATATACCTATCTATATTATGTTAAAAACAATAGCTTCGGCAAAATACGTACAAATTAATTCTATGAAATTATATTATGATAAGCATTTGTTATTTTTACTCGACGTAGCAGAAAGGCAGATAAGGTTTTTGCGCCTTCGTAGGTATGTGTGTGTTAACAAAGTTTTATTTTGACCATCAAAGAAATACTTTTTTGATGATTTTGGCGGTTTCTACCTTATTCAATGCGAAGTGGACCAAATGCGACGAAACGCCTTTGATTGTGACCCAAAGAGAATACAATACTGGTGTGATCTGTCAATTTGTAATTCGATATCTTAAGAACGTAGGTTATTAGGTTATCAACTTTTTTGGAGGTTAGATAGATGATGTCTTCCGTTTGTTTTTTTTAAGCTTTGCAGACAAACTGGTCGTTTTGCAGACAAACTGGTCTTTTCCGCGCTTATTGAGATATATACATACATCTTTATTACCCGTGACCACGGCTCTTGTAACAGGGTCGGGTAATAAAGAGACATACCTCTTTATAGATCTCAATAATCGCGTAAAAGACCCGTTCGTCTTAAGTTTATAATGTTTTTTATTTGGTTCGTGAAAACTAGAACTATTTACAACTACCTACTGAACGAATAGAAACCACAGAGTAATACCTAGTCCCAACACATTGTGCAACAATCATGAGTCTGATCTGGAAGTTGCCATGCTTTACGTTTAGAGTATGAGAGCCGAGAGCCATTGAATTTGACATCATTCATAACATAACATACAACGACAATGACTAAATCGTTCTTTTATTTTACAAATAAAGT
This sequence comes from Nudaria mundana, assembly GCA_963556515.1. Lineage (NCBI taxonomy): Eukaryota > Metazoa > Arthropoda > Insecta > Lepidoptera > Erebidae > Nudaria > Nudaria mundana. The sequence goes on along the minus strand of OY748290.1, from coordinate 8,205,376 downwards.
TCCTGTATTTTCACAGCCCTATTACTTTTACGAATATCTAATTACCTTTAGTACTTGACTCTGAGTCTCCAGAACTCTATTGTGTTTAAATAAAACGTCGTTACGCAATGCCGACGACGGTCATGGGAGAGTTCACGGTGATAGATGATATTACAGTACAATTAATCTCGGACAAAATATGCGGACGATTTGCGAGCGAGTGGTCGGGCCTAATGGTCGGGAGATTATCACGCGCCCACGCCCTAACCCCACCTGCTCTTATTAAAGGGAACAATATGAAAGTATAAAGTTAAGTAATTTAACCATATTAAAGTAGGTACATTACATTTACAGTATCATTGCATTGTTTTTTCTGCTAACCAAATCAAGATAAATTTAGCAAAATGTGTTTTCAATAGATAGATATCTATATCTATCTAGGCTTCACAGTAAGTACCTCAGTAGTCTACTACTGAGGTACTTACTATGAAGCCTTTGAACTAAATATTAAACAGTTTTCACATTGTCATAGCGGCAGCTACAGAAATGCGTTCGGACACTAAAGGCATTTACATCATGATTGGTGGGTACCTAGGTACTGCTAGCACTTACTACACAATGTCTGAACAACCCTACTCAGTAGTCAAAATAAATTGAGGAAGAGGTCCGTGGTGCAAGAGGGGTCAGTCGACATATCACGTAGTTACATCAATGGGCGGTTACCTATCAGTAGGTACTTACATCTAACGCCACCATTAGGATACGGAGGCGAAACCCACAATTTGCCCGCATATTTGGTCAAGATTAATTGTCCTTAACATCATCTGTCAACCCGAGAGCCATTCCGTAGACATTTTGTTTGTGGTACAAATAGCTTCACATATTCAACTTTTAACGTGTTATTAATTGCATTGCGGGTTTTATATGTTAGAAGCAACCCTGCTCTAATTACACCTCGCTTTTTCGTTGTTGAGAGAGTGAATGAAGGACCGTAACTTACAAATTACACCGAGGGACTTTCGGTACCTACCTAAGGGCTGACAGATTCAAGGGTATTTAGGATTAAGGTAAGTTACAAATTTTCTCCCAAGGGAATACTATGTTTATCGCGATAATAGACGCGTCGAGGGATATGTCAACTAAGGAGTGACCTAATGGCCATGATATTGAGAGAGAAACAGATTGTTTACCCTATCGCTTTCTTGCCGTTTCACAATTTATTTTAGTATCTAGTTCCACCCCCGTAGCTGTTTCATTTGCTAAATGCAAGCTGCGAGTAGGTACGTAGGTATACAACAAGCGGGCGCTAATTGTGATTGCACTAATTTGCATTGGTTCGATGGCTCACCTGTCTGGCACGCCGCCGCACCACACCCGTGTACCTACCCAACTAAGTTCTGTTAGTCAGCGTGGGTGGCAAAGCTCATGTTATTCACTACATCAACAGCAATCTAATCTGATTGCAATTAGTATGTATATCTAGGCACTATCTATATTATTCATCAACTGAAGCTACCACACTCCATAAACACAGTGCGTTGTAGAATGAGATTCCTGAAGGCTATTTCTAACGTAACTCAATAAATCTGTTGACCATACCCATATCTTAATCAACCGCCGGGCGCCACTGGAAATACGTTCTGCTTGTAACCAGAGACGCTCAGCAACGGACGTTAGAGCGGCCGCGGCCTTGGGCCACGGAATTAAAAAAAAAAGAATATCTTAATCAACATTTATTTTTATCCCGGGAATTGCGAATGAGAAATAGTTCTCTAGATCTCCTTTCATAATTCCCACTGAAATAAAAAAAACAACATTTTGCAATGGCGTCTATTAATTAGATATCTATAATCATGTCATTTAATTCGTATGACATCTGAACAAACTATTAAAATATATCGATAGGTATGTCAAATAGGTAATAGAAGGTACCCTCCTACTTACTAAGAAATGAGGCATCTGAAAGGAATGAGAGATGTCCACTTTTACAAAACATTTAATGGTATCCGAGAAACCCACATAATTTACAGAAGGAACACCTTTTGATTCATAAGGTCCAATATTTCACAGTTTGATCCTTGAGTCATAAAGCTCGGTGGCATTATTATGCGGACGCCCAAACCTGGTCCTGTGATCGCGAAGTGTGGTAAACGAGCAAAGTTATAATAAGTTCGTCCCTTTGTCTCTACGGAGAATATTGTCTTTCGATGACTTTCACACATAGACATATGTGTCAAACTGATATACCTACACCTACATAACTATATAACGAGAGTTCTGTAGTAAATGTAGACTCTACCCCCGTTAGTTGTTTTCGATAAATCCTACATCGCGCTAGCGATATTTACACATTCATACTTAAAAGCAAACATGTACTGGCTTCATATTTTGCTGTTCTCTCTGAGACAGTCTTGAGAATGCCTCGTTTAGAGGTGAAACATTTGTCGACGTATTAATGTCTTATATTTTTGCGAGAATGATGCAATTATTTTGAAAAGTTTGAACATCTTACCTACCATTACTTTGTCATGGATTTTCGCCAGGTAACTCCTGATTCTATCCAATATAAATGTAGACTGTTTCATTCATCAATTATACTGAACTTTTGACAATTTACCGATGATTAATGTTTATTTATTTATTTATTTATTTATTATTTATGTACAACACACATAGAAACAAGAACACAAATACAGTAGTACAAACAATACAGTGAGCATACTACAAGGGCACTGCTTATTCCTAGAGGAATCTCTTACAGCAGGCCTGATCGGAGATGTAGGGGTGAGAGGGTGACGCGTGTGCAGTGCAAGTAAATAAACTTACATAAACTAAGGGGGGCATATATACATGTATTAATACATACTGTGCTATAATAAACTTACATAAAGGTATACTACATTATAATATAATAGGTAGCTAAGATTAAGAGGAGAGGTAATGAGCTTTTACTTTCTTTTTAAAGAGATGAAGAGTTCTACAGCTTTGTATGTCAGGGGGGAGTGAGTTCCACAGTCTGACCGCATGAACGGTAAAGGAAAAGGAGAAGAAATCGGTACGTTTATTTCATGATCGGCTCACATGCAACATTTTTTAATGTCATAGTCGCGTGGAATATTCCTTCCTACACTACTTTATTCTGAATTCAGTTTGTCAAGAAATAGCTTACATAGGTACATACCCACCTATAAAGGAGATTATATGAGTGCCTGGAGACACACGCGGCCTAAGATAACCTCGCTACAGTGTCACATCCAGAGACTTATCCACATAAATAACTTTAATTCTCAAAATATATAATATTACTTTAGACTTCAGTTTACCCTAATCATTAACGGCTAATTCGTTCACTATCTTTGACTAACGGGCCAAGGGTATGCTTACAGCAAATTCGTCCAAATCGTTTACGGGTTTTCCCCTAATGTGATTAATGCATCACTATTTCAATTACGTTCCCTACTTTCATTGACGTGGCACGCTACAGAACGCTAATATTATTTGGGAAATGTATTTAACGAGAAAGCTACCGATTACGATAAGCTTACATTAATTTATTGTATTTGGGTCTCAGTTAAGAGCCATAAGGTAATATTCCAGGATAACGGTGCAAAGAGGTTCCAACATGATATTAGACGCTCAAGCTGCTACCAATGGTAGGTTCTACATAAATAACATGTGCAGATCAGATCTACGGAGAACGACAATTCCTGGACAGCGGCAATAAACTCGCCCTCTATTACGTGGAACAAAGTTACTAGCAAAAAGTGTTACTGAGTATGTAGGTTTGTTCTAAGGTAATAAAGGTACTTACAATTAATTCTTTCGAGTCATATAGATAGTCACGATTTCCTACGTATTGGTCACTTACCTACATCCTCCTACATCACATTTACTAGTAGGTATACTCTTAGTAGCTATCAAGCTTGCTTTATTAAAGTGGAAAAAAATTGTGCGTCCCAATTGTTGAAAGAAAACCAGCGAAATTGTCTTTCAAAATGTATGTAGTCGTTTGATAATAACATGTGCGAAATATTAACGCTTCGAAAACCCTCTATTACGGTTCGCTCGTTTTCTGAAGACAGTCATCTGAAAATACTTATTCACACAAACTTTTTCGAGAACAATGTGATATAAAAATGATGAAATAATTATGTTATTTCCTTGCAGCCTTCGTTCAATAAACTGATTTTTTCTGCGTATTATCTGTGGTTTAAAGGTAGTTTTATAAATAAATACATTGGTAAGTCGTTTTGAAATATCCAAGCGTGCCTTTCCCTAGAGACAGCGTACGTGGGATAGATAAGTGAAACTTTTCAGATAGTAAAATGTTCCACAGAAAAAGCTCCTTTTCTTACAAGGTATCGTAAAGTAACTGTAAGTAGGTACCTAGTGAATTGTATTAGGTAGGTAACTGTATGTCGGTATCACGTAGGTATCTATACCTATTGACAGCACATCTTACAGCTTTGATTTTACAATGGAAAACGTATATAATTACTACTTAAACTGGAAACGTACGAGTATAAGTACTATTAGAAATTGAGTTTAATTATATATAAACTTTGATAAATACATTTGAAACCTTAATAATTTGATAAAATAACACACATACACATACGAATCACGTCTTTGTTCACGAAGGGTTAGACAGAGGCTTTCATTACGGCCATTTTTTCGCCAGTGACTTAACGTCCTCGTAATTGGAGGTACTACGGGCTTTTTAAGTATTTTGCCAGAGCCTAATCCGTTTGTCAGCCTATGGTTAAAGTCATCCTTTATCAACCTCAATAATGTCCTTAGGGACCCCACCATAAAAATTACGTATTTGATTAATGTTCTTACACTACTCGTACTATCTAAACTACATACCAATATACTGAATATTACTACCGTTTCGTGGAAAACTCACGTGACCCTGGCTCGTTTCATTACTGTACAAATCAGACTTAACGTTCATTACTTAACTTTTTGATCAAATTTAATTCCGAAATTGTTCGTCCAATTTTACGGTTGAATGGATTTGTTTCGGTTCTGCAAAGAAATGATTCAATGGAAGCCTAAATTCAAATAATGGGAAGGGGGAATTTATTGGAAGGATCAGTGAAACTGTGTCACGACTGGCTAAACGAAGATTCGGGGATAAATCTTATAATATAACTTACTGGCCGCCTGCTTCATGTAGACTCTACTTGGTAACCTTTTTGTAAGTGGACAACACATCATCTAAATTTATAATAAATCTGTAGAAGTGAAAATTCTGTACATTGAAAATATCAAAAAAATAAATGGCAGGGGGTGTTACTATACCGACACCGAACGCAAAAATGTGATTAAAAATTTTTTGGTCTGTCTGTTTGTTCAGGCATCAAGCAAAAACTACCGGTTCGATTATGAAGAAACTTAGTATAATTATTCTTTAATATCCTGGGCACCACCCTGGGTACTTTTTATACCGGAAAAGTATATAAAAAAAAAACTTAATTTTGCAGTTCGATCCCTAGACCCGATTACTGTACCAACCGAAAATAATAAGTTTGTCGTAGGTTTTTTTTTTATATTGGGTTCGCCAAATTGCCGCCCGCCTGGTGGTAAGTCGTGACGACGTCTAGCGATTGTGGGCCACTCTCACAGCACACAATACTATAGAGAGTGGCCCTCAACTTGACGACCTACTGATGTGCCTCTTCACGCTCCGCTTAAAGAACCCAGGATTACATGTGAGAGAAAACACGTGCACAGGCAGGGCGTTCCAGGCCACTATCGTTCGGCAGAGAAACGAACGTTTAAAACGTTGGGTTCTCGCGAACATGCTATCCACTGTGTGGGAGTGGCATCTCTGCCCGGCACGCGTTGTTCGGGATCGGAAGGAAGAAGGTGGGACCAGATTGAAGAGCTCTTCAGAACAGGTTACGTAATATTTTAACTTAATTATTTAAACGTAATATTTTAACGATACTGTAATATTTTAACTTAAGATACAATATCGCTCGCCATACAATTGAATGGACTGTCACACACGACGAAATGAATATCATATTTTCGTATCTTAAGATGCATTTTTATAGTATAATCTATACTTATAATAAATCTGTAGAAGTGAAAATTCTGTACATTGAAAATATCAACAAAATAAATGGCAGGGGGTGTTACTAGACGGACACCGAACACAAAAATGTGATTAAAAAATTTTTTGTCTGTCTGTCTGTCTGTTCAGGCATCACGCAAAAACTACCGGTTCGATGAAACTTGGTATAATTAGTCTTTAATATCCTGGGCACCACACTGGGTACTTTTTATCCCGGAAAAGTATATACAACAAAAAACAAACTTAATTGTGCGGTTCGATCCCTAGATCCGATTACTGTACCAACCGCAAATAATAAGTTTGTCGTAGTGTTACGATGTGGAAGCATCGACATCAAATATATTACGTGTGTTCACATCACTAAATGGAACATACTAGAAGACCAAAGAACGGGTTTAAACAATACATAAATTCCTTCGCTCATTGTTCTGTGAAGTAGTTGAGATCGAACAGATAAGGAATAGCCGTCGGCCAATGGTGGCGTGAGCGCAGACAGAGATGTGTAGTTTGTCTCGTCACTAAACGACCGGCTAAACGATACGGCACCACTCCATTACCGCGGCCGATGTTATATAAACCCGTGCAGACAGCGCGCAGAGACATTCGCATAATTTATATTCTCGTCAAGGCACAGCTTACGTCATAATTGGTACCTGTCAATTTACCCAATAAATAATTATAATTAAATAATTTAATTTAAAAAGCTGCCCTTGCCATTAATTATTAAGAACAATATCTGCAACAGTTGTTCAGTTGATAGAATCAGTGTTTGTGTTTCCGAGTACCCGGGGTAAGTGCTGTGAACAGAATAGTTTCTATAATATCAACCGCGCGATCTATAATTTGAATATTACCAAATAGCTATTTCATAGATTATCAGTAAGTTAAAGTAAACCTATAGTTGTTTAGACTCCGAGGTGAATCGAGCCACGGTTATTGTAGTTTCAATCGTGTATAAAGTAATTAATATATTATCGGATTAAATATCAGGATCAGGCGGTGCTGAATTTCTTGCCACAAAATATACAAGAAAACATTTAGGACGGTGTGGTTAAATTACTCCACCCCTAAATGCTATAATTATATATGTATTACCTATCTATACCGGGTGTTACGTAAGGGTTATATCAACCCGAAGCCAGCTTAATCAGCTGGTCGGCCAGAACCCGTTTCGATATGTGGCGACCGCCAGAGAAGAAAAAAAAAGTTCATAAAAAAAAACATTATTACCGAATAAAATACACACTTGTTTAACAACACTAGAACTAAAATCAGCTGCTTCGGTCATCGACATCAAAATAGGTACAAATAATGCGCGCCTGTGAAAAGCCTTCCGCCTCACTCCTGGTAGGAACATTTTGTCTCTGTTGCGCATCAAGCGACGCCCCACGAACACGAAGCCGAGCGCTTAGAGTCACGAAGTTTCCTAGAATTTTATTTAAAATCATTTATTCAGCTACCTTAGCTGTATGCAGTGAGGTAGCTAAATAATTGTTTAGTGTGTTAATTTGTGAGTTGTGTCAAGTTGTGTGTGATAGTGATTGTGTTGTGTAGTAATGGCTCTGAGTAACGAAGAGTATTACGAGATGATTCTTTGTGTAGGAGCATCAGAAGGCAATTTGAGCGCTGCCCGGAAGTTGTACCGTGAGCGTTGATACCTAAAAATACTGTGTACTGTCGTGTGCATAATTACTTACTATTTGTAATTATTTCATTCTTTTTATATCTTGTTTGTTTACATACCTTTGAGGGACATGATATGTCATGTCATTACTGAACCCCACTGGAAATACGTTCTGCTTGTAACCAGAGACGCCCGGCAACGGACGTTAGAGCGGCCGCGGTCTTAGGCCGCGGAATTAAAAAAAAATGTCAATACTGATTTATTTTTTTATTCTATTTTTGGCAATTAGGTTTGTTGATTTTTAAACTCCTTTCTCCGTTGTTGTCTAGTTGTCCAGTTGTCTAGTTGTAGCTACGTCAAGCCGTAGCGTTGTGAACACGTTTGTTTAGATTTGAAATATCTTTTTAAATATTTTGATGATCTTGTTTTTTCTTCTTTGGCGGTCGCCATATATCGAAACGGGTTATGGTCGACCAGCTGACGATGCTGGCTTCGGGTTGATATAACCCTTTCGTAACACCCTGTATATGTTGTCTATGTAACTACCTATTTTATAAACTCGTAGGGAATGCTAGGACCTAGTAACATTGCCCTATCGAATATAATGATAAATTGTTAAAAATATTTCTACCTAAAATTCTCTTAAGGGCTAACCACCTACGGCCTTAAGCAGTAAACCATAGTTTTATAATCTTAAATTGTGAATATGAAGAAAGAGAATCCAGGTTAAGATAATTCATCTACCCGACATATTTTATTGTGAAGCCGTACTATTTGGGTCGCGGCCTTAAGCGGGAAACCGTTATTTTTCTAAATTTATATTGTGTTTAACGTAAATTCAAATACCTAGGTATTTGAATTTACGTTTCACACACTCGATCGTACTCCCAGCCGGAGCACTTAAATGCCAGAGAGTATCAAACCCGCGAAGAACTACGCAGTGCGATAGTAGACGATTTTGATATTGTGAAAAGTGATAGAGACACATTGAACAAGTTGAAAGACAATCAATTGAAACGATACTGGCTGGGAGTACAATCGCGTAGCCTCTTGTAGGTTGTGGTTAGCAATGGCATACAATTGTACCATTGCTAGATACTCCACGTTCGAATATTCGTACTGACGACTCATTTTACTTACTGACACACACGGTTACGCAACAGACGCCGGTGCTGTCACGAGGTTTACTGTGGAGTGGACAGGCGAGCCGCAGTGTCGGCGAACTCGCGACGGCGCGGCGGCGCCGCTAGGAGGATTCGGAGGATACGCTGAGGTGGGGGCCGGGGGGGCGCATGCTTACTCTGTGCCAGCGCATTGTTGAATGAAAACGAACTGTACCGTAACTATCGTTGTAAAACTTAAGTATTTAAGAGAGTGTGTCCCCTACAACGGGTTCTCATTCGATGTCTAGAACCTAATATTTTTTTTTAGATTTCTAAAAAAAATGCGTTTGTTTTTCAAAGTAATGCTGCCAGTTGGTTCAAAAATTATTCCGAAAGCGAACCCTTGCGTACTGCTGACGGTGATAAAATCAGCGTGTATATACATGTATAGACATACAGAGAAACACGCGCACGCCGCACGGCTTATAACTATAGCAAAAAGTGTCGGTCTTCAAAAGGTGTCGGACGAATTTTTTTCCGTCTAGCCTCCTTTCGCAACGCGCGATAAGGAACTTCGTTCCCAAAAAAAAACCTAATGATACGGCCCCTGCTAGGAAGTTACAATTAAACAACGTAAAACAATTAACGTACTTTTATTCGCAGGAACCTAGGGTTTATAATGTGTACAAAACGCGAAAGTTTAAAGAAGAACCTAGGGTTTATATAATGCAATTAGCTATGAGTGTCGATAGTATAGGATCACAATACTGTTTTACGGAAGTGCCCGGTGCACTTAACTGGGGGTCCACAGGCGACGGGCGGTCGGCCGGCAGGATCCACTGGTGTCCTCCAATCAATTGTGGTAGCTGACGAGTTGCTCCGGGTCGAAGGCCACAGGAGCGACGGCGCAGCGTCTGGTTGCTCAGCAATTGTACTTTTCTCAAATATGGCTTATACTAAGCCCCAAGGTAGTTCTGGAAAGGACACAAGCAACGGATTAGATTCTGGCTCGGCACCGCTTGCCGTAGGCCCCACACGTAAATCGCCGTACAGGTTCCCTAATTGTCGGATGCACTGCACAATTATTTACATGAGGGTACATGACAAGGTTACACATAACACAGGATTATACAAACATGGGAACAGGGAAAACACAAACAGGTAGTTGGCTCATCCCTATATATCGGTCTCCGACCGACAAAAATCTCAAAGAAAGAATTAACTAATAATCAAATAATAAAATATAGCCATAGGCCCAACAAAAATGTGGGTACATTTCAAAAGATTATTTTTCTACCTATTACGTATCGGAGACGAAGTTCCTAAAGAGTCTGCGTTATGCGCATTTCCCATCTAACAATTAAAACTTTATAATGGTTCACTAATTTAGGGAACCCTAAAATGACGGTCCCTAAATGGCAGTCTAGATAATAAAGTGTTAAATAATAGTGAATATTCCAGATGGGTGGAATGTGATCTAGGTATTTGAATTTACGTTAAACACAATATAAATTTAGAAAAATAACGGTTTCCCGCCTAAGGCCGCGACCCAAATAGTACGGCTTCACAATAAAATATGTCGGGTAGATGAATTATCTTAACCTGGATTCTCTTTCTTCATATTCACAATTTAAGATTATAAAACTATGGTTTACTGCTTAAGGCCGTAGGTGGTTAGCCCTTAAGAGAATTTTAGGTAGAAATATTTTTAACAATTTATCATTATATTCGATAGGGCAATGTTACTAGGTCCTAGCATTCCCTACGAGTTTATAAAATAGGTAGTTACATAGACAACATATACAGGGTGTTACGAAAGGGTTATATCAACCCGAAGCCAGCATCGTCAGCTGGTCGACCATAACCCGTTTCGATATATGGCGACCGCCAAAGAAGAAAAAACAAGTTCATCAAAAAATTTAAAAAGATATTTCAAATCAAAACAAACGTGTTCACAACGCTACGGCTTGACGTAGCTACAACTAGACAACTGGACAACTAGACAACAACGGAGAAAGGAGTTTAAAAATCAACAAACCTAATTGCCAAAATAGAATAAAAAAATAAATCAGTATTGACATTTTTTCTTTTAATTCCGAGGCCTAAGGCCGCGGCCGCTCTAACGTCCGTTGCCGGGCGTCTCTGGTTACAAGCAGAACGTATTTCCAGTGGGGTTCAGTAATGACATGACATATCATGTCCCTCAAAGGTATGTAAACAAACAAGATATAAAAAGAATGAAATAATTATAAATAGTAAGTAATTATGCACACGACAGTACACAGTATTTTTAGGTATCAACGCTCACGGTACAACTTCCGGGCAGCGCTCAAATTGCCTTCTGATGCTCCTACACAAAGAATCATCTCGTAATACTCTTCGTTACTCAGAGCCATTACTACACAACACAATCACTATCACACACAACTTGACACAACTCACAAATTAACACACTAAACAATTATTTAGCTACCTCACTGCATACCTTGCATAAATGATTTTAAATAAAATTCTAGGAAACTTCGTGACTCTAAGCGCTCGGCTTCGTGTTCGTGGGGCGTCGCTTGATGCGAAACAGAGACAAAATGTTCCTACCAGGAGTGAGGCGGAAGGCTTTTCACAGGCGCGCATTATTTGTACCTATTTTGATGTCGATGACCGAAGCAGCTGATTTTAGTTCTAGTGTTGTTAAACAAGTGTGTATTTTATTCGGTAATAATGTTTTTTTTTATGAACTTTTTTTTTCTTCTCTGGCGGTCGCCACATATCGAAACGGGTTCTGGCCGACCAGCTGATTAAGCTGGCTTCGGGTTGATATAACCCTTACGTAACACCCGGTATATATATATACACATATATATAAATACACGCTGATTTTATCACCGTCAGCAGTCGAAAGGGTTCGCTCTCGGAATAATATTTGGATTCCTTTTTTAACATCAAAATTACTGTACTGATAATAATAAATAAATTAGTCATTTCTGTAATTCTTCTCACTCGATCAAGTTTAACATTAGTAGCAGTACGATATTTCATTGATTGTCGACCAGCTAATGATGCTGGCTTCGGGTTGATATAAATCAACCCGAAGCCAGCATCATTAGCTGGTCGACCAGAACCAGTTTCGATATGTGGCGACCGCCAGACAAGAAAAAAAAAAGTTCATAAAAAAAATCATTATTACCGAATAAAATACACACTTGTTTAAACAACACTAGCTAAAATCAGCTGCTTCTGTCATCGACATTAAATATATATATAGGTACAAATAATAGGTACAAATAATGCGCGCCTGTGAAAAGCCTTTCGTCTCACTCCTGGAAGGAACATTTTGTCTCTGTTTCGCATCAAGCGACGCCCCACGAACACGAAGCCGAGCGCTTAGAGTCACGAAGTTTCCTAGAATTTTATTTAAAATCATTTAGCAAGGTCACAGGTCAGTTCAGTTGCATTCTTCGCTTTGTGCAGTGAGGTAGCTAAATAATTGTTTAGTGTGTTAATTTGTGAGTTGTGTCAAGTTGTGTGTGATAGTGATTGTGTTGTGTAGTAATGGCTCTGAGTAACGAAGAGTATTACGAGATGATGCTTTGTGTAGGAGGGAGTTGTACCGTGAGTTTTGATACCTAAAAATACTGTGTACGCAGTCGAGTCGAAACCGCATTTAGCACTGTTACACAAGAAATTAACCTTTCCTGTAAACAGGTAAGATTTTTCTAAAATTGGGGACAGAGATTTTACTATCACTTGCATGTGGTGCACCTGTCAAACCACGGACGAGGATCTGGGGAAACATAACTATGTGTTGGTCAACATTTTATTTACATAAACAAAAATAATCCTTAAACGACGCCCACGCCACTGCGACGCCCGCGCCACCGCCTGGGGCATTGTACATACGTACCACGCGCTCATTGTCTAGTTGTAGCTACGTCAAGCCGTAGCGTTGGGACACATTTGTTTTGATTTGAAATATCTTTTTAAATTTTTTGATGAACTTTTTTTTCTCATTTGGCGGTCGCCATATATCGAAACCGGTTATGGTCGACCAGCTGATGATGCTGGCTTCGGGTTGATATAACCATTTCGTAACACCCTGTATATGTGTATATTTATATATATATCTGTATATAATGTATATATATTACATATATATATATATATATATATATATATATATATATATATATATATATTTATACATATATTATTATTCTCTTTATTAAAACATTACACATATTCATTACATTTTTAAATAGATTTATAAAAAATATAAAAAACAGTAACCCACCGGTATCGAGTACAGGGACCAAGCTACCGGTGGTTAGGGCTCCAGACATAGGAACTTCCGCACAATACGGGCCGTGTTCAACAGAACCGCCTTCTGCATTAAGCCCTTGACCCAGCTGCCTAACGCGAGCCTCTGTAGATGGAGGTCGAGACTCTTGGCTATTAGGCTATGTGCAGATACGACTATCGGAACAATATTCGCCGAATCCACATCCCACATATCGACAATCTCGTGAGCAAGGTCCAAATATTTAATTTGTTTATCTTTTTCTGCTTTCACGAGATTCTCGTCATGTGGCACAGTGATATCGACAATTACTGCAAGGCGCTTTAATCGATCCATTATCACTATATCAGGTCTGTTAGCTATAACCGTCCTATCAGTGATAATAGATCGATCCCAATACAATGTGGCATGACCGTTTTCAAGAACTGGGTCGGGCACATACTTGTAATAAGGTACCTCCACGTCGACAATGTTATACTTTAGAGCAAGTTGCTGGTGGATAATCCTGGCTACTTGGTTGTGTCTGTGCAAATACTCACCATTCGCAAGACGGGAACAACCAGAGATAATATGGACGATGACATGCCCGACAGATGTACCATCTTTTACAATATATCTCCGATAGTTGTTCGTCATCACGACTTCGTCAGTAATTGCACAGATGAAACCCTCAGTTTCTCCGAAGAGATCACCAAATCGTAACCAGGATACCGCTGCTGTTGAGTCTACATCGGGCCCATTTAGAGCCCGATAAAATCGACCATGCAGTTCCTTGCTCTTCCATATTATTTCCTTCCGATCTGATACACTTAATATTACAGGTTTGCGTCAGTTCTCTTTCGCAAGGGAGAGCGGGGTCAGTCCGTTATCTATTGCCACAACATTTCGATGCACATCCACGTCCACCTGCAGGAAATACTCTCTAAGGTTGCATATCTCACGGTTATGGAGAGTCTTGGCATTTAAAAATCCACGACCCCCACATTTCCGTGGTATATACAACCTCATTACTGACGAACATGGGTGGTGCATTCGATATGAAGTCAATAGACAACGCACCTTCCTATCCAGAGCTTCTAATTCCGTCTGAGTCCATCTAAGTATGCCAAAAGAGTATACTAAGACTGGCATGGCCCAGCCGTTGACAGCACGCACCTTGTTACCGCCTGACAAAAGACTTTTCAGTACTTTTTTCAGGCGGCCAAAGAAACGATCCTGCAACTTCTGTTTCATGTATCAGCAATACACAGAGCTTGAGACATACCTAGATATTTGTAGGTTTCGGTTGCGGAGAGTGACCCAAATCGTGTGAAACCTGAAAGATTGACTCCTTCAGATTCCACAATCCCACCCCTTTTTACATGCATGACCGCACACTTATCTACCCCAAACTCCATACTGATGGCCTTACTAAAAGTTTCAGTAACTTTTAGCAAAGCCATCAAATCGGGGCCATTAGGGGCAAATAACTTTAGGTCATCCATGTAAAAAAGGTGGGACAAAATTTGACCCCCTCTGCGCATCCGATAGCCTAACCCTGAACCCTCTAGTAACTTACTGAGAGGATTCAGTGCTAGACAAAACCACAACGGACTCAGACTATCATTTGGAATATACCTCTCTCAATCCCTATTGGTACACCACCTCCTAAAACCTGACGACACCCTGGATAAACAAGAACCGTACTCCATTGTCCCATACATGACCCCAAAAAGGTGCATAGAGTTGCATCAACTTTATACAGCTCTAGCACCCTCTGAAGCCATGTATGAGGTACAGAATCGTACGCTTTCTTATAGTCAATCCAGCATGTCGCAAGGTTCTTTCGGTTGCGGCGTACCTGCTGGCAAACAGCCATGTCAATAATAAGGAGCTCTTTCGTACCACGTGCCCCACTTTTACATCCATTCTGAGAGATTGACAAGATGTTATTGTTTTGTACATGTGAATATATTTTTACTCTCAGGATGGATGTAAAAAGTTTGTATATAGTAGGTAGACAAGTTATAGGTCTATAATTTTTGGGGTCTGTGGTACTACCAGACTTGTATAGGAGGTGGGTTACTCCGGTAGTCATAAAAGCTGGAAGCGACGCTGACTCAAGGGATGACTGGAAACAAGATGCCAAGCAAGCGTGTGAGCTACGGAACCATTTTAACCAAAAGTTGTGCAGTCCGTCCGGTCCAGCAGATTTCCAATTTGGCAACGAACGAACTGCACAACCAATATCTTCTTCAGATATGGTTATAGGTTCCATAGCTTGAATTGGTTCACACGCCCGCTCAACATCCCTAATCCACGCATCCTGTGTATGACTGACGGGCGTCGACCAGATGCATTTCCAGAAGTTAACTGTAGAAACAGTATCAGGTAGACTCCCATCAGTCACATCCGAGTTAGGTCTCTCCCACCCTCTATATATCCACCTCTCATTTTTTTGGAACAAGCGATTCTGAGTGTATCTGTCCACTCTTTTTTTGTACCGCCTTATGCGGTTTGCCCACGCATAAACTTTCTGCTTCAGGTAATCGATGCGCTCTGTGACCCGAACAGAGTATTCACATGGCCTAATATTAGTTCCCACGAATGCACGGGTCGAATAATTAATATATTAATATATTATTATATATTATTATTTCGTTTATTCATTAACATTCTTATTTTATACATTTTTAAATAGATTTATAAAAAACACAAATACATTTAAAAATATAAAAAATAGTGACCCATCAGTAGCGGAGTAGGACCCAAACTACCGGCGGTGGAGGCTACAGACTGAAAAACCTCCTAACAATACGGCACGTAACAGCCTCCTGAATCTGACTCTTGATCCAACAATCTAACGAGAGTCTCTTGAGATGTTGGTCGAGACTCTTCGCTATTAATCCGTTAGCCGAAATGACCATCGGCACAATGATCGTCGAGTCTACGTCCCACATGGCGGTTATCTCGAAGGACAGATCAAGGTACTTGCTAAGTTTGTCCTTCTCTGCCTTCACGAGATTCTCGTCATGCGGGACGGCGACATCGACGAGCACTGCCCGACGCTGGGTCCGATCAACCAACACGATATCAGGCCTATTGGCAACAATAGTCCTGTCCGTGATGATTGATCGGTCCCAGTAGAGCAACGCGTGACCATTCTCGAGAACTGGCATTGGTGTGTACTTATAATATGGTACCTCGAACTCAATAAGGCCGTATTGAAGAGCAAGTTGCTGATGGATGATCCTGGCTACTTGATTGTGCCTATGCAAGTACTCGCTGTTAGCAAGATACGAACAACCGGAAAGAATGTGGCGAAGTGATTCACCAGGACGGTGGCATGCTCGACAAATGTCGACCGTACCGTCCTTCGTGATGTATTTCCGATAGTTGTTCGTCTTAATAACTTCATCTGCAATTGCACAGGCAAAACCTTCAGTTTCCCCAAAGAGGTCACCGAAACGTAGCCAGTTCACCGATGCGGGCAGGTCTACATCGGGTCCTGTTAAGACTCGGTAGAACCGCCCGTGTAGCTCCTTGGAAGAAAGAAAGAAAGAAAGAAAGACACATTTATTTGGTACACAGTGCCCACACAATACAACATAACAATATTACACATAAATCACATTGGGGATTGGAAGCATGTTCACTCATAAAGAGTAAACATACTTCCAAACCACAACCAACAACTGACGCGCGAGTATTAGTGTGGCACACAAATGTTCCAAATGGGTGTCCAGTTCAGCATGTGCCAGGTAGAATCCTGGCGCTGGTTTTCGACTGGAACCCAATTGGTCAGTGACTCACCGATGCCGAAACCCCGATGCCTTGTGTTGTGTGAATGAAGGACAGTAGAAGTGGTACAATAATAAATAGAAAATATATGTATATATATAGGCATAAAAAAAAATAAAAAAAAAATTTTAAAATACATTGCTCTTCCATACGTCCCTTGCTCCTCCATACGTCCTTACGGTCTTCAGTACTAAACACCTTTGGTTTACGCCAGTTCTCGTTAGCCAAGGAAAGAGGTGTCAGGCCCTTGTCAACCATCACAACATCACAATGAATGCTACACCCATTCTGTAGGAAGTAATTCCTCAGACTGCACACTTCACGGTTATGGAGGTCCTTGGCATTTAAAAATCCTCGACCCCCCCAACTTCCGTGGAATGTACAGTCTCATGACAGAAGATCGTGCGTGTAACATTCGATGCAATGTCAGTTGTTGAAGGACTCGCCTATCCAGGGCGTCTAGTTCCGTTTGAGTCCACCTAAGTATGCCAAAGGAGTACAACAATAAAGGCATTACCCAACCGTTGAAAGCCCGCATTTTGTTACCACCGGACAAAAAACTGTTAAGAACTTTTGTCAGGCGGCCAAAAAAAACGTTCTTTCACCGATTTCTTAATATCGTCTACCGCTATACCCAATGACTCTGACATACCTAGGTATCTGTGTGTTTCGGTCTCGGAGAGAGATCTGAGAGTTATATCTCAGAAAGTTGTAAATTCGGTGAATTTACAACCTTCCCCCGCTGTACATGCATAACCGCACACTTATCAATACCGAACTCCATCTTAATGGCATTACTAAAAACTTCCGTAGTTTTTAGTAATGTCACTAAATCTTGGTGCTTTAGTGTGAACAGTTTGAGGTCATCCATATACATCAGGTGAGAAATAACCTCACCCCCTCTACGAAACCGATAGCCTAGCCCTGAATCCTTCAGCAATGTGCTAAGTGGATTCAGTGCTAAACAGAACCACAATGGACTCAAACTGTCGCCCTGGAATATACCACGCTCAATCCTTATCAAATCATGCGGACCAGAAGCGCACTCACCACTACCTGGTTGACGAAGGACTGTGGTCCACTGCCTCATACATGAGACTAAGAAGGATTTAAGAGTCGGATTAATTTTATACAACTCTAAAATCCTCCCCAGCCATGAATGAGGCAATAAATAATATATAAATTTTTTTTTTTTTATATTAATCGAAAGGAAAAAAACAAACTTTGCCATAGTTGTAAGCCGTACGGCGTGCGCGTATTTCTCTGTATACAATATATATATATATATGTACATAATATATTGTATATGTACGCACTATAAGTTTTGCGTAACTTAAAAAAACAACATGTTAAAACCAAAATATTATGTTTATTGCTTTTCAAAATACTCTCCTTTACATTTTAAACATTTTTAATGCGATCGAACCATTTTTTAAAACAGGAGGACCACAGATCTGAAGGCATGTTTTCTACGTGCTGATTGAACGCTATCACTGCCTCTTCGGAGTTGGTGAAAGTGAAACCTCTCATCAAATCTTTGATTTTGGGGAAAATACAGAAATCACAGGGTGCTAGGTCGGGGCTATGCGCAGGATGGGTGAAGAGTTGTACTTTTTAGGAAGCTAAAAATGACTTTGTTTTGTTGGCCGTGTGTGAAGAAGCGTTGTCGCTGTATGTAGGAGGTATGTACGATGTAGGAGAACGCGGCTTTTGGGTTGTCTTTCGCGAACTTTTTGTAACACCCTGGGTAAACAAATGGTAGAATACCACTCGGCATTAACACTCTTTTGATCTTCAGGTGGAATTGTACAGATGGGATCCATAGCTGAGAAAATAACGCGATCATTTTTTTACCAACGTTTCTCGCCTGCCTCACTTTTGTTGGCTTGTTCTCATTTTCAAACACCCATTCACAAGTTTGCTATTCTCAGGGAATTTTTGAATAACCGACGGTTTCAAATGCACCTGAACTCCTCGAAAAGCAGATGGCGTGTTCAGAAGAACGGCCTCCCACAGGGAAGTGTACTGGCTCCTGCTTTATTTAATCTGTACACAAATGACCAGCCACACACACCTGGCACCCAGCGTTTTGTCTATGCGGACGACCTTGCGCTTACTGCTCAGGCGCGTAGCTTCGAAGATGCTGAAACATTGCTCACAACCGCCTTGAATGCACTTGGCGATTACTACGATGACAACGCCTTACGACCAAACCCGTCGAAGACTCAATCGTGTGCGTTTCACCTCCGCAATCATGAGGCAACTAGAACTCTGAAGCTATCGTGGCAAGGTGTCAATATTGTACACTGTCCGAATCCGCACTACCTTGGTGTTACCCTGGACAGAGCGCTGACTTTCCGAAGTCACTGCTTCAACACGAAGCTAAAAATAGGGGCCAGGAACAATCTGTTGAGGCGTCTCGCTTTGGCTTCTTGGGGTGCGTCTCCTCACGTTCTCCGTACAATCGGACTTTCCTTGTCCTTCTCCGTGGGAGAGTACGCGTGCCCAGTGTACAGGCTGCCTCAAACCTACGCCACTCAATCTTATATATCCTCTGGCAGGCATAGCCCCCCCGGAAGTTCGACGGGACATAGCTTGTGCAGTGGAGAAACACAGGCAACAAACAAATTCCCGACACCCTCTGCACAACCACGTAATGCCTCCCGTTCGCTTAAAGTGTCGCCGCAGCTTCTTGAGGACGACCTCTGCCACAAACAGCGTCCCGCGGCGGGCGAGAGAGCAAACGTGGGCCGAAAAACATCCAGTTCCGGCAGGTTTTATCACACCGAAAGAAAACCTGCCGCCTGGACATCATCTCCAGTGGTCAACTTGGAAGTCATTGAATCGCCTGCCACCTGGCCTGCAAGTTGGCCGCTGTAAGGAAAACATGGCAAAGTGGGGCTATATTGACCAGTCGCGAGTGTCCTGCGATTGCGGTACCCCATACCAGTCCATGTCCCACTTGCTCTATTGCCCACTGTGCCCCTCCACCTGCACTGTCGAGGACTTATATGGAGCAACGGACAACGCCGTGGCCGTAGCCAACTATCGGGCTGGGAAGGTCTCGCAGAAACGAGATACTGTAGCCATTGACTCGAAGAAGAAGACAAGATTGCTGTTTTTTTTTCGGGTTCAAAACAATAAATCTGCCCGGCACGCGTTGTTCGGGATCGGAAGGAAGAGGGTGGGATCATATTGAAGAGCTCTTCAGAACAGGTTACGTCACCCGCAGTGGAGTTCAATAAGGGCCGCTGCACATGGCTAAGATACTATAATATTTTACTTAACTATTTGAATTTCGAATGTTATATTTTTTTAAACGTTGCAACCTTCTTAGTTATAAAAAAAACAATTGACAGCAAATCATTTATCAATTGTTTTTATCACACATCAAAGTTCTACGTATGCAACGAAAATGGAATTAAGTCGAAAAGATTGTAGAGCGATGATTTTTTATGATTTTAAAAATTCTCTATCTCCGCAAGACTATGCCGCTCGTCTTCAAAATGCTTTTGGCAGAGAAGCACCTTGTTTGAGTACCGTGAGGCGATGGTTTGCTGAATTTGAGAGAGATCGAGTTTCTTTACATGACGAATTTCGTGAAGGGTGGCCTTCAACTGCCGTCAACGAAAATAATGTGGCTACTGTTAAGCGGTTAATTGAAGAAAACCCGCGGATTACCTATGACACAATTCGAGGACTATTGGGGATTGGTATGAGTCAAATCCAGAAAATTTTACACGAAGAATTGAAAGTTTGAAAACTTTGTTGTCGTTGGATCCCTCATGAACTGACAGCGGAGCAGAAGCGGGCTCGCGTGGAATGGTGCTCACAGATGCTACGGAAGTACGACCACGGACATTCTAATGCTGTTTATGACATTGTCACAGGAGACGAAACGTGGATTTATTGTTTTGTACCCGAAAAAAAACAGCAATCTTATGAATGAGTGTTTAAAAGTGAGGACAAGCCAACAAAAGTGAGGCAGGCGAGAAACTTTGGTAAAAAAATGATGGCGTTTTTTTTCTAAGCTACGGGTCCCATCAGTACAATTCCACTTGAAGATCAAAAGAGTGTTAATGCCGAGTGGTATTCTACCGAGTAGTGCCATAGTCGTCGTGACACCTTCATGCCCGCGTGAACCACACAGTGACCGAGAGTTTTATTGTCAGGTTCTTTCTCTCGGTTCTACTTATTGCCTTGCGAATCTGGCAGTACATGTAAATATAGAAGCAATGACATTTTTTATTTTAAGTACTTACTGACGTTTGTAAGAGCCATTTAGTACCTATACAAATAAATAAATCATTTCATTTCATTTCAGTGGTCGGAACTACCCAATGGGGCTCCTACCGAAACACTGTACTGGGCTGGGCGACTCGTCAGCAGTAGATCGAGCAGAGCGGGCGCGTGATCTGACCTGTCTGGTATCCGTGTGATCCCGCATATCATCTGGGTCAGACCGTGAGAGAGAGCGAACGCATGGGCGGCCCTACCCGCATGATCAGTCCTGAGGGACCCCAGCCATTCTATATGATGGCCATTGAAGTCCCCCAGAAACACTAGGTCAGCGTTCGGGAACCGCACCTGAGCATCATCAGCCATCTCGAAGAGCTTTGTTGTCTCAGAATCCCCTGTGTGGGAACGATAGACGCACACGTAGATCTGGCTCATAGAGCCATGGTCTACGTGCAGCCAAAGGCCGGAGTTGGAGGGGTTAGGTAGGCAGCGCAACCGGTGGCAGCAAACATCCGCCCTAACGAACACGCACACCCCGACTTTATCTCGAAATTGTTCCTCGATGACATAGCTGGGGTAACACAGGTAAGACGTGTCGTCAGGGCGGCGTATTTGTGTCTCCGTGAAGTACATCACAGCGGGCCGTGTCGTCTCAAGGTGATGGTGGACGGCATCGAGGTTCACGTGGAGTCCACGGATGTTGGTGAACTCCACCTCGAAAAGTGAGGTTGTGGGGTTTCCTGGGACCGCTGTGGAACGTTTACTTTTTTTATGTTGCACTGCCTTTATAGGTTTGAAGAAGAAGCGTGAAGACAGGGCGACATTTGGTGCAGCAGTAAGTGACAAAGCGCAGGGGCTAGCTTCATCTGGAACTGTGTGGTTAGGTCGGAGCCGACCCGCCGGATGGAAGGGCTCCCAAACCCCCCTGATGCAAGGCCGCCGCTACCCCACACCGGTTACCACCTGGAGCGGCGATCCCACATCAGGATTATGCGCAACATGTGGGGCAGCCTCCTAGGGTGCTTGGTCCCAGGCGGTTCCCATGACTGTGTTGCGGTCGGCCGCGGCAACGCCGTTGCTAAGGGTCTCCCTGGCCGGCGAATCGACCCACACCACCCACAGTAAACTCCACTTCGCCCCCACTGGTCCCATGCCTGCTGCACCATACATCGCCCCGGGCCCGGCGGTGCAGCTGCTGAACCCCTAACGCAACCCAGCCTGGGCTGGGTTACTTGGGGGGCTTTAGCACAGCTGCACGGTGGTACCCCCCCCGGACCAACACTGTAGTACCACCACCTGGTAGCCACGTAGGTGCCGAAGCCACTCCATAGGTACCGTAAATTAACGAGCCTCGTCCGTTGATCAGCAGGTGACGTCGCTGGGGCCCTAAAGATATTGGTAGAACCCCTTTGCACCCTAAAATGTATATATCATGTATATATCATAGTATATACTAGTACATACACATAGTACATAGTATATATCATAATATATATCATAGTAATATACTAATATCTCCACAGTGTGGAGAAAAGGCAAAAAAATTAAAATATTTATTCTTTATTATTCGTAAAATTAAAGGAAATTACTTATTTCGCGGTACCGTTACAGAGTTTAATTTTGCATCAAGTCTTCCTGTCGACCTTTGTTTGGTAAACTTTAGCCAAATTTTGATGAGAAAGCAAATATTTCGCAGTCATTTTATAACGTGATTTTATAATAATTGGGTAAGTCGTTTGCAGCTCGGAACGTTTTATCAGTTCAAAATTACAGTCAATCAAAGAATCAAAGAATCAATTTCATTTATTCAGTTTAGGCACATAAAGAGCACATATGAATGTCAAAATTTTACAATTTTGTCAAGTAATATTATAAAAATACTAAATTAAGTAAGTACATAAATAACCATTAGAAAATGATTCTTTCGCTGGTTCGGTAAGTTGGTTCTCCTGAGAAGAGACCAGCAAGAAACTCAGGTAGATTATCCATTTTCTTTTTTAATATTGTTTTGTTTACATTGTTACAACTAGTTTCTATTGTATTATACGAGTGGCCAACAACAGAAGATTAGGGTGACCATGCATTTTTATCATTAAGATATTCGTCTACATTATAGTAGCCTTTCATCATCAAACATTTTTTAACTACTATTTTAAACTTATTAAGAGGCATGTCAACCAAATCCTGAGGAATTTTATTATAAATTTTTATACATTTGCCAACAAACGAATTACCAACTTTATGAAGTCTAATTTTTGTCATTGCCAATTTATTTTTATTTCTTGTATTAAAATTATGGTTATCGGAATTTTTTTTGAATAGATCTATGTTCTTCCGTACATATAAGATGTTGTCGTAAACATATTGAGAAGCAACTGTTAAAATATTAATTTCTTTAAATAATTCTTTCAGCGAGTCACGGGGTCCGAGTCTATAGATTGCTCGTATAGCTCGTTTCTGTAATATGAATATTGTCTCAATATCGGCAGCTGAGCCCCACAGCAGCAGACCATATGACATAACGCTATGAAAGTAGCTAAAATAAACTAATCGTGCCGTTTTTTCGTCAGTCAGAGACCTTATCTTTCTAACCGCATAGGCAGCTGAGCTAAGTCTTCCTGCCAAGGCTGTGATATGAAGACCCCATTGTAGTTTACTATCTAGAGTTATCCCAAGAAAAACTGTGGTATTGACTATTTGAACTAATTCATTATTCATAGTAATATGAGTATCCACCTGTCTAACATTGGGCATAGTAAATTTTACACATTTTGTTTTCTTCGCATTGAGCAGCAAGTTGTTACTTGTGAACCAATGCAATATTTCCGAAAGGGTATTATTTACATCGTCAAGTGCTACTTTTTGTCTATCACTTTTAAAAATTAATGATGTGTCATCAGCAAATAATACTATCTCACAAAGATTTTTAGTGAAATAAGGAAGATCGTTTACGTATACTAAGAATAAAAGGGGTCCTAATATCGAGCCCTGGGGTACTCCCATGACTAATGAGGCGCCAGAAGAGTCGGTGCCATTAATGTTTACTTTTTGTACTCTACCAGTGAGGTAAGACTCGAGTAAGCCAAGTGAGCTGTTCGAAACACCATAATAACCTAATTTTAGTAGCAAAGTCCCATGATCAACACAATCAAAAGCTTTTGATAGATCACAAAATATACCAATGACATCCTGCTTTTCCTCCCAAGCATCAAATATATGTTTCACAAGTGCAACTCCTGCATCCGTTGTGTTCCTGCCTTTAGTGAAACCAAACTGTTTGTTATGAAGTAACTTATTGTCTGTAAAATGTGAAAGCAATTGATTAAATATTATTTTTTCAAAAATTTTACTGAGGGATGGGAGTATGGAAATAGGTCGAAAATTTGAAGGATCACTTTTGTCTCCTGCTTTAAATAAAGGATTGATTTTACTGTACTTCATAAGATGAGGAAACTGATTTTCATCGATACATTTATTGAATATGAATGCAAGGTGAGGTGCTATAGCGGGCACTATTGATTTTATTATATTAGTTGAAATGCCCCAAAGATCCTCGGTATTTTTTATATTTAGTTGTTTAAAAGTTTTAAGTATAGTGACAGAGTCAATATACTGAAAATCAAAGTTAATTCTACATTTATCAACACTAGATTTAAGAAGAGAATTGGCTACGTTTTTTGACGAATTTAACTTATTTGTAGTGGTGATTGGAACATTTGTGAAGAAAGATTCAAATGCATTGGCCACTTCAGAATCAGTTTTAATATGTTTATCATCTATTTTTAACTCGAAGGATCGATCACGTGACTTTGCTTTACAAGTTTCTTTGTTAATAACATTCCATATTGCCTTCGTTTTATTATCAGATTTTTCAATTTTAGCCCGTATATAATTAGATTTAGCTGTTGAACATACTTTTTTGAATAGTTTGGAGTACTTTTTAATCTGTTCAATTACTTGTGGCTCATTAGTAGATGCCTTTGTCTCGTATAATTCATATAATTTCCTTCTACTTTTATAGATTCCAGGCGTAGCCCAATCACTAAATTTTATTTTAAATTGATTTACATTTATTGTTTTTTTAGTGAAAATGTTATCACATTCGTATTTGATTACTCCGAACAAATCTCCGTAATGATCATTCGGGTGTTTATCATTATTCAACTCCAAAAGAGGTACTTTATTCTTAATGTTTTCTTTAAATTTTTCTAATCTATAAGTTGTGATTGGTCTACAAACAATATTTTTTGATAATGGAACATGTTGGAACTTAAATCTAGCTAACTGACCTGCATGATCTGAATTTACAAAATGTATTATAGATTTCTCATCTACATCGCTGTTAGAAAAAATATTATCTAAGCAGGTAGCTGATGTGGCTGTGGTGCGTGTTGGTTCACAAAAAAGATTTTGTAAGTTAAAAGATTTAAAAAGGTTGAGGAACCTTAGCGCGTTCTGAGAGTTTTCTAAAATATTAATATTAAAATCGCCACATACAACTATAGTCTTCTTACATTTACATACCTTTTTTAAGGCTTCCTCCATAATGGACTCAAACAGGTAGTAATCTCCAGAAGGAGGTCTATAGACGCTAATAATAATATATTGTTCTAGCTCTGCACATGATAGTTCAATATTTCGCTCACTTGTGAGTGCTACTACGTCTTTTCGGTCTTTTGATTTTAATTTGTCATTAATTAAAATGAGAGACCCACCTCTTATAGCGGAATCTCTAGTAAACGCACTAATGATTTTATAATTATCAATATTAACTAAGAGTTCATGTTTTTTTAACCAGTGTTCAGTTAAACAAAGTACATGGATACGTTTTTCATTTAAAAATAATTCTAGTTCTAACTCTTTGCCAGAAAAGCCTTCAATATTTTGATGAATTATATTCATGAACATAGACTTTTCCTTTGTCCTTAAATTTAATTTGCTAGGGATTTCCTCTATTGTCCTACAACTAAGTTTAAATTATTGTCACCCTTTTCAGGAACAGATTCCAAGGTCACAAGACAAACATTGTCACTTTTCTGCTCAATAAAAGCAGATTGTTTAGCCAAGTTTTTGGCTGAATAACTAATAAAATATGATAGCGAAGATGCTATCTGTCTCCTAAAATATCTATTCAAATAGAATTTATCTTCCGTCAATAACAATTTATTTTCTAAATACATGTTAATGTCAATCAGATGGAATTTATTTGGATTATGAAATGTCAATGTATGTATTGTTTGATTTAGCTTATATCTAAGATTGTTTTCGGCCTGTGACAAGCCACGGCTATAAGGAAGTGTGAATAAAATAATGTTTTTAACATCTAATAAGCTCAGTAATTCTAAACAGTTTACAATTGCATTTCTGTCTGCATTTCCCCTATCTCCCACCAAAATTAAAAGTGTACAGTTGCTGTTTAAATTACAATTTTTAATTTTTTTTATAATGTTACAGTAAGTTAATCCCGGCATACAATAGTTAGTAACATTTTGTTCTAAATATGAACTAAGTAACTGGCCCATTGATTTCCCTAATTCATCACAAAACATCACTATTTCAGATTTAATCATATTTCGTTTGGTGAAGGAACTACTGGGTTTCTTGTTTGACTCAAGTGAAGGGCTTATGTTTGAAGTCAGCGAGGACTTACAGACCGGCTCAGGACTAATTAAATGGTTGTTTGATGTCAATGTGGAATTTGGACTCATAAGCTTCTTCATGGCCAGAATGTATTCCTGATACTCACTTTTAACATTACAATACCTGTCAGTCATTATGTCTAGTGAATTTTTTAAATTATTAATTTCTGATTCTAACTTTAAAATATTGTTATTATGATCAGAGATATTATTTTCAATTAATAATGAATACATGTCAAGTTCATCGCCTAGTTGCCTTCTCTCATTAATATACTTGACTTTTTTGTACATAATTTTTTGTCTTTTAATAAGTTTTTGTGTTTTTCTTATGTATTTATTAATTTTCACATATTTCTTAATTTTGTTTCTACTGCACTCAACTATGCCCATCTTGTGATTGGAACAATGAGCTGTTAAGGTATCATCCTTTGTTAAATCTATAGTAATAGTGGGTTCTAAGCTGGGTTCAGTAGCAACAAGGCTGGGCACACTACCAACTAACTCCTCAAACAAGTTATGGGTATGGGATACTATGGTGTCACGTTTCTCAGCCTCAAGGTGGGAAATGAGGTGGTGGGCTTCGTGCAGTTCCTGTTCCAAGACTGACATGCACTTGAGACCCTGTTCATACTCGTCACTACACTCTCTGAACCCAGTCACAATATTTTGTAATCTGTCCCGCTCATCTAACACTAACCTATTCTCTGTGTGCATCTCAGCCATCTGCTTTTTTATGAAGTCGTATTTATTTAGGCTATCTAATAGTTCCTTTTCATTTTCATCTCTTTCCCTATGCAACTGTTTAATCAACGTTTTGGATACCTCTAATTCCTTCAATGTCAGGTCAAGTTTTCTCAAGATATCTTCTTGTTTAGCCTCATCACGGCGAGCAGAATACATGCTACGTGTGACTGGCATTACGATATTATAAATTTATACTGACTTAGATAGTAAAAAGCTACCTGATAATACACTAAATACACAAATAAATACGTAAGTAATGTCAAAAAGAATCTGATTGAATATACTACAACTTCAAAAACTAACAGGTACGATAATAAGTAGTTATTTATTAGTACGATTACCTGTATAAAAATCACTCAAATCACATTAAATCCGAGTTGATAAAGTTTCACTTTTAAAATTTTCAAACAGTCATTGACTTTTAGCCGGTAAAACAAAATACGCAAATATCACTAATTTCTTATTTATTTTACACTGGGTTTTACCTAGATACACTTTGATAATGGTAAGATTGTGTTTTGTGATGAATTTTAGCCCTAATTATCGAAAATATTAATAATAAATTAAAATAAATACAAGACGAAATGCGAACAGATGTTAGCCGTAGTGTTGCCACAACCCAAAAAAAAAGTAAAAAAAGTATGCTGAGATGAGCGGTCGGAGTTTTGTTTCAGTTTCCACGAAGCAGTTAAATTTATAGCAAAACTAGTGATCTGACTAATTAATGAAAGATGTTCTACAAAAGCGTAACCAGTTGGTGAAGAAGTTACTCTATACATTCATGTAAACACTTATTTTAGTTTGTGAATAGCAAAAACTACTAATCTTAGAATCAAAGAATCATTTTCGTTTATTCAATTTATGATGTATGTCAAAATTTTACAATTTTAGTCAAGCAATATTATAAAAATACTAAATTAAGTACATAAATAACCATTTGAAATTGATTCTTTCGCTGGTTCGGTAAGTTGGTTCTCCTGTGAAAATACCAGCAAGAAACTCAGGTAGATTACCCATTTTCTTTTTTAATATTATTTTGTTTACATTGTATTACAATTTATATTGTATTGTACGAGTGGCTAACAACAGAAGATTAGGGTGACCATGCATTTTTATCATTAAGATATTCGACTACATTTTACTCGTAGTAGCCTTTCTTCATTAAACATTTTTTCACTACTATTTTATACTACTATACATATTAACAGCATTTGACTAAATGCATATGCAAGTCTGTCTGTCTGTTTGTTTGTACCGGCTAATCTCTAGAATGAGTCAACGGTTTTTAATGGGACTTTCACTATCACTAACACACTAGCTTATACTAGTATTATAAGTAAGTAAGAAAAATTGGCTACTTTTTATACAAGGATTGTCTTGCTGTTGGATCTAGAAAACCTACCAACTTATCCAGTTTCAAAGGTATTTAAAAACTATGTTATATATGTACCTACACCTGTAAGTAACTTGTAGACTGCTATGCTATGCTATGTCTTTTGAGCGCGTCGTCGTTAGAATTTTCCTCTCGGTTAATTCAGGCGTGGCTTTCATTAAAGCAAAGAAGCCACAAGCTCTAACAGCTCTAGCATCTAACAGCAGAAGCTGTTAGATAAAATATTTCCACAAATTCCTGCCTTTATTTATTTTCAGCTATAGAGATAAAACCTTAATGACGGTTTGATGTGACTCGTACTTAACACAAAGTTCAGCCTTTGATTGGTTTTCTTATGAATTACGTTTGTGAAACATCCACCTTCAACCTGAACGAGTTGAGTTTTAATTACGTGTTGTTTGTGGTAAAATGTCTCCATTATTTTATGCGGCAATTTGTATAAGGAAATTTGCAAATTCTTCCATTAATTTTAAAATTTATTAACCATAAGGTCATGTAGAATAGGTACTAGTGTGTGGTCGAACAAAAAAATGAATAAGTAGCTATAGGTGCTTTACTAAACCAAGAATAACCTACTGATACAAATTTTAAGATGTTTTAAACCGTTAACTATCTGCCTTAACTCCCAACACATTTTTATTTCAACATTGATTTTGATGGTCGCCTGCAAATACTGCTAAGGTTGCCCAGTTTATTTTCCGACCGACATGTTGCCGTATCTCATGCCCCATCCGAGGACGGCAACGTCATGCGAGACTTTTTATTCCAGGCAGGTTGAAAATCACTTTTTATCGAGCCCCTTTATACTGCAGAACCGTGCGGTTGCTTAGAAAATGTTTGACGGGTCAGAAATTAGATTTCCTCTTGATGTTTTCTGTTGTCTAACTTCAACCCTCGTTTGTACGTTATTAGATAAAGTTCAGAATGATTCTTTGGACTCCTCCAATTGATGTCGATTCAGAGTACCTATGTTATGTGATTGATAAAATATCTCATTTATATAATCATTATCGACCTTTTTTCGTTGAAATATTACGTACTATTTGCCATTTATTGTTTGTTATGTATGAGTTTAGATGTAAACAACGTGATACTACATAATGAAAAGTAATTTTTCCTCAGTTTAGTTAGTCTGCTTAGGTTATCTACTTAAATGAAACGCCACTCTTTCCGATCAGGCAATTTCATCATGTACCTACATACTAAGGGTAATATACCACACAGCTCGTTAGTAATCTTTATAGGAAATATTCAAAGGAGTCTGATATCATATCATTAGCCTTTGATGTAATAGCCAATTAAATGTCCTCTAAATTCTTATAAAGCGCTAGGTGACTCAACAAAATCCAAGTATATTATTATGTATTGTTATAGGTACAGTTTTGAAATTAGTAGAAGGTGAAAGTCTGGGGTCAGAACACAGTTTTAACTACCATCTACTTCAGCGCTGATTGCACTAGCTACTAAACATTTAACATTTTTGTTATTTTATTCAGCTTTATTTGTTTTGTTATTTATTTTATTTTATTATTTGTACATACACACAAACAAAGAACAAGAAACAGAAGTACAAAAGAACAAAGTGAGCATAGTACAAGGGCACTACTTATTTCTAAAGGAATATCTTCCAGCAGGCCTCAGAGGAGAAGTAAGAGTGAAAGGGCTAAGTGTGTGCAGTGCAAGTAAATAAATAAACCTACATAAACTATGGGTGCTATAATATATACATATATAAATATATACTGTACTATCTATACAATACGTACATATACTATAATATAGTATATAGCTAGGGTAAAGAGGACAGATAATGTGTTTTGGCTTTATTTTTAAAGAGAGGAAGAGTTCTACAGCTTTGTATATCAGGGGGTAGTGAGTTCCACAGCCTGTTATGCATTTTATAAACAAATACACATCAAAAAGTTACAATACCTAATTGATGGATTTTCTTCATGATATTTTTTATAAATACCTACCTAGCTATATTAACTTTTGACCAATCATTATCTCCCATGATACAGGCTATGCCTAGTTTAGGAAATAGCGTTCATATTTCAATTGCAAATCACTTTGTATTTGTTATTCTAAGACCATATATGTTGTTCCTTAATGCCTTTACTATCTAATATACCTAATAGTATATGATGTACAAGCTTTGGTAATAAATAAACCATTATTAATAATGAAGTATAAAAAATCTGTAACCAAAGCATATTTAAAATACTCGTAAATACTCGATTTATTCTTATAATTTCCTTAATATTTCAGAGTAAAATAAATGTATATTTAATGAGTACCTATAACATTATATTATCTGAAAAAGCTTTTTGGCTCCAAAAAATAACAAGAAATATGAATATTACGAATTTATCGTAGACCAGATTACAGGGAATCAAAGTATTTATTATCCTTATCGAAGGAACAGGATCATAGAAAAGAAAATATCAAATGAAAAATATGCTTTAATGAAGGCATAACCTTTGACATTATTCCGATAAGTCCCGTTTAGATATCAGTAATTTTAAATGATGTTTAAAAAAATGTATTTAAGTAGCTACCCAAGTATCGTAGCTATCGTTATTATGTGGGACCAGAGCAATGAACTTGGTCCCTGCAGTACCGGTTTGATCCGAGTAGCTCTATGCGTGGGATTAATAAAACTGTTTGCGAAATGTGGGTGTCCCAATCACCCCTTGCGCCTTGCAGACTTAAAGGATTTGTCAAATATAAAACATCTATACTAAGCTATACGGTAGCTCAAGGGAAATAGTTATATTTTTGGCAAACCTATGAATACTTATAGCAGTCGCTTTCCCACAAATCCCGTTAACCAGGTGAAGGAAGGGTTCCAAAGAGGTGGTAGGTTACAAGGGTCGTTAACTGTGACATTGCTCCACTTTATTGAACTCGCTCGCGTTCCCTTATCACAAATTAGCTCCTTGCATTCAGTTCACGGACAAAGTACGCCGTTTCGCTTCAGATAATTTAAACTCTGCGCACTTTTTTTAATGTCATGGCACTAATGATGGTACTCGTAATTATAATTATTAGAAGAAACTTAGTGTAATACGTCACTATTTGTCAACCGTTTTATGCTAATGATTAAAAGTATCGTAGTATTAACTTTACTACTCTACTTTATTGTAGCAAAATAAACGCGGGTGAAACCGCGGGTGTCTGCTAATCGACTTCTATGTTATTACCAAGCTATGACGCGGAGGATTTTTACACGATCTTTTGTAATTATTGCAAGTACCTATCTATGTACATATTATGGCACTAGCTGTTGCTCCACCTGCGTGTTATAGCTTTCTTGATCACCAGTTACTGGTTTATTATGCATAGCTGTTGAGCGATATTGTATCTTAAGATAAAATATTATAGCATCTTAGCCGTGTGCAGCGCCCCTTAGTGAACTCCACTGCGGGTGACGAAACCTACGACAAACTTATTATTTGCGGTTGGTACAGTAATCGGGTCGAGGGATGGAATCGCAAAATTAAGTTTGTTTTTTATTGTAAATACTTTTCCGGGATAAAAAGTACCCAGCGTGGTGCCCAGGATACCAAGTTTCATCGTAATCGAACCGGTAGTTTTTGCGCGATGCCTGAACAAACAGACAGACAAAAATTGTTTGGTGTCGGTCTAGTAACACCTCCTGCCATTTTTTTTTATATTTTCAATGTACAGAATTTTCACTTCTACAGATTAATTATAGGTAAGTATATATAGATATAGGTAGATATTGTATTTTCTATTGAATTAAGTTGATTGTAAATTCTATTACAGTGAACTTCACTACAAATTTAGTAATTCAATATGACCGCTCAGATTTCAATTTCCCAAACCCACCAACCACGTATGTTTGCGAGTTGTCAGTTTTTTGCCAGTACTGTTAAAATGGATTCTTTTGATTAAATACTGCGGAGAAATATTCTAAAAGGGAATATTTGGACAGTCCTATTTTCAATATTGCCAATCAACTTATCAACTAAGGCCATCTATTCACTTTTTGTATTTGAAAAGGTACGTGGCGGTTCCAATATCTATGAAATGAACTAGTGGCTTTTGGGTTTTTATAACTTGCCTTTTCAAAAATAAGACTATTCTTTTGTATAACAAAACGGCAAGTATATTAATAATTAACGTACCGAATAATAAAAAGTACTACCTCGGTGGCACAATGGTACTATGTACGAACTGCCACGCTCGAGGTCTCGGGTTTGGTGGATAATGTATAATTCTCTTTAGAATTTTACCCAGATAATTATCCCAGAGCCTGGAACTTGTGCCCGGTAGATGCCAATAGGCTCACCCCCTATTACATGGTACCTAACATAGCTGGCGAGATGTGAGTGTGTTTGCACACCTCTGCCTACCCCTTCGGGGAAAAAGGCGTGATGCTATGTTATGTTTATGATGTTATAATAAAAAGAAGAAGTTATTTGTCCGTTGTTCAAAATAAAAAAATCACAGTAAACATCAAATATCCGCAATTATTTTTTTCGACTTTGCGAAAAATAAACTTAAATATCTGCTTATGAAAGAAGACTATCATCAGATCTCGACGCTAGATTCAATTACAACAACAAAACATACATCGAACATTGATCCGACTTCAAATTACCGGAATGGGACCAAATTTAAAATGGAACCACTCGGGAAGAAGTAGCTATCAACAAAAATTATATCCAATATTTAAAAATTATATTTTAAAATCGGTTCATTTAGCAACAAGCAACATAAAAAAAAAAAGTGCGGTCAGGAACGAAGTTCTTTACGCAACTGCAATGCACTACTTTACTTTTCTACACTAAACTTAAAAAAAGAGCCGACCATATTTTCGCTTCTGCGGATCACCAGTTGGGAACCACTGATAAGCGTAACGTGACGATTTCTACTAAATCGCACTACCCGTAAGCCGCGTTAGAGAACTGCTCCTTTTCTTAAGTCAGTTAAAAATACTCAAAGTGACTGGAAACGTGGGACTAACAACTACCGGCGAAATGTGGTAGTAATAAAACGTTGCTGTCTACCCCATAGGTGATAAATAGCACGTGTTTTTGTGTGTTTTGAAAATGTACAATTTCCACATTAGATTTCACTCACCCTTGTACAGTCACGTGCATAGATATATTATTGAACTCGTTCCTGGGTCAGATATAATTGCCGATGTGTCTATAGTAACATATTTATGCTCTTTACTGAACATATGAATATTATATATAGGTAGTAAGTTTATGGCTTGTTTTTTCCTTCACTGAGGACTTTCATTCTTCGTATCGACATAACAAGAGGTCTGAATAATATATCTACGTATTCGAGGTTCGTTCGTATATGCAATAGGCATAATGAAATTATTGAAAGACTAACGGAATATTAGATTTGACCTGCTTATAGAAAAAAATAATATAATACGAGTGATAGAGATGTCTTGTAAATGAAAAAAGTATCTCAGAAAACCGGCCAAGTGTGAGGCGAACTCGCGGACGAAGGGTTCTATAAAAATGTTAAAAAAAATACGTTTGTTGTACGGAAGCCCCTTAAATATTTATTAATTCTATTTTTAGTATTTGTTGTTATAGAGGCAACTAAATACATAATCTGTGAAAATTTCAACTTTCTAACTATCACGGTTCATGAGATACAGCCCAAGGCAGACGGTCGTAGATACCCTCTCGCTGGAGAATATGCTACGAGCCATAGTCTCTAGCGGGAGCCAGTGGGACGCAGGTTATGCTCTTGAAGTTTGAAGGAGGCGGCCGGTAGGGTGAGGGAGTGGACCCTCCCCGCGTAGTTCCGAAGCGTGCGGAGAGGGCGACGCAGACGTGACTACCCGCAGGACCATCGACCTCCATGATTGGGGCCTGAGGACGACGGACTAGCAACCCACCGTCCTTACAGAAGCAGGCTAGAAGGACTGCGTGGTGTGGGACCTTACCCCACACACGTTATCCCTCACCGACGCGGGATAAAACCCGACCCCAAGGATGTGGGGTAAAACCCGACCACCATTCAGCGGCCACACAGGTGGCCAAGGTCCACTGGGCGCCACTGGAAAATTCTTTTAGTGCTTGCCAGTGGCGCTCGGCAATGGACGTAGGTGTGGCCGCAGATTAAAAAAAAAAAGCCCAAGGCAGACGGACGGATGGACAGCAGAGTCTTAGTAATAGGGTCCCCGTTTTACCTTTTGGGTACGGAACCATAATAAAAATACCAACTATACTAGTACAGTTGTTCCATACAAAGAAATGCGCCGTTCTTATGTAAGTTATTTATGCGTAATTGTATGTACGAGTCATGAAATGACTTGACTTGACTGTTCGGTGGCGTGGTCGGTAGTGCATCGGCTTTCGATTCCGTAGTCAAATATTTGTGTGATCCACAAATGTATGTTTCGGACTTTGAGTGTTTTCTATGCATATTATGTATGTATTCAGAAAATATATAAGTATGTTTATAAGTTGTCTAGATCCCATAGCACAAGCTTATAGCTTAGTTTGGGCTAGATGACGTTATGGGAGCATGTCCAAAATATATAAAAAAAAAATATATCTATATTAAACTTCATATTACCTCTATGAACTGAATAATGGTCATTATAAATATTTAGACACGACACGCGTTCAGAAACGTGGAATAGAATCTGCACCACAGTAGCAGTTAGCGGAGACATTTAGATATATTGAATCGTTTCAGTATCCTTCCGTATATTTGCGGAAAAATATAACATTGAAGTGGATGCATTCCGTACAGATAAAACGCAGTACTCCTTGAGCTTTGAAAAATTGTATTTTGGTCGTTACTCGATTTCTACGATGCAATTGCAGAATATATAGGCAATAAGTTGTGGTATCTGTATGCGCATGTTTAAACTAACATTGGATCCGATACTATACCTATATTGATAAATAGGAAAGATTTGTTTGTTTGTAATCGATAAACTCTGTGAGAATATAGTTAGAAATAGTAGAAAGTTCTCTTTTAGTAATAAGTATGTTTATTTTTATGTATTTATTTAGTAAGTTGTATGTTACGCATTATTGTACCCTTAAATTTTTAGTGCCGCAAAGTAAGAAGCATCTGATTTTGGATAATAACCTGTGACCGAAAGGAGTTATCTTTCGACGGTTTGTTCAGTTCAAGCAAAAACGTTCCGACACTGTTGCATCGGAATACGGCACTGTAAATAAACATTAATGGATGAAAACAATTGTAAATGTGTTTAAAGCAAGCATTGTTACTAACTCCATGAGTCTTGTTACTTGAAATAACTAAAATATAATTATTTATTATTATTATTATTTAATATTTGTTTCTCTTAAATCCCTTGTAAAATCTGTACCTATCCTATATAATTCTGGGTGTGCTGGAAGATAAGTCATACATTGACTTTAGCACGCCTTTGTGCATATTGTTCTTAAATTACCGATGTATAATGTATTTTAATGTGTACAATAAAGAATAAATGAAATGCAAAAAAATTAAAGCTATTTTAATCAAAAGTACCTAATATACGCTTTAACCTGGTGTTATTCCCGTGAGAATTAGAAACGAGAAAACCATAACATTGGGGCGGAGCCGTGGATATCAGTTAGGCAGTGGGTTATACTCGTAGTTTTAAGAAATGATCAAAAATCAAAATAAAAGATAAATATGTAGCGTATAGGTACAACGTTTGACGGTTCAGCAATATCGGGTGTCCGAGGACCATGCTACACATACAATCTCTTTCTGAGGCTTGCGAATTCACCCATTTACACGGGCCTATAGGGCCCCATATACGGTACGATTCATGGTTACGATCCGTTGCTTCAGACCGATCCAAACGACTGATCTGTAGTGTTGTCGCTCATACACGAAGCGATTGGTCGTTACGATCGATCATTTATTAATTTGAAATGGAACGATATAGACATGTTCAAAAATTCAATACGTGCCCATTAAAATGGAAAACGAACTTCTTTTCTCGTCTGTGGCAGTAACTTATGCTACAGAAGAAAACAAGGAAACCTAGAAAAGTGTGGGTTAAGAAATGGCTATTAAAGCGAAATCAGTATTCGCATATAAATATTTTAAATGAATTAAGGTTCCACCCATAAGATTGGCACAACTAGGTATATAATCAGTTTATTAGTTTATTTATTATCGATTACACAAATAACTTCCTCTTTATAAGAAGTATAGATATTTCTGACACATTATTTTTTATTTTTTTATTTTATTTATTCACTATAATACTATTACAGCCTTGCCAATGAAATGTTATAGGTAAACGTTAAAGGCACTTACAATAAATAGGTACGATATGAACCACAGAATAGTGGCCAACAACACTTACACTTAACTAAATTATTTATATAAAATAAAAAAACTTAATAATTAGGTACTGAAATTAAAAACAATCCTATGACAAATTAATTAATTAAAGTGTTTTCGCAAACATTGTAGGCAACCTCTACAAAAGACACTGTAAACTTCTTAAAAACCTAGAAATATGTGACTGTCAGTCTGTCATTCGAGTTACTGAACTGTCGTAGCTCTATCTACGATGCTCGTAGCCATGTCTACAACGTCCGTAGTAACGAGACCGATTGAAGCGTATCTATTGTAGAACTTTAATTGAAGCCGGCTTCTTTTTGTGCATTCTCCGCTCAATTTTTAATCTCAAACGACAGAAGTTGTTGTTGAAAATATAGTAGTCCAATATTATAAATGGAACAGTAAAATCAATCAATCAATCAAATACACAAAAGGAGATACACATTTCGGAGCCATCGCCTTTTTTTTTAATTCCGCGGTCTGAGACCGGGGCTCCTCTCACGTCCGTTGCTAGGCGTCTCTGGTACGCACTCAGAAGGTATTTCCAGTGGCGCCCGGCGGACTTTGGCCACCTGTGTGGCCTCTTCGGGCGGAGACATCATATATACAGGGTATCCCAGAAAAAAGGGATAATACTGGAGTACCTCTCTGCCAAATGAATACCAATGAATCCTTCCGAGTAATTTTTGAGTTATGATGGTACAAATATAAAATTTTCTGTCTATATATGAGTATAGATTAGTACAAAGTATAAACTATTGGACCGTTTTGAGTATGAGGCCAGTGTTTTCATGGTTATGGTTACACTCTTTCTTGCAAGTATATATACCTATCTTTGACCGTCCGCAGATATTGACGTCGTAAAACCGATCCACAAAAAAACCTGCTTTGTATACGCAACCTTTCCATATCAATATTCTTGCAAATGGTGATGGATCTCATTCATGGATGTGGACTTTGGTAATTTTATTACATAGAAGTCTATTGCAAACCGCAATTCGTATTATATCGATGTCATTTAGTCGGATTATATTAGGAGGTGGCTTTTTCTTTAGAAGGAAAGTTATGAAAAGAAGATAAAAAATAACGCTGTATTTGCTATTTGGGAAATAAGCTGCGATGCAGTTATACACAGCCGGTTGAGATTGCGGCCACATTATGCTTATGCACTGAATATT
The DNA here is from genome assembly GCA_963556515.1 of Nudaria mundana. Lineage (NCBI taxonomy): Eukaryota > Metazoa > Arthropoda > Insecta > Lepidoptera > Erebidae > Nudaria > Nudaria mundana. Next base: position 8,166,996 of record OY748290.1, on the reverse strand, counting down.
TACTGTCACGAAGTGCGGTGGGATGATTCTTTTTTAATTTAGTAAGCTTGCCTTTATAAGCTTAATTAAATATAAAAAACTATTTGTACTTGGTAATTTTTTCGAGTGCACTGTAAATACAAACATTAACAAGTATCTTAATAATTGACCCATTTTTTAGTTCGTAAGTTACAAGCTAAATGTAGTCATATAACGTGCCTCACTCTCTATATATCCCTTTAGGGCAATATACATCTTTATATATATAATTCTACTGTACGTGTGTATGTAATTGAACTCCTCCTAAACGGCTGGACCGATGTTGATGAATTTTTTTGTGTGTGTTCAAGGGGATGCGAGGATGGTTTTTTTTTTATTTCCGCGGCCCAAGGCCGCGGCCGCTCTTACGTCCGTTGCCGGGCGTCTCTGGTTACTAGCAGAGGGTATGTCCAGTGGCGCCCAGCGGACTTTCGGGACGAGAATCCCGCGTCGTTGGGGTCGGGTTTTATCCCGCGTTAGTGAGTGAATCTGGTTGCGTACTATGGGGCAAAGGCCCCGCAGCACGCAACCCTTCTAGCCTGCTTCTGTAAGGACGGCGGGTGGCGATCTCGCCGTCCTCAGGCCCCGATCATGGAGGTCGATAGTCTTGGGCGTAGTCGCGGAGTCTGGGGCGCCCTGGCTGCCGACTACGGAACTCGGCGGGGAGGGTACGCTCCCTCTCCCTCCCGGCCGCCTCCTTCGCGAGTATGACTTGCTCGCAGTAGGACACGGCCGCGTTCACCTACTCCCGCTGGATACCATGGCTTGAAGCATGGTCCCCAGCGAGAGGGTATCCACGCCCAGACCCACTACGAGGTCCCGGCGCTGACTCGCCCACGCTGAGCACTCCACCAACGTGAGGAGTGCGGTGTCGTCGTCGGAAACCTCGCAGTGTTGACACCGGGGTGTGACCTCACGATGCATGCGAAACAGATAGCTACCGAAGCATCCATGCCCGGCAACGATCTGCGTCACACGGTACGTGAGGTCACCATGCTACCTCTGCAGCCAATCGTCCATGATCGGTCTCACCGCCGTGATGATGGTGGTACCCCACCTGGGTTGCTCAAGTCGCACCCTCCATGACTCCATGAGATCCTGGCGGAGTTGGGACCTTCCAGGTCCCATGGAGGGAGGATGGTTTAGATTAACAACTTGGTACTTTTTTTTTAGCGGTCCGACAGACGTCCTGCAAAAAAAAAAAGAACCAAATTGTGAATCTAAAGCATTCTCGAATCCCCTTGAACACGCACAAAAAATTTCATCAACATCGGTCCAGCCGTTTAGTTCAATTACAACGTCTGTTGGGTCCGCTATCTTCTTTATCTGAATTATATTAAGGGGATTCGAGAATGGTTTAGATTTACAATTTGGTTCTTTTTTTGTTTTTGCAGGACAACGTCTGTTGGGTCCGCTTGTAGGTATATATAATATATATAATTCTTTCACTAGTATGTAACTAGTGAAAGAATTTTCAAAACAGCTTCTGTACTTTTGGAGCTATTCAATTCAAATTAACAATCAAATCTTTCCTCTTTACACCTCTAATGTTATACAGAGAATATACATATAGAGCATTTACACAAAAATACTTGATTTTACGAGTTTTCAACGTTTGTTTCTAAAGAAACTACTATATTTAGCAAGTAATCCTTAGCGTATATGAGTAATATGTTTCCTTGTCAAAAAAGTGTTCTAAGAAAAATAAACATTTTATTATTCGTTTTTTAATAAAAACAGTTTTTACGCACAGAGATTTAAGAAATTCTATGAAACATACTCACTTTGCCATTCGGCAAGAACAAAACTAATTGATGTTCAGAGAAAGAAAAGGTGAATTTATATTATAACCTTCATATTGTCTTTTAGGAAGTCTTCTAAAAAATATTACTAAAATATATTATTTATCACTAAACCATAAAAAATAAAGTTCTTAAGAACATTGTAATTTCAGAAACTTTATTCGCGATTTTTACATCATCATAATCAGAATACCCTTTTTTTCAATTCCAAACAACTTCAACCATGTTATAGGAATCTGTGTATAATAAAAAATGTATATTAGCTAACCCAAATATATTGTTAGCTAATGTACGTTATTTAACTGATTATAACAAAATACGTGGTCAAACCTGGTGGTTGACTGCTTCGGTGGCGTGGTCGGTAGTGTATCCGCTTTCGACGCCGGAGTCTCGAGTTCGATTCCCGGTCGGGACAAACTTTGTGTGATGACACATACGTTTATACCAAAGTCTGGATGTTTCCTATGTATAATATGTATGTATTTACAAAAAAAAATGTACATAAGTATTTATATCAGTTTATCTAGTACTCATATCACAAGCTCTGCTTAGTTTGAGACTAGATGGCGTTGTGTGGATTGTCCTAACATATTTATTTATTTATATTTATTAAACCAAAGTCATTAGTGCGAGCTATACAGTTGGTCACTCTTATACCACACAGCATTCGAGATGTGTGCGTATTACGTCTCTGTATGCGTGAGTTAAAAACCTATTTGCGAGCTATTAGAATATGTATAAACGCTCTTAAAGTTAGAATAAAATATATTCAAGCTTGTATAAAGCCTTTGTTGTTGGAGCCCTAAATCAAAAATCCGACCGGTCTAACTACAGAACTTCGATATCGCCCATGGGTTGTGTGTGGTCCCCTCAATCCAAAAAAGCTCACGACGAATATTCCGTCGTGAGCTTTTTTGGATTGAGGGGAAAATGGGGTAAATATGGTCAAATAGCGTTTTAATGTTTTTCAGGGCTAGCGGACCCCTTTATTATCCGATCTTCACGAAACTTGGCACAAGTATTTCTTTACTAGAAACTATATTTTCGGTGGAGTTTTTTTTTATTGGGGAGTAAATCCCAAAAAAATATTTTAATGTTAGCGAGGTCTACTGTTCGACCATAGGGCGACCACTAGTATATTCATCTTCCAGTGAGTGTAAGTCCGACCTTTTGTTACGATGTGTGAACATCGACATCAAAAATATTACGTGTGTTCACATCACTAAATGGAACATACCGTATCACATATACATGGCCGTATCACTTTCGTTATGTATTTGGTCCTACAAACTCAGCTTATTACCCTTTCTGTAATAGATTTTAAAACGTGAAGTAAGTACTTAATTATCTTGGAAAATAATCCTCTTAGGTTCTCTATAAAAACAGTTATGGATTAACTATAATATTAATTATTTATTTAGTCAGAAAGCGAACTTATTTCATTCTGTTTTCCTCATCTCATCGGTACTGTCAAACTTCATAACCCTAAAACTGAGATAATTTTAATTACGAGAGCCTCTCTAAGGCTTGATTTCCTCCTAAGCTGACGTCGGAGACCGACGTCGGCGGCGCGTACCGTCGGTCGCGTATGACACAGTGGCTTGATTTCGCAGCCCCGCATTGCGAAACTGATCGCTGCAAGGAACAGTCGTGTGCTAAAATTATATTGTGATTTTCAGTGATGAACCCATTTATTAATAGTTTAGTCGCTGCAATATATATATATATATTTATATATATCATTGTCGGGGATGCAGCCTTTGGGATATCACGTCACGTTTTAAGACCTCGAACTAATATGACTCACAAGAAAAAAGTATTCAACTACCGCCTGAGTAGAGCGAGACGCTACATCGAATCTACCTTCGGTATAATGTCAAATAAATTTCAAGTATTTCATAGACCTCTGAAGACTTCATTGGTTAACAGCATTAAGATAACCAAAGCATGTTGTGTGTTACATAACTTTGTAATAGTACGTGATGGCCATAATGTAGACGATACTATGACAATTGAGGGTTTAGAAAATTCACACAACCGCAATAACATTTTAGATCGTTCCGGCGATAGTTTAAGGGATACTTTGGCCAACTACTTTATTTCTCCAGAAGGTTCTGTATCATGGCAAAATGAGTACATTTATTAAATACTAGCTGTCCGCCGGCTTGTACAAATAAGTTGATACATAATTATAGGCCGACTCACATAACTCAGGCATCGCTGCCGGTTACACGCATTAACAAAATAAATAAATAGGTTTATATGTTCATGTTTAGGTATGTGAACCATACTTCGGGAGCGGCTTTGTTTATTCTTTAATTGTACTTATTTGCATGACTTTTGTTTTTATTTATATGGGTTGCTATGGTTACGAATTGCATTCTTGACAGACCGTAGACTTAAGAAAATTTATTTTTCAATTTTCTTTATTACTCTTTAATTTTTCATCCAATCCAAAAAATATCATTCACATGTTATTCATTGTAAGCAAGGAGTGTGTGTGTAAAGTTTCATGAAAATCGGTTGATAAATACGGCCGCGAACATGATCTGACAGAACCCGTAGATGTAGAGATGTAGAGATGTGTACAGACGAAAGAAATTCTCCCCAGTCTGCAAGTTGAAACAATAATAATATAATTACAACTAATTTAGTTTAAAAAAAATTAGTTCAATACACTGTTTAACTCACCGAACTTCCTTTTTCTTTTATCTTCCATAGTATTATAACCTGGGTATATTCTTTAAAAAATTTCATTCCAAGTTTGTATCGTTCACGCGCCTCATAAATTTCTTTTCTGTGTCGACGTTCATGGTATTACTGTTGACTGTACGCGCATTCATCCGTACAGCAGAGCGGTCAGCGGTGCACTGAACGCGCTCCTATTGTTCCGTAGCGCGTCAGTCGACAGACGTACGCGCCGCTGACCTGCGAGACCGACGCGCGCCGCGTACGGCGCGTACGAAACCATCTGCCGCTGACGCCGGCGTTGCAGTGAAATGCTTCATAGAACTAGTGAATATTCGTACGCGCCGCCGACGTCGGTCACCGACGTCAGCTTAGGAGGAAAACAAGCCTAAAAAATCGGTTGTCTGTAAAGTTGGTTTACTGACGATAGTTGAACATGACAACGTCATAACTGCCGAACGCGGAGGCCGATTGTGCCTCTTTGTCGCTCGTTCCGCGCTCTCGCTTGCACTTCAAGCCTTAAATGGAACGCCTCAGAGCGAGGTAACGCCTCATGACGTCATGTTTTTTCGTGCGTGCAGCCGGCTCCATCGAATTATAAGACGTTGTCACGTCAAAACTATTCTATTCTTACATGAGACAATGGTAAAATTTATCCGTTTGGATTTTAGAGGCAACACTGAGTGTGAGTATAGGCTACTGTTTATCGCAGTATCTTAGATACTGTATATGTATTTCTGTGAGAATTGGGACGGGAAAATAAAGTAATCCACACAATAAGAGTCTCTAGCATTGGCTAGTTATCAGCTCGCGGTGCAACTGCTGAAATATAATAGAGATTTTAACCAATATTACTAAAGTACCCGGCCACAACAGTAGGTTTATAACATGCCAAAATTTACAAGTGTAATGAGTCCCTATCAACAGATCTGGAGATCAAAGTGTGCGCGCGGTGCTCCTTCTGACAGACGAACAAGGCTCTGACAAGAATACTTAACATGCCTGGAATTGAAATCTGCTTGACGCTTTACTCGTAATTGAGGCACCAATATCCAACGACGTGACTGAAGAGGATTAACGGTAATGTTGACTTGAATTTGCGGTGAATATATTCTAAAAGTTCCTGGTCAGCTATACTTAATAAATAATAAATATTTCAGACATATTCTCACAACACCATCTAACCCAAACTAAGCTATAAGCTTGTGCTATGGGATCTAGACAACTGAAAACATATTTATATATTTCTAAATACATAATAAAAAATAAAAAACAAACATATATAATACAGAAACAAACATTCACACTCACGATCACAGAAATATTTGATTCGACCCGGGAATCGAACCCTACTCTAAAAGAAGAGCTATAAATGATTGACTCCTATTACGTGTAACTAACAGTTACTGGCGAAAACGTTTTTTGAGTGTTAAATGTCATCATCATCATCTACCTGCCCTTATCCCAATTATTTGGGGTCGGCGCAACAAGTCTTTCTCCTCCACACACCTCTGTCAGAAGTCATCTCTTCATTCACTCCTCTCCTTGTCATATCCTCTTTCACACATTCCATCCATCTTTTCTTTGGCCTACCTCTACTTCTTAAAGCCTCTACAGTCATACTTTGCACCTTTCTAACGACATTGCTTTCCTCTCTTCTCATAACATGTCCATACCATGACAGCCGCTCGCTTCTCAATTTTTCATTCTTTTGAGTGTTAAATGTAATAGTATAAAAGTCTCTTTATTTATATATTTTGGTGTTTCTGTTTTTAAATTTTCCGCAACACAACGAAAAAAAAACAGTAAGAAGGTAGAAGACGTAAAACATAGTAAGTTAATAATGAGCCCATCTACAGAAATATTTAAACGTGTTTTTCCTTTTTTTTGTATGTATGTTATGTAGCAGGATAAATGAAATTTGTAACAGTAATACACTTCACTTTACTGTTTTACATTGGAATATCGATAATGTACCACTCACTTATGGATATTTTGTATGTTTGAATATATTCGTCTTATTTTTGTAGGTTGCGTCAAAATATTTAAAACGGTTAGTCTCCTGGAAGAATAGACATATTAACTTTAGCACGCCTTTTTTATCTTCTGCGTGCGAGTTCCCTTCTGCGTGCGAGCTACCTTCTGCGTGTGAGTTCCCTTCTGCGTGCGAGTTCCCTTCTGCGTGCGAGCTACCTTCTGCGTGCGAGCTACCTTCTGCGTGCTAGGCTGAGACACTCGATGTTGAGTAGTTTTAAAGATCTAAGCATACATACTTAGAGAACGGAAGCGACTTTGTTTTATACTATGTTATGAAGTAAAGCGGTACACAGAGGCGTTTATTGTGCCCATATTTCGACAGGTACCTTGTTGGTCCCAGGTAAACGTGGGCGAGCCTATTGGCGTTCCCGGGCACAGCGGTATATTTGTCAGCGCCTCGTCTGTGTGTAAGCAGGTGCACCAAGAACAGGTTAAGATGTGGATTAGATTAAGTAGGTATATTATGATAAAACTATTAATAACTTTATAACGTTGTATAATGTATACAGTGTAACGTGTATAATTTCTATCTAAATATTTTCATTACTGTCAAAATACAAAAACATACTTAGTAAAAACTTATACATACCAATCTAGTACTTGCAAAATACAAACATAAAGCCTACCTTTGTATACCTACACATATAATATAAATAGCACACAGTATTCCTCATTAACACATATCCAACTAAGGTTTTTGTATTGAGCTCACGTCAGTACTGTGTTGGCGGGGATTAGAACTCTCGTCTATTTTTTCCCAGGTCGAAACGAATCTTTGTGCAAACGTTCCGAAGTCTTGCTGTTTTCTATGTATCGCATGAATGATCGCTCTGCTTTAAGTTTAAACCCGGATAGCGTTGTGCATGCCCTTGATTCTGACGTATTAAAAAAGCAATTATGCAGTAAAATTTCTCCTGAGCATTTAATTTTCTAAAATTATGGCCTGTTAATAAATTTTGTTTTGACAACCGAGTACCAGCTTTTAGGCTTAATTTAAAATTTAAAAGATTATTAATTAATTAATTCCGTTTTGCCTTTCCTTTCGTCAGTGGCGTAACTATACCATATGGGGCCCGTGGCAAATTCTTTGATGGGGCCTAATCAGTAAAAATCGTCACGTTGTACTCAGTTTAATTTTAATAAACTTCGAGAATTCCCTCAATGGGACCTGGAAGCGAGAGCCCTTGCGTCATTGTTTCAATAGCACAAGTAGGCGCTGGAGAGGGTCCACAGGCCTGCGACTCGAGAAATCGAGGACCAGTGGTCCCAACTCCGCCAGGATGTTATGGAGACTTGGAGGGTGCGACTTGAGCAACCAAAGTGGGGAACTACCGTCATCGCGGCAGTGAGACCGATCATGGACGAGTGGCTGCAGAGGCGGCATGGTGACCTCACGTATCGTGCGACGCAGATCGTTACCGGGCATGGATGCTTCGGTAGCTATCTGTTTCGCATCCATCGTGAGGTCACACCCCGGTGTCAACACTGCGAGGTTTCCGACAACGATACCGCACTCCAAACGTTGTTGGAGTGCTCAGCGTGGGCAAGTCAGCGCCGGGACCTCGTAGTGGGTCTGGGCGTGGATATCCTCTCGCTAGAAACCATGCTCCAAACCATGGTCTCCATAGAGTACGAGAAATTAACAAGGTTACAGGCAAATAGCAAAATTTCTGCCTTTGTTTACACCTTCGAGAATACAGGTTTAGTTATACGTATGTTTATTTACAGAACCGAATATTTTCGAAGACAAATTTCAGTTAGTTCGTAAGTCACCGTAAACCATTGTTACCTGCTCACGTTCCACTATTGTCTACGTTATTCTAAAACGTCAAACTAATATACAATGCAAATATCTTTGATATCGATCTCTTTATGCAGAGGTACTTCTGACATCTGGCCAGAACTCAATTTCTCTGTCATAACAAGAACGTTTGCTTTTGATAACCTCGTTGTCCAATCGAAATACCGGAGGTATTTCATGTTATTTTGATAACTTGCTCTCTAAAATGGAAACAGTCAGTCCAACCTATTGTATTTAGGTAGGTATAATTTATTTAGTGTAGAGTTGCTGCTAAAAGAATAAAAATAAATCATAAGAATTGAATAATTTGTTATTTAAAAATAACTGTTATTTTTTTTTAGTGTTTTTAGTCTATCTTAACTCAAAGTTTTATTTCGCTCAATAGCCAGGTTGACAAAATGGCTATATAATTCAAATCGATGGTGACCAATCATTACATGACTTAACCGAACATTAAAATACGCCTCTGTAGATTCGTATAATGTAATGTAATGAGGAAACGGTGGCCAAAAGCAATACACCCTTACCCTGCGTCCCTAATTACCATAATTAGTGTCCTGACATAAAAACGAGGCGTTTGGTATAAATTAGAGCATGAGAAACAGTATACTGTGTCCGAGAACTGAAAGCGACCAGCAGGGCGAGCATGGCGGTAGGAAGAGTTTGTCGATAATATGAACGAAAATTTAAAAAATGTGGTCACGTCATTGACATTTTCTGCGATATCATTGGTTATCAACAAACTCTTCCCACCGCCATGCTCGCCTTGCAGGCGAGAACTAATTCGTGATAAAGGAGCGCGAGTACGTTCAATAAAGGGTAACAATGTTACGGAACGCGACCCTTGTGAACTGTCGCCCCTTTGGCTAACACCATTTATCGTTTATAACTGTTCTACAGGTTGCTAACATGGTGAAAAATTAGCTTAACTTTATATATTGTTATAAGCTACCACATTAAAGAGTAGGCGAGGGTTAAGGTAATTAAATGGGTGTATTTACCAAGTTTCAAGGGTATTAGGGCGTTCTAGCTGTGGAACCTGACACATTTACGTGTATTTAAATTACTGTTTTCCACCTTAGGATAATTCTAATAACAGGTCTTTGTTCACTATCATTTACGCGTAATGGCAAATTAATTGCTATAATTACTTTCTCTAGAAATACGGGAATTTTGTTTCGAATTTCCGTAATTATAACCGTCAATAAATAGGTGTTTTATTTATCATAGTTATGAAAGATTAGGATGGCATTTGTTGCCACAAACCACAAGGCCAATAAGAAGCTTATGGCTCGATTAATAAATTAAATATGACACGAGTTTTCGTAGACTCGTCGCAGTTTAAATTACTGCATTCTACTTTACCTCTCACATTAGCGTTTTTAGCTATCACCTTAATTAATATTATAATACTAGGCACCTTGAACATGGTGAGGTTTTTTTTCAGTACCGCGGCCCAAGGCCGCGGCCAGTCCTACGTACATTGCGAGCGCCTCTGGTGAGCACACAGGGAATTTTTAGTAGCGCCTGGCCGACTTTGGCCACCTGTGTGGCCTCTGTAACGGATCTCTACTCACACGAGTAGATCCGTATGATAAATTTATGTCTGCAACGCTAATTCTTCTTGAAGAAGACCTTCAAATTGGAAACATAAAATAAAGAATAATAAGATTCGATTGTTTTAATTCCCCTTAAAAAAATATCATTCTTAATTGAATAAATCTCATTTTGATATGATAAAAATTATTTATAACTGCCATCTGCTGGCAATTAACAATTACATTTAAAAATCAATGTCGGATACACTATATTCTCTAAGCAAATAGTACTTAGTTCATCCTATTATCACTAGATGGCGCTAGTTATAAATTTTAAATGAATCAATTTATTAAATTTTAATAATTTACTTATTTTCAGCATGTCTAGTTATTAAACGTAAGTATAAGTAAGACACAGTACCTTAGGGGTGATTGGTTCATTAGTTGTCACTTTATAGCCAATGTAGAAGTAGAATTCATAAATCTGGAAAGGCATATATTAGTTTAGGAAGGGAATTAGGGTTTATGTTGGATTTCAAATTATTGATAGATTGGCAATGATTGATGTTAGAATATTGATTGTGCCAGTACCTACGACTACCATTCAAAATATAACATTAAAATTCCAATTAATAATAAAGTTATGGTCAAACATATGAAAGTATTGAATAGAAAAGACAGTCAATTTAGTCAAACTTAGACCCTAGGTATAATTTTGAATACAAGTTATGATTGATGTATGTATCTATTAAATAAGCAAATACATATTATGTATTATGTAAATTCAATTAGAATGCCAAGTACAAATTAAGTTATGTAATAGAAATATTGAATCCCAAACATTCAAAATTCAGGATAAGTAAGCTATAAAAATATCTTAAAATTTCACATTTAACCAAAAGAATATGCTAAAAATGAGATAAATTCTACTCCTATAAGTTCATGAGGTATCACTGTTAGCTATAAACATGAGTTTGCTTATGAATTGAGAAATTCACATTATACTTAAAAATATTGGTCCAGTAACTTAGTGAAAATTCAATCTGTTAAAACTATGCCAATGCCTGTAATTATTATGAAGTACTAACATATCTGAGGAATGTAGACTACATATAAACTAGAATATAGCAGGGAAGTAGGAAATATTAGGAGTTTAGTGGTAGAAAATAAAGATTAATTTACCAAAATTTTAACAATTCATTACAATTGTTTCTTCAAATTTGAGGTGTCCCATGATGAAGAGTGACAAGTTCTTATAAGTAGAATCTATGTAGATATCAGAATAATAGGTAGAAGCCAGATAAACATTAATTTAGATAGAAAATTCAGATTACCAAAATTAATAACTTCAATACAGATTAAAATGTTACAATATTGTATTGTTAGAATACATCATAGAGCCTTATATTCTTAGAAGTGGTTGAAATACATATCAGATAGGTTTATATCAAGTTATTATTGCTAGAAATAATATACATGTATGAATGAAATTTCTTGGCACTAAATTTAGATAAATAGTAAATTAATTGATATAACGTTGGACTTTTCACAATTCTTTAGAGATCGTACTAGAATATTCCAAAAACACTTATTCATAAATATTAATTTTATTAGAGAAAGATAATGAGGTAATCTAAACCATTATTATATTTATTAAATTTATTTAGAATTTAGGTACATTTGAATGGGTTCTGTATGTTTAGATTATATAATTAAGATTTAAAGTTAGTTAATGGTTATTGGAATTGTTGGAAGTGGGAAAGAGTGTAGATCGGTGTTGCTAGGTTATAGAATGGGTTTTACGGGAAAAGAACGAATGATACGGATATGGGAGGTGGTTTAGGAAAAGGTTATAAAAACGGGTGTGCGGGATTCTCGTCCTCTTTTCTCTGCGAATTATCATCAGTATCGGAACTCTTTGATTTTCGGAATTTTGTCGGTAACGTAGCTCTCTTTTCCTTTCGCATTTTCGACGGTATAACAAGCTCTTTTCTCTGCGAATTATCATCAGTATCGGAACTCTTTGATTTTCGGAATTTTGTCGGTAACGTAGCTCTCTTTTCCTTTCGCATTTTCGACGGTATAACAAGCTCTTTTCTCTGCGAATTATCATCAGTATCGGAACTCTTTGATTTTCGGAATTTCGTCGGTAACGTAGCTCTTTGATCTCCTGGTTTTCAATAGTAACGTAACTCTGCTCGTCCTCTTTGATTTTCGGAATTTCGTCGGTAACGTAGCTCTTTGATCTCCTGGTTTTCAATAGTAACGTAACTCTGCTCGTCCTCTTTGATGTTCGGAATTTCGGCGGTAACGTAGCTCTTTTCCTTTCGCATTTTCGACGGTATAACAAGCTCTCTTTTCTTTTCGCAAATTCGATAGTATCGGAACTCTGCTTGTCCTCTGAGTGGTCGGTATCACCTAGTGCGCGTTTCGACCGTCGACATGTGAGTATCTTAGGTACCTGCACAATACACCTACCCCTACAATTATTTATTATATATATGTATTTATTTTATTATACGCCTTTGTTTAGAGTCCTGGCCAGATTCTATTCAGAGGGATACACACACATTTTACTCAAGCATTTATCGCTTCTAAGACTTCTGGGGATAGAAATGAATAGATATTTTATATCTATTGCATTTGGGAAAGAGATTGAGTCTGGTCTCTTGGCGATAAGTGTACGACAGTACATACTAGTCCGCGCTATGAGACTAGCACTAATTTAAGTGATTCAAGATGCAGCTGCAGAGCAACGAGGAGTCGAGGAAGACGTCATTTTGAGGTCAGATTTTTTCATTCTATTAAAATCGTTGTGAATTATTTTATCCAAATACCCTCCATGTATTTACCAATGTCATGAAGTTTACCCACATATTTTTGATAATTTAGAAATTGGTCACACCGTATGGACAACGAACTGACGAATGATTTCTAGAGTTTTAGCGTGTAATCTGATGAATATGGTAAAATTTATGGTAAAATTTGTCTAAGGGCTCGGAATGCGTACATGAACGATAAAGTAAGGATAAATTCATGATTCAGTGTAATTGTCGTAAGATAAGTGTCCATTTTGTTCAGATTGAGGATGTATAGGTGCGATAAATCCAGTGTAGTTTATAGACATCCAGCGTTATTTAAATATTCTATATTGTCCTGGCGTACAACATTCTAGGTACATTCTAGTTAAATGACTGTAACAGCATAATCGAATCTCCAGTGTCAATTCTAATTAGTTCTGTTAGTGCGTGTAGTAATGACTAAATAATCACTACTTAGCCAATTTTAACGAGATAATTTTGATGAAATCGTCTTGAACCGAAGTAGGAAGCGTGGTAGGAACTACCCGTAAATAATGGTCATATTATCATACTTACTACCTACTACATATCAACCTACCTACCTACCTAATTAATGAATATTGTGAATCGAAAAGTTGTCCAAAATTGAATATATTTACAATGCTGATTCTAATATCTTTATTGTATATTACCTACATACATATTATATTTCATACCGTTGCTTGACCACCCTGAACTAACCAGCGATTAATCTGAGGTGTATGAACAGAGTCATAAACCATTAGGAGGATTGATCTGAATTACATATACACTTTAGTGTACCACATTCGCTATATCATTCCTGTATTGATTGGTAATCCTCGTCCGTAATCAGAAGCACCTAGGTGAGGTTGAAACAAATTATGTTAGCATACTTGAGTGTGTCTATATTCGCCAAATCTTTCATGCAATGATTGGTAAAACCAGTCCATTGTCGGAGCTATGCCTAGGATGGCATAAACTAAATTAATTTATATTAGTAACCTTTACTGTGTGATACCTAATTATATATTTGGTGAATCATGGTAATAGGTGAGGTAACTTGGTTCATAAGCCTGTGGGAATTCCTTCTTGAATTCATCTCGCATACCTTTATTATTGAAACCGCTAATGGAATGATAGTATCAGAATAATACTACCCCCCATGTGTTTTATTATAGGAATTTCCAATTTTGTAAGATTTTGGATAACGGATGGTTTGAGATGGAAGCATTTTAATCTTGGGTTAAATTGTTTCCTGGTATGCTGAACAAGCTTCAGTTGATATACATGAAGATGTAGCTGTATTTGCTCATCTCAGAAATCGATTAAATCTTGGTCTACTAAGCGTTTGGCGCTTGCATATTTTCAAGGTTATAACATACCTGGGTATCCTCCAGTCTACTCGGAGCTATGTCTCACCAGAGGAGATTGGAATTTATAAGAGAAACCTAAGTAGTTCTAACAGCCTGGTTCGTTTAGAACTCCGATATCCAAGTCAGACTAGCTTGATATTACTTGGCACAACAATGGAATATTGAGTGAACTCCTACCCAACTTACCCATTCCTTATAGTACTTATTCTGATCTATCCGTAGAATGTAAATAACAATTACATAATACATGTCAAGAAGGCTATTCTACATAGGTGAAGGTAATTATTCAATAAATACTATACAATAAATATGGTTGTTTTATTATACCTACTTTTCCCATTGTGGTCAAGCAAATGTATAAACTATAATCATAAAATCCATACTTACTTATCCCTTCATCCTATATTAATCCTACTCGGGTTACCAGAAGCTAATTCTTAAATACTTGTATCTATCTGCTAAAATAGTTCAGAATGGATTTATGTTACATTAATGATAACTATCTTGATGTATATCTGAGTGTTTGTGGTACGGACATTCATATGATTACAACTTCAACCACTTTGCTGGCATGGTTGCAACTTGGCTTACCGATGGTCCGGACTCTCTTGGCCTAAGGGCAAGACGAGATAGACTGTATCGTGTATTGCTGATTGTATTTCATGGGCAGCCCTTGTGAATTTGAGCACTGCTCCGGACTCACTGGATTTCCTTGACTGGACCAGATTGAGATAGAGTTGATGTATCATTGGATCAGGGTTTCTACGGTAGATGTATCCTCGGATCTTCTACAATTCGTCATTTTATAATTCATGAGACTGTTTGTATGAACATGATCTCAGATATACCAATAAGCTTTGGAGGTTCTTGCCAAGCATAACTCCTAGCTGAACTATTATGGCTATCACTGGGTATACTTACCTATTGATAATATTAACATCAATTTTGTGGATCTGGAACTCGTTCTAATCCCTTCGTGATCAGCTGTTCAAGCTGCTTCATCATCCAAAAATATCTTCACGAGAGAATATGGTGTATGGATTGATTCTCAGTCAGCCTCTGCGTGGCTGGGGCAGTGAAGGCTATTTCCAACCCCACATTGATACCTAATTACCTACAGTCCATTACCCCTCCTAATTATCATGACCATTCGGTAAACATTTAATTATTGCAACTAGTCTGTATGTTACATCCCTAAGTTCTATAATAACCACAATAAATTCAATATCTTATTATAAATAAATAGGTACTCACTTGTTGTTAAAGCTTTAATAATTTATTACAGTAATCCAGAATAATATTATCAATATTAATGTCACTTTTAGGTTATGTACACGATTGACACTAAAATACCTTTCATCTATTACTGATAGGACAATCTGAGTTACTAGAACAACTTGTCTAGGTTTAGGAAATTAAAAGCACTAGTTAGGTCTAACAAATAATTTAGAATCACTATAAGATATTAACTTCACTTATTTAGGGTTGAAATTAGAAGCACTATTTAGGTCTTACATTATAGTTCTGAGCGCATAATCACAAAAAAGAATCCGGTTTGCTATGACACAACGTAAAGTCCTACCACTAATCACTAGACGATCGATCACTTTGGCCAATCTTCAGTAAAAGTTCATATTAGAAGTACAATATAGGTATTCTAAATGGAACTATATAGTTGATATACTATCATCTTATCAGATAGACTAGTATAATCATTTTAGACGATTATAATGCAGCTTTCCATGTATTTCAGATTCTCCATCCAGAAATGAAAAAAAAAAAAATATAATCCATGTTCAATTTATTCTAGATATAATTCCTTCCATATTCTAGGTTTTCCTTCTTCTTAGTCTTTCTTTCTTTCTGTATTTATTTATAGTCCTTTCTTAGTCTTTCTTCCCTCTTAGTTTATAGATATATATATTAGTTAGTTAGATAGTTATATTTAGTTATATATGTAAGATAGTTTTAGTTATAGTAGGAGGGGTTTTTACAATTTGGTGGCGCCGTAGACCAGGATACAAGTGATTTGTATGGCTGTAGAATAGGTTATGCAATATTTGGATTATCACATACATATTTCATCATAGGTTATTCTTGAATCTGAAATCATTCAACATAATTAGTATATGCTAGGCTGCTTGTGAACGTCCGTGGCTTAATAAAGTCACAATTTGTTGCTCGTGAAATGGTTGTGTTTACTGCGCTATCATCAAAATACTTAATACATGATTTTATACGTAATGTGCTAGTTTAGGTTAAGTAAGTAAGTACCAGTAGGAAACTAAATTAGTTAGTCAAGTTGCTCGTATAATGTTTTCTCATCTTCATTAATAAATAACTCGCCTTATTAAAATAATGACGAAGTAAATTATTCCTTTTATATCCAAACTAAGAACTTTTTCATAATTATAATATTAATTGTTCCTTCCTAAGCGGCAGCCATGGACCATAGAGAATGTTAGTATATAATAGAGTTGTTGCTTTTAGCTAGAAATCTTACCATAGAGTAAATATTTAGAATTCTTGTACTCAATTTTGGAATATTTGTGTATTATTTCAGGGAGATACTTCGGTAAGTACTTATTAATTGATTCATTGATTTATTGTACTGTTTTCTGTGTATTGTTACTTTACATATTCTTTGTGTATTGTTGTGTTTATTTCAGAACGGACAAAATTTAAATTTATACTATTTTATGTTTGCTTAGAGAATCTGGTGTTTACAGTCAGTATTTATTCTCATTTTATATTATTCTCAAATAAAAAACGATTACGGGGGCGTACAATTACTAATAAATTCAATTCAAATTGAGCAATACAGGTAATTTAACTTAATATCGAGCCCAATCGATATTCCAACTCGACGAATTTGACGGAATTGTCTTTGCCAAGTGTCAAAAACAATTCTCAATTGCCATATTGTAGTTAAGGTAGGCAGTATAGTCAAAAGACTTTAGCCTCCCGAACAATCTGTCATGTCATGTCAGTTGTCAAAGGTTTGACTTCAACATAGTAGCTGTCAAGTCAAATTGAACTTGGTAAATATATTTACGTTACCGTTACGAAGTTTTAAAAAGTTTATTATTTGTTTTAAATTAATTGTTTTACAAAATCGGGTCAATATTAGCGAATTAGTTCAATTAATTACGTCAAAAGTAATGCATTGCGTTCAGTGGAAGTTATGGAAGTGTGTAAGTTTGTTGTTGTGAAGTTTCAGCTATGAAAGTTGCCTGTAAAAATGTATGAGTGAGTTCAAATAGTGTGTTTATATTGGAATTACAATAAATACAGCGGTAAGTTGAATCATACATGTACTTACGTGTACCTATGCTACCATTGTTGCATAATATGGTAAAACAAAGATATTGTCACGCTAGCTTTGACTTAGAAGTTGTACAGGGAATTTATGCGTTTACTATGAAGTAGATTAAAAATCATACTAGTTAAACTGCCTTAGCGCTCCTTACGTATATGTATGCCTAATAAAAAGTCTAGCCATTAGAATTACATATAACCTGCATTGAGTTAGATTAGGTAATTATGATATATATTAAAATGAATTGGATAAAACTTTCACAAGTATAAAATTAAATAACATAGGTATATACTTGCTATATCCTTCTTTACATAAAATGAAATAAGTACTTATTTAGATTTTCGTTACAGGACAACGTAATAAGTGATTTATAACTTTATCAGTGAAATACCTTTATCAGTGATTAAAATAAATAATAATAAATAAGTTGATTGTGATTTATAACTTTATCAGTGAAATACTTTTATCAGTGATTAAAATAAATAATAATAAATAAGTGATTGTGATTTATAACTTAATCAGTGAAATACCTTTATCAGTGAGTGAATAAATAATAAATAAGTTTGATTGTGATTTATAATTAGTTGAATAACTGTTATATCTGTGTCCATTAAATAATTACAAGTGTTAGTAAAATGAATCGAGCACCGAGAAAGAGATTGGCTAAAGCTTCAAATATCAATGCAGCAAGCGACAGCCCGAAACCAAAACGAAAGAAGATAGATCCGATAACTTATATGACTAAAATGATAAAACAGGCTGTGACCCCAATATGTATGAAATTGTCTCAACTAGAAGGGCAAATACGGTCTGCATCTTCTTCAGCAAGCAGCGGATCAACTGATCAGCAATTTCAACCTACAACCAACACCAATGCAATGAGACCTATTGAAGGTATGGGAGTTGTTTCTGGAGGTTACCCGTATTTCCAGCCACAACTAGATAAACCTAGGTATCCTGGGAGTAAAAAGAAACATCCTGTTACTTTTATAGAAGACCTTACAGCATATTTAAAGAAGATTCCTAGTGGGATGACAAATATAGATCTCATTATAGAATGTTTAGAAGGGGAGACTCGTGATTGGGCCAGACTTTATAAGGACAGGTGGATGCAGTTTGACGATTTTAAGAGGGACTTCCTGGATCATTACTGGGGAGAAACAGAACAAAATAACTTGCGTCGTAGGATAGTTCAAAACACTTGGGACGGTTCAAGAACGACTATGCAGGGACATTTTATTGGTCTATGTGGCCAATCAAAAATGTTAACGTATCCAATGCAAGAGAATCAACTCGTGGGGGATATAATACGCCATTTCCCGAAGGATGTACAGTTTGCTTGGTCAACTAGTAACGCTTCAACTATTTTAGAGGCCACTGAATTTTTAAGGAAACTAGACAATATCAACATTCAACGGGGGCGCGATCTTCAAGACACTCCTGAGTCTTCTCTTCCACCATCACATCGGCAGCATGCTTCTTCAGGTCGACAGTTTAACAAGAAATTCAACTATCAACGGCAATATCAGAAGAATGCAACGCAAAGTGGTGATAAGGAAGAAAATAAAGTATTGGTATCAGTAGTTAACGATGTTAGTGATAGGGAATCTAATAATTTAACCACTGTTGGTGACATGTGCTCCAATGCACCAACTACGACAGGAGCATAAATATTATCTGTATCTTTACATATAATGTTGTCCATGGGGTGGAAGCCTGGATCAGGATTAGGTCGGCGTCAAACAGGAATCTTAAAACCAATTAGACCTAGGGGACAGGTTAATAGATTAGGTTTAGGTCACGAATTATACAACCTTGATTTTTTTGATTATCCTAATACAATCATAGAATTATTTAAGCTTAAGTCTGATGTAAATAGTAGTGATTTAATTAAAACAGTAGGGACAGTTAATTCATTGTTCGAGGAAGAAGACCATATCGTACCAGAGATACAACAAGAAGTAAAATCTGAAATAGTTGTTGGGGTGTTAGGGAAGAATGTAGTTAGCTTAGTCGATACCGGTAGTGATGTTACATGTATTTCAGGGACTCTTTGGGAATTAATATACTCTGAGCTTAAGGATAAAGTTCCTTTGCTTCCAGTTAGGTCAATTCAAGTTAAAAGCGCTTGGGGTGGGAAGAGTTCAAAAATTCAAAAGATGACTATATTACCAGTTGAATTTAATAATATTACTATTGATACTAGATTTTTAATAATACCTAATTTAGTGAATCATATGATTTTAGGGTTTGATTGGTTATTAGCGAATAAAGTAATTATTCAATTAGAGAATCCACCCTTTGGATTAGAAATTGTTAAAGATAATGTCAAATGTTCTATACCATTCTGTGAATATAAATTATTAAGAAGAATAACTACGGAACCTAGCTTTCCTGAATGTTTAAGTAAAATTAAAACCGGATTGCCTCTTCAAGAAATTCAAATTAATAAATTAAAGGAAGTCCTTAACTTACATAGAGAAGTATTTACTAACAAGTTAGGGTTGGCTAATTGCTATGAGCATGAAATTAAAATGACTAATCAAGCTCCAATAATTAAACGATCTTATCCTGTACCGTACGCATATAGACAAAAAATGGAGGACAAACTAACAGAAATGGTTGATATGGGCATAATAAGCCGTGGCTCTACGCCTTATAGCAGTCCACTAACGTTTACTATTAAGCCTGACGGTTCAATAAGAGTATTGTTAGACGCTAGAGAAATAAATAAACACATGATTCCGGAATCAGAAACACCAACAATGCAAATAGATGTCTTAAATTCCTTTCATGGGGTAAATTTCATTAGTATTATAGATCTAAATAATGCCTATTTTCAAATTCCTATATCCAAAGACAGTAGAAAATACACTGGGTTTACTTTTAATGGTAAAAGTTATTTTTATAATCGTCTACCGCAGGGCCTCCGCACGTCTGTAGGAAGCTTTAGTAGGGCTATAGATCTAATACTAGGACAGGAAGTACGTGATTTCTGTGTCAATTATTTAGACGATTTAGCTATTCTGACAACTGGAACTTTAGTAGAACACTTAGATCATATTAGTATCATTTTGAATAAACTAAAGTCCGCCGGTCTCACTTGCAATATAGAGAAATGTAAATTCATTTGTAAGGAAGTTAAGATGCTAGGGCATATTATCTCTTCCGAAGGAATTAGAACGGATCCTGAAAAAATAGAATCTATTAAGAACTTTCCCGTACCTAAAAAGATAAAACACTTAAGGGCATTCCTAGGCTTGTGTAACTATTATAGGAGATTTATACCGAATTATAATGCTAGTATTCAACCATTATGTAGATTACTTAGGAAGGATAAGGCATGGTCTTGGGATCATGAGGCTCATCAAGCTTTCGAAGATCTAAAGGATAGGTTTTTACAAACTATCATGTTACATCATCCGGATATGTCTAGGCCATTTTACTTACAGACTGATAGTTCAGGAGTAGGTATAGCAGGAGTATTATTTCAGCGTGATGATCAGGGGGAAATGAGAATAATTGGGTTTTGCAGTAGGGCATTAAGAGGGGCCGAGCTAAGATGGACTGTAACTGAACAAGAGTTTTGGGCTATTATTTACTGTTTAAGGAAATATGAAACTTATGTTAGAGGCGCGCCGCGGCTGATTATAATTACAGATCATAAAGCTTTGACTTCACTACGAACTTGGAAATTATTCAATAGCCGGATAATTAGGTGGATATTATATTTAGAGCAATTCAATTATACAGTTGAACACGTTAAAGGAACTGATAATGTAGCGGTAGACGTCCTTTCTAGGTTTCCACCTGGTGGGACATGTGTACAAGATGATAAGGATAATTATCCCGAGATTCATTACATGGAATCCACTAGAAATAATAAATTGATAAGTGATTTAAAAAATATAGCATCTTTCCAGTCCAATGACAGTGAAATTAAAGAAATTATAAAAATTTTGAACAACCCAAGCGATATAACTATTAAAAGGAGATTAAGAAACATTGCACAACGTTGTCATTTCAAGGAAGGTGTGTTGTATTTTTCCACAGGGACCAATAAAGTAGTTACATATTTGCCTGCTGAATTAAGGGGACCTGTAATTTTGCAAATTCATGAGGAAATGGGACATCAAGGAGTACATAAGATCTTAGCATATTTAAGAGATAGATTTTATTGGATTGGTATGATAAAACTAGTTAAAGATGTTTTAAAGAAATGTCATATTTGTCAGTTATCTAAAAGCGATAATGTTAAATATGTAGGGGAATGTCAATCAATTGTAACCGAGCAAGTAGGTGATATAGTTATGGCGGATCTTTATGGTCCCTTACCAAAAGGAAAATTTGGTGTTGCTTATATTTTAGTAATACAAGATTCATTCAGTAAATTCATAAAGTTGTATGGTTTAGCTAAAGCCACATCGCAAGCAGTAGTAACTAAATTAAAACATTTTTCTAAAATAATAAAGCCTAAAGTAGTTATGACGGATAATGGTAGTCAGTTTAGTTGTAATACATGGAAAAATTCATTAAAAGATATGTCTATTAAGCCAATATATACAACAGTTCGCAATCCTAGACCTAATACAACTGAACGGGTTAATAAAGAACTAGGAAGATTGTTTAGGGCATATTGTCATAAGAACCACAAGGGATGGGCGACAATATTACCTCGTATAGAGTCTCTTTACAATAACACATTCCATGAGAGTACAGGATTCACACCTAGGGAAGTTCTTTTTGGTAATCCTAATCGTATGTCATTTGACAATTGTTTGCCAGAATTAATTAGAGCAAAAGACGCTGACTTAGTTCGGATTAAAGTTAAAGAAAACTTAAAACAAAACAGTGTGAAACGACAAAAAACATATAACCGCTCACACCGTTTAATTAAATTTGAGATTGGAGAATTAGTAAAGATTAGGAAGGCTAATAAATCTGTAGCCCAAAAGAAGGTAATTAAGAAATTTGAACTCTTATATGAAGGACCATATATAGTAGCCGCTATACCATACACCAATGTATATACGTTGGTGGACCCTAAAACTAACATTATTAGAGGTAAATTCAATGCTATTCATTTAAATAGGTATTATAGGTAATAATTAAATTGATAAGATAGAAGTTAAACATGTGTTGTAAAATAATTCTCTATTTAAATTCTTCAATTATTAATAATAATTATTGATTATATATTCTTGACTTAGGTAAATACTAAATTATTTTATTCTTGTATAATACTTTAAAAATTAGTAAGAACTTAATTACAAATCATTGATTATATTTAGGGTTAGGTATTACTTCTAATTCTTATTAATTATAATTCTTAACTTAGGTAAGAAACTAATACCTGTAACTTGTATTTAAGATAAATATTTGAAAAAAAAAAAAAAAAAAAAAAAAGAAAAAAAAAAAAAAAAAAAAAAAAACCGAACAAATGATGGAGTCGGGGAAGGCCCGTAGAAACCATTTATACTATGACCCGCGTACATTAAGTTACTTCAATTATTTATAATAACTTTACTTCAATTATAACTACATTATAAATTAGATTCATATAATTACCATTTTCACTTCGTTAATGAATGGTCGTAGTATTCAACTGACTTCTATGGAGGGGAGGAGGCGGCCTTCTCGGTATAAACAACATTGTTAAGCATTGTAGACATCCTTTATCAATTAGTAAATTGTAAATTAGTTTTCCGGCAAGTTCCAAACTAATTTAGGGGGCGGTTGTAACGGATCTCTACTCACACGAGTAGATCCGTATGATAAATTTATGTCTGCAACGCTAATTCTTCTTGAAGAAGACCTTCAAATTGGAAACATAAAATAAAGAATAATAAGATTCGATTGTTTTAATTCCCCTTAAAAAAATATCATTCTTAATTGAATAAATCTCATTTTGATATGATAAAAATTATTTATAACTGCCATCTGCTGGCAATTAACAATTACATTTAAAAATCAATGTCGGATACACTATATTCTCTAAGCAAATAGTACTTAGTTCATCCTATTATCACTAGATGGCGCTAGTTATAAATTTTAAATGAATCAATTTATTAAATTTTAATAATTTACTTATTTTCAGCATGTCTAGTTATTAAACGTAAGTATAAGTAAGACACAGTACCTTAGGGGTGATTGGTTCATTAGTTGTCACTTTATAGCCAATGTAGAAGTAGAATTCATAAATCTGGAAAGGCATATATTAGTTTAGGAAGGGAATTAGGGTTTATGTTGGATTTCAAATTATTGATAGATTGGCAATGATTGATGTTAGAATATTGATTGTGCCAGTACCTACGACTACCATTCAAAATATAACATTAAAATTCCAATTAATAATAAAGTTATGGTCAAACATATGAAAGTATTGAATAGAAAAGACAGTCAATTTAGTCAAACTTAGACCCTAGGTATAATTTTGAATACAAGTTATGATTGATGTATGTATCTATTAAATAAGCAAATACATATTATGTATTATGTAAATTCAATTAGAATGCCAAGTACAAATTAAGTTATGTAATAGAAATATTGAATCCCAAACATTCAAAATTCAGGATAAGTAAGCTATAAAAATATCTTAAAATTTCACATTTAACCAAAAGAATATGCTAAAAATGAGATAAATTCTACTCCTATAAGTTCATGAGGTATCACTGTTAGCTATAAACATGAGTTTGCTTATGAATTGAGAAATTCACATTATACTTAAAAATATTGGTCCAGTAACTTAGTGAAAATTCAATCTGTTAAAACTATGCCAATGCCTGTAATTATTATGAAGTACTAACATATCTGAGGAATGTAGACTACATATAAACTAGAATATAGCAGGGAAGTAGGAAATATTAGGAGTTTAGTGGTAGAAAATAAAGATTAATTTACCAAAATTTTAACAATTCATTACAATTGTTTCTTCAAATTTGAGGTGTCCCATGATGAAGAGTGACAAGTTCTTATAAGTAGAATCTATGTAGATATCAGAATAATAGGTAGAAGCCAGATAAACATTAATTTAGATAGAAAATTCAGATTACCAAAATTAATAACTTCAATACAGATTAAAATGTTACAATATTGTATTGTTAGAATACATCATAGAGCCTTATATTCTTAGAAGTGGTTGAAATACATATCAGATAGGTTTATATCAAGTTATTATTGCTAGAAATAATATACATGTATGAATGAAATTTCTTGGCACTAAATTTAGATAAATAGTAAATTAATTGATATAACGTTGGACTTTTCACAATTCTTTAGAGATCGTACTAGAATATTCCAAAAACACTTATTCATAAATATTAATTTTATTAGAGAAAGATAATGAGGTAATCTAAACCATTATTATATTTATTAAATTTATTTAGAATTTAGGTACATTTGAATGGGTTCTGTATGTTTAGATTATATAATTAAGATTTAAAGTTAGTTAATGGTTATTGGAATTGTTGGAAGTGGGAAAGAGTGTAGATCGGTGTTGCTAGGTTATAGAATGGGTTTTACGGGAAAAGAACGAATGATACGGATATGGGAGGTGGTTTAGGAAAAGGTTATAAAAACGGGTGTGCGGGATTCTCGTCCTCTTTTCTCTGCGAATTATCATCAGTATCGGAACTCTTTGATTTTCGGAATTTTGTCGGTAACGTAGCTCTCTTTTCCTTTCGCATTTTCGACGGTATAACAAGCTCTTTTCTCTGCGAATTATCATCAGTATCGGAACTCTTTGATTTTCGGAATTTTGTCGGTAACGTAGCTCTCTTTTCCTTTCGCATTTTCGACGGTATAACAAGCTCTTTTCTCTGCGAATTATCATCAGTATCGGAACTCTTTGATTTTCGGAATTTCGTCGGTAACGTAGCTCTTTGATCTCCTGGTTTTCAATAGTAACGTAACTCTGCTCGTCCTCTTTGATTTTCGGAATTTCGTCGGTAACGTAGCTCTTTGATCTCCTGGTTTTCAATAGTAACGTAACTCTGCTCGTCCTCTTTGATGTTCGGAATTTCGGCGGTAACGTAGCTCTTTTCCTTTCGCATTTTCGACGGTATAACAAGCTCTCTTTTCTTTTCGCAAATTCGATAGTATCGGAACTCTGCTTGTCCTCTGAGTGGTCGGTATCACCTAGTGCGCGTTTCGACCGTCGACATGTGAGTATCTTAGGTACCTGCACAATACACCTACCCCTACAATTATTTATTATATATATGTATTTATTTTATTATACGCCTTTGTTTAGAGTCCTGGCCAGATTCTATTCAGAGGGATACACACACATTTTACTCAAGCATTTATCGCTTCTAAGACTTCTGGGGATAGAAATGAATAGATATTTTATATCTATTGCATTTGGGAAAGAGATTGAGTCTGGTCTCTTGGCGATAAGTGTACGACAGTACATACTAGTCCGCGCTATGAGACTAGCACTAATTTAAGTGATTCAAGATGCAGCTGCAGAGCAACGAGGAGTCGAGGAAGACGTCATTTTGAGGTCAGATTTTTTCATTCTATTAAAATCGTTGTGAATTATTTTATCCAAATACCCTCCATGTATTTACCAATGTCATGAAGTTTACCCACATATTTTTGATAATTTAGAAATTGGTCACACCGTATGGACAACGAACTGACGAATGATTTCTAGAGTTTTAGCGTGTAATCTGATGAATATGGTAAAATTTATGGTAAAATTTGTCTAAGGGCTCGGAATGCGTACATGAACGATAAAGTAAGGATAAATTCATGATTCAGTGTAATTGTCGTAAGATAAGTGTCCATTTTGTTCAGATTGAGGATGTATAGGTGCGATAAATCCAGTGTAGTTTATAGACATCCAGCGTTATTTAAATATTCTATATTGTCCTGGCGTACAACATTCTAGGTACATTCTAGTTAAATGACTGTAACAGCATAATCGAATCTCCAGTGTCAATTCTAATTAGTTCTGTTAGTGCGTGTAGTAATGACTAAATAATCACTACTTAGCCAATTTTAACGAGATAATTTTGATGAAATCGTCTTGAACCGAAGTAGGAAGCGTGGTAGGAACTACCCGTAAATAATGGTCATATTATCATACTTACTACCTACTACATATCAACCTACCTACCTACCTAATTAATGAATATTGTGAATCGAAAAGTTGTCCAAAATTGAATATATTTACAATGCTGATTCTAATATCTTTATTGTATATTACCTACATACATATTATATTTCATACCGTTGCTTGACCACCCTGAACTAACCAGCGATTAATCTGAGGTGTATGAACAGAGTCATAAACCATTAGGAGGATTGATCTGAATTACATATACACTTTAGTGTACCACATTCGCTATATCATTCCTGTATTGATTGGTAATCCTCGTCCGTAATCAGAAGCACCTAGGTGAGGTTGAAACAAATTATGTTAGCATACTTGAGTGTGTCTATATTCGCCAAATCTTTCATGCAATGATTGGTAAAACCAGTCCATTGTCGGAGCTATGCCTAGGATGGCATAAACTAAATTAATTTATATTAGTAACCTTTACTGTGTGATACCTAATTATATATTTGGTGAATCATGGTAATAGGTGAGGTAACTTGGTTCATAAGCCTGTGGGAATTCCTTCTTGAATTCATCTCGCATACCTTTATTATTGAAACCGCTAATGGAATGATAGTATCAGAATAATACTACCCCCCATGTGTTTTATTATAGGAATTTCCAATTTTGTAAGATTTTGGATAACGGATGGTTTGAGATGGAAGCATTTTAATCTTGGGTTAAATTGTTTCCTGGTATGCTGAACAAGCTTCAGTTGATATACATGAAGATGTAGCTGTATTTGCTCATCTCAGAAATCGATTAAATCTTGGTCTACTAAGCGTTTGGCGCTTGCATATTTTCAAGGTTATAACATACCTGGGTATCCTCCAGTCTACTCGGAGCTATGTCTCACCAGAGGAGATTGGAATTTATAAGAGAAACCTAAGTAGTTCTAACAGCCTGGTTCGTTTAGAACTCCGATATCCAAGTCAGACTAGCTTGATATTACTTGGCACAACAATGGAATATTGAGTGAACTCCTACCCAACTTACCCATTCCTTATAGTACTTATTCTGATCTATCCGTAGAATGTAAATAACAATTACATAATACATGTCAAGAAGGCTATTCTACATAGGTGAAGGTAATTATTCAATAAATACTATACAATAAATATGGTTGTTTTATTATACCTACTTTTCCCATTGTGGTCAAGCAAATGTATAAACTATAATCATAAAATCCATACTTACTTATCCCTTCATCCTATATTAATCCTACTCGGGTTACCAGAAGCTAATTCTTAAATACTTGTATCTATCTGCTAAAATAGTTCAGAATGGATTTATGTTACATTAATGATAACTATCTTGATGTATATCTGAGTGTTTGTGGTACGGACATTCATATGATTACAACTTCAACCACTTTGCTGGCATGGTTGCAACTTGGCTTACCGATGGTCCGGACTCTCTTGGCCTAAGGGCAAGACGAGATAGACTGTATCGTGTATTGCTGATTGTATTTCATGGGCAGCCCTTGTGAATTTGAGCACTGCTCCGGACTCACTGGATTTCCTTGACTGGACCAGATTGAGATAGAGTTGATGTATCATTGGATCAGGGTTTCTACGGTAGATGTATCCTCGGATCTTCTACAATTCGTCATTTTATAATTCATGAGACTGTTTGTATGAACATGATCTCAGATATACCAATAAGCTTTGGAGGTTCTTGCCAAGCATAACTCCTAGCTGAACTATTATGGCTATCACTGGGTATACTTACCTATTGATAATATTAACATCAATTTTGTGGATCTGGAACTCGTTCTAATCCCTTCGTGATCAGCTGTTCAAGCTGCTTCATCATCCAAAAATATCTTCACGAGAGAATATGGTGTATGGATTGATTCTCAGTCAGCCTCTGCGTGGCTGGGGCAGTGAAGGCTATTTCCAACCCCACATTGATACCTAATTACCTACAGTCCATTACCCCTCCTAATTATCATGACCATTCGGTAAACATTTAATTATTGCAACTAGTCTGTATGTTACATCCCTAAGTTCTATAATAACCACAATAAATTCAATATCTTATTATAAATAAATAGGTACTCACTTGTTGTTAAAGCTTTAATAATTTATTACAGTAATCCAGAATAATATTATCAATATTAATGTCACTTTTAGGTTATGTACACGATTGACACTAAAATACCTTTCATCTATTACTGATAGGACAATCTGAGTTACTAGAACAACTTGTCTAGGTTTAGGAAATTAAAAGCACTAGTTAGGTCTAACAAATAATTTAGAATCACTATAAGATATTAACTTCACTTATTTAGGGTTGAAATTAGAAGCACTATTTAGGTCTTACATTATAGTTCTGAGCGCATAATCACAAAAAAGAATCCGGTTTGCTATGACACAACGTAAAGTCCTACCACTAATCACTAGACGATCGATCACTTTGGCCAATCTTCAGTAAAAGTTCATATTAGAAGTACAATATAGGTATTCTAAATGGAACTATATAGTTGATATACTATCATCTTATCAGATAGACTAGTATAATCATTTTAGACGATTATAATGCAGCTTTCCATGTATTTCAGATTCTCCGTCCAGAAATGAAAAAAAAAAAAATATAATCCATGTTCAATTTATTCTAGATATAATTCCTTCCATATTCTAGGTTTTCCTTCTTCTTAGTCTTTCTTTCTTTCTGTATTTATTTATAGTCCTTTCTTAGTCTTTCTTCCCTCTTAGTTTATAGATATATATATTAGTTAGTTAGATAGTTATATTTAGTTATATATGTAAGATAGTTTTAGTTATAGTAGGAGGGGTTTTTACACCTCTTCGGGGGTTTAGTTGGGTTTCATCCCACGCCGTTGGGGTTGTGTTATATCCCGCGTCGGTGAGTGAATAGCCCTCTCCGAGAGGTAAAGGCCCCGACATTATGACGGAGGTAGAGATGCGTTTCATGATACACGAGAGCCTTCCCAACGCAGCTCCAGGGCAGAGTGTTAAATGCGTTGGCGATGTCAAGAGACACCGCCATCACCACCTCACCCTGCGGGACTGCTTCCTCTGTCAGGCTCTTTCTGAGCATGATCGCGTTCACGGTGGCGCGTCCCTGACGGAAACTGTACAGGTGTCCGCCAGATCTGGCCCCATGCTCGTGAATGCATGCGCTAAGCCAGGACCCGCAGCTGCTGCGGCTGGAGACTGGGTCAGTGGAGACGCCCTCGGTCGAAGTTTATCCCTGACCTGTAGGTGCGCGCGCCCCCATGGTTTCCGCTGCAGGATCTCCAGGAGAACATGGTGAGTGAGAATTAGACCAGTAGAAGTAACCAATGTGTTCGTATTAAGGGATAAATATTTATTCCTATAATTTACATGTAGAACTGATTTGCGATTAGATTCTATGCAAAATATGTATTATTTACTTACTTTATTTACTTTGTCCACTCGTTGGGATAGAATAAACATACTTTCAATGGTTTCACTACTCGGTCTGTATAAAAACATGACGAATATTTATTTATATTACTAAAAATATATTATTGTTTACTTAATTCGTTTTAAAACGTGAAAAAGAACAGAAAGGGAAAGAAACAGTCCACTGTTAGTCCAGTTTTCAGCTTTAGCAAACTAAATCTAGTCGACAAAGAAATAACAAGAAATATAAAGAGAAAATCTAATTTCTGACCTGTCAAACATTTCATAAGCAAGCTCAAAGTGTAGCAGAGTTCACAGAGGCTCAGTAAAAAAACGATTTTCAGTCTGACATGCACAAAAAGTCTCGTATGACGTAGCAGTCGGTGGTCGCTGGCCTGTGAGATGACAAGACCAGCCACCTAAAAAACACAAACACCTTATACGAAATAATCTAAACATTATTTGGTAAGTAATGCGTGAAATAATGAACTACTTACCTTTGATATTGGATTTATTTATAAATTCGACCAACTTCGAACAACCGGCGTAACGTGATAAGTAGGTACGAGTAATTTATGATTTATAACAACAGTATATGTAATATATCAATATTTGTATATTATAACACAAGTGTTGTCTCTTGGTGATTGTTACAGAAATGTAAAGGTTTGTAGTTGTAGTAGGTAGTCTAAGTAGTTTGCAGTATTATGAATAAATTTTGGCCTTTACAAACGACATTCAAAAGACATACAGACTTACAAAATACAGTACTGCTTTAACATAATTATCTCATGTTTCTAGACTGAATACAAGCAAAAAATTCAAATTTTATTTTGGCTCACTTCCCCGACATAAAATATGAATAAGATGTGTTTATGCAAATACATTTTCCTAAAATCCTGTAAGCAAGAACCCTAAATTACCACGTACAGTATAGCTCGTTTATTATGTATGGTTATACCATGCTATTATATTTGAAGATGATGAAAGCTGGAAGATACACATTCTTCCTTTGGAATGATTACTGTCCGTGTAATAAATAGGTATAGCTAATAGCTATAGTACTGCGCCAACTTGGCTGCGGCAAGGAGCAACTATGAAGGACCGCTGGCTGCTCTTTTGCATACGTGTTTGCCGTTGATGTGTGTTATATGCCTTAACTATGGAATCAATTGTACCTGTTCTATGTTCATTTCTAATTTAAGAAAGTTTGTTCTTGATAACCTTTTCTCATTCGGCGACTAGATGTCTAGACAGCATTGTAGATATTTTTTTTTACGATGGACGGGACTCACTATTTCAATATTCATGACACAAACATATTTATCCTTGGACTATCCAAAATACATCTAGATACTTTCTTGTCCCTATGAATGTGTCTACTATTATAAGGCTACAGAATTACACGTGACGCATAAACTTTGTACCCCTTTCTTAAAAAAATTACGCTGATGGAGGAATATTTCGCATACTTATAGTTTATACATATCATAGAGAAGGAGAGCAGAATGCTAATAATATAGTCGAATTTTGATCACTGTCAGACCACTAGTATTGTGAAATACGTTAATTATAGACACCCAATATTATTTTATCAAGTCTCAAATAGTATTTATATAGTTACGCTTAGAGATACGCACTGCTTCTCTGGTGTGGATTAGTGTTTTGCCAATTTCCGCGGGAACACTGTTCTGGAATAAAAGAACTATCCTATGTGGTTATCCATGAAACGGTCTATCCGTTATTTTTATAAATATCCCCACATTTTTTCCAATCCAAAAATATTTATATTATACTAGGTAAGTAGTATTTATGTATGTTATTCTGTTTATCCAATAGTCACAGTTCAACTAGTCGCTCCATAAATCCTTCTTCTTATTATTTGAGCGTAGGCCTACATTGAAATATTTCTCTCTCTCTCCAGAACTGAAACAAATCCATTCAAGCGTAAAATTGGACGAACAATCCTCAAAATCCCGAATTAAATTTAATCAAAAGGTTAAGTAATGAACGTGAAATCAGTTTTGTACAGTAATGAAACGAGACTGAATCACGTGGGAATTCAAAAGTAACGTCAGCATGTATTGTCATGGCAAGTGAACATTGTATTTTTGTATCGGTAATCGACGGTTATTTAATTTGATACCATACTAGTGGACTCTCGTGGCATTCACTTATTTCCGATCACTTTCCTACTTCTACTTCACAGATCTCGTCTTTGGTGTACTCTCTATAATTTAGTTTCATTTGTTTTACACATACCTATATAGGTACACTCGCAATAATGTTCATTTCTTTGAAGGCGTAGACAGATATAAATGTACTATATAACAATATAGTACATTTTTATAACATTTTAGTTATGATCTTGTGTTGCTAAAAGTAAACAGTTCGCAATTTCTTTACACCTTTAAATTGTTGGTACCCATAATTTGTCATGTTATTCTTTCTATAAAGTTTAGAAAAAACGTTTGATTCGTTTGAATAATTTCTTCTAATTTAACAAACAGTGTAAGTAGTTCATTTGCTAAGTAAAAGGTAGGTTGCCAGTACCGGTGAAACAGAGACGCGCACAGAATCTGTGATTGTGCGACCCTTTGAATATTAACTAGCAGCTGACCCGTTCGCAACCGGGCCACAAATCTACAAGGCTACTCCAAAGTTTAATTCAAACTGCTCACAGTCGGAACGTGCTTTATTCCTTTATCCCGAATAACGTCCTAGGGACACATATAAATTGAAAAAGATACGATTATCTCCAGAAAAAAAGTTTTGGACCCAAAAATAAAGGCATGTCAAATGACACCACGTACAGGACTTGAACAAAAACTGTTCATTTGCATTCTCACATAAATCATTTGAACAACATTTCTTGAGTTGAGATTTTTTGAAATTTTTACTTTCACAATATTTTCATTTACCTATAGACTAGTGGAACAATTGTGACCGTGTAAAATATTGATTTTGAGTTTTCCCATGACCCCTTAGTTCCCCTGAATTGAAAACAGTGACTTCTGAAAGTTGTACCTATGTATGTACGGTATGTACGGATAGCTACAAAAACCTTTTGACCGCTTTGCTCAAAATACGCACGAACGTGTATTTTAGTGGGAGAGCTGACGGGGATGCTCATTGACATTATTTTCCAGGGACGATTAAGGACCGCCAAGAAACTGTTTTTTATTAATTTTTTTCAAAAACGGCTCCAACAATTTTCTGAAATTTTTATCAAAATTTGTATATGTTATTATAATTATTATTAAAAACACCAACAATTTTCTTAAAAATTTTATCATCATTTACATAGGTATGTACCTAGTTTTAAAAAAATCCCTTATCATCGAGCATAAGCTCGATTACGGGCTTACCCATCAAAAATTAAAAATATTTGAGTAATGATTGATAATTAATTTTTAGATTCAATTTTTCAAGAGAAAGTCTAGAACAACCGTCACATCGTGTTCAATTTATGTTTATTTATAGTCGTTGATATGAGTATTTAATAAAGATATAACTAATGTAGATACTTAGTATTGATGGAAGACAATATACTATGACGAGATTGTTTAACTTGGCTCGTTTAGAATTGGCGGTTACAGGCTTATCACGCAAAACAAACTTGGAATACTCAACCGTACGAATTAAACATTTTTTTATGTGATTAAATATTTCTAGGAACTTATAAACGTACTGAAATATTTCGCTTAATATTTTAACGTTGAAATGTTTCAGTTTTTGGAGGCACAGTACTCGTATTTGGGACATTTATTTTATAAAATCACATTAATTAATAATATGGAAATTAAAGGAAAGCGAAAACCATCATTTATTATTTGAACCTTACATATATAACTATGCATGTATGTTATTATTTCATGTAATAATTGCGACATGGATTTCGTTGAAACCTGGCACATATATAGACCTTTTCCTGGTTTAATACGTAGGGCATTTTTTATCCCGGTAATGTTCTCGTGAGAATTGAACTATTCTACGCGAGCAGAGCCACATACATCAGCTACAATATCTGCACAATATCCTACTCTGTTTTATAAAGGTTCTTTCATAAAAATATTAATATCGTTGCCGTTTAGTAACAAAGAAAGACATGCAAGAAACCCGTTTTGCCGTCTACTATATTAGTAAGGGTATTTCATAAAGCTGAAATGAAATTAAACGGGAGTCAGCATTTTACATAAAGCGATATTAACTCTTTTCCAGGTGTAATAAAAATGTCTTCTTGCACGCGAGTGCATTTCCCTCTTACCAATTATATGGCAAGCACTAAGCTGAGATAAATGTGGAGAAGATGTAGTTAACAGTTTTGTGATGTGCTGAGTTAGCGGGGAGTAAACGTGGTTCACAATTTCACACACATGCATACATAATAACGTAGACCCAAAAGATTTAGACAGGCGCGGTTATTACATTCAAATTTCGCCACTTACTTTGTTAGTTCCACGTAATAAGGGGGTGCCTATTTATATATTTGGGTATTACTGACAAAGCCTTGACTTGATGATTTCGGCCCCGGAGATGATATGTAGAAGCGTAGTTGACGTATTATTTTTGAATTTTTCCACGGAATCGCATTCTAAAACCTAAAACATGGTAATTATCATTAACCTACATTCTTCTATTTGCAAATAAATTAATTACGCAGGGCTATTGCGAAAGTCTTTAGTAGGTGGTTAACTTTAATAATACAGAGTTGGACATATTATATCTGGAAGTAAGTACTTAGGTACTATATTAGTTGTCTTGTTGAAAGTATGTACGATGATCCGAAATTGAAACAAACCGAGCTAGGTAGTAGCTAGGTGAAAATATAACGAGGACACTTTTTCTCTCTTTTCTTTGCTTGTAGATATTAGTTGTATGTGTACTTGTTGAATATAACGAGCACCTCCGATGCAATCACCAGCTTTACCATCGATTTGTTGACATTTTTATCTATCTAGGATCAGTACAGCGATAAATGTAAACCTCGCATGGAATGACAAAGTATTTCAAAACAAACTGGGCACACATGCTTAGAAAATACATTGTTAAGAACGGGCGACTACAAATAAGTTAACGATGTAAACCTTTTCGGAATTCTTTGTTTACAGACTGATAGCACTCGGTCGTAGCTTAAAAAAAGAAAATATTTTTATTGAATCGTCTTTTAAATTATTTAGAAATTCCAAGAAAAAAATTTACCCATTGGTGGAACTTTTTCTTAAAATTCTGTGATCATTCACCGAGCCTTTTCCCAACTCAGTTGGGGTCGGCTTTACAGTCTAACTGTGATTCGGCTAAACTTCAATATTTTCTGTGAAGCGACTGCCATCTGACCTCCACAACCCATGGGCGATATCGAAGTTCTGTAATTAGACCGGTTCTTTTTAGGGCTCCAACTACCCCTAAAGACTGCCATAGATGTTCGTATGACAACCAGGACCGACGGCTTAACGTGCTCTCCGAGGCACGGAGGGGTCTCAGTGTCTTAAGAAATGGTCACCTAAGACCGGCCTGACTAGAAGTTGCATAACCTTTGCAATGTGTAAGCATTGTCGGTTACCACTAGACCACGAGCCCTTTTTTTTAAATTCTGTATCTACCTAAATTAAATTATTTTAAGTTACTTATAAATTTATATTTATATAGCTAGCTTCTGCATGCGGCTCTACTTGCGTAGAATAGTTAATTTCTCGTTCCCATTGCAAAGGTGGTAACCCTAAAGCACTAAGGAATAACGCAGCTGCATAATAGTGAAAGAATTTTCTAAAGTGGTTCAGTAGTTACAAAGAAGAAGGTAAGTTTTTAGAAGAAGGTAAGTATTTAGTTTGTATGTAGGAAGTATCCTACATACAAACTAAAAACTTACGTAAGAGCACACCAAGGAAGCTGCTAGTCGCTTTGTTTTGGCCAAACACGGTTGGAAAAGATTAGTAAAGATTACGTAAAAAATATAATTATTCAGAAACCTAATATTTGTTGTCATCGTGTTCATCAAAGTTAAGTGATTATCGACAGCAATGTTACAAGGTGTTAGTGTAACAGCATTTTGACGTGCCAATTTATAGTTTGATAAAGCAGCCACGCGGCAGGAGGCGCTGGCAAGCCCTTAATTACAGATAAATCAATTATGTTAGCACCCATCGTTTATCAATATCGTCAGTTATTAAACTTAAAAGCACATCAAAACCATCTATACGTGTAAGATCTCATATACTTGTTCATGATGATGTATGAGAAAATAATACATACATTGCGCCTGTTTCCCTGAAGGGGTAGACAAAGACATATTAACTCTCCACTTTTCGCCAGATTAGGCGACTGAGACTTGCGACCACCTTGCGACTATAGACAGCGTTCACCTTCACCATGCGACATGTTCCACCCTCTACCTAGCCAAATTTGGTAAGATCCTAACAGTGCCGCTCCTCGTCCTAGTAAAGAGCTTACTGAAGCTCTTGGCAATCCGCATGCAATTGCAACCTTCTTAGTAATAAAACCAATTGGCGGGAAATCATTTGTCAATTGTTTTTTATCACACATCAAAGTTCTATGTATGCAATGAAAATGGAATTAAGTCGAAAAGATTTTAGAGCGATGATTTTTTATGATTTTAAAAGTTCTCTCTCTCCGCAACTGTGCCGCTCGTCTTCAAAATGCTTTTGGGAGAGAAGCACCTTGTTTGAGGCGATGGTTTGCTGAATTTGAGAGAGGTCGAGTTTCTATACATGACGAATTTCCTGAAGGGCGGCCTTCAACTGCGGTCAACGAAAATAATGTGGCTACTGTTAAGCGGTTAATTGAAGAAAACCCGCGGATTACCTATGAGACAATTCGAGGACTATTGGGGATTGGTATGAGTCAAATCCAGAAAAATTTACACGAAGAATTGATAGTTCGGAAACTTTGTTGTCGTTGGATCCCTCATGAACTGACAGCGGAGCAGAAGCGGGCTCGCATGTAATGATGCTCACATATGCTACTGAAGTACGACCACGGACATTCCAATACTGTTTATGACATTGTCACAGGAGACGAAACGTGGATTTATTGTTTTGAACCCGAAAAAAAACAGCAATCTTGTGAATGAGTGTTTGAAAATGAGAACAAGCCAACAAAAGTGAGGCAGGCGAGAAACGTTGGTAAAAAAAAGATCACGTTTTTTTTCTCAGCTACGGGTCCCATCTGTACAATTCCACTTGAAGATCAAAAGAGTGTTAATGCCGAGTGGTATTCTACCATTTGTTTACCCAGGGTGTTAGAAAAAGTTCGCGAAAGACGACCCAAAAGCCGCGTTCTCCTACATCATGACAACGCTTCTTCACATACGGCCAACTAAAAAAAGTCATTTTTAGCTTCCGAAAAAGTACAACTCGTCACCCATCCTGCGCATAGCCCCGACCTAGCACCCTGTGATTTCTGTTTTTTCCCCAAAATCAAAGATTTGATGAGAGGTTTCACTTTTACCAAATCCGAAGAGGCAGTGATAGCGTTCAATCAGCACGTAAAAAACGTGCCTTCAGATCTGTAGTCCTCCTGTTTTAATTAATGGTACGATCGCATGAAAAAATGTTTAAAATATAAAGGAGAGAGGAGAGTATGTTGAAAAGCAATAAATATAATATATTGGCTTTAACATGTTGTTTTTTTAAGTTACGCAAAACTTATAGTGTGACCTACGTATAAACGTACACGAATCGAATGAAAACCAGTAGGTATACTAGTTTCGAAGTAGGACGAGGCTATGTAGTTTCCTGTTAATCTGAGTACGTAAGTAGCTTACAGGCGTAATAAGTGTTTCCTGGAACTTTCCCCACATTTATCGGAGAAATTTCCTGCCGGAAAACTAAATGTAGTTAAAAGTTTATAGTATATACTTATGCATGAAAGCATGGATTTAAAACACGCTGTTCGTACGCTTAATACTTATTTTTGAGGGCGGTGGCTGTGACTGCTATTCTCTTGACTACTTATAGCTGGAAACTTATGAAGGCTACAACTAGTTTACTGCAGCTGGTTTACGAGATTTTCCTGCAGTGGTCCGTTTTGTAGGGTACATTTCAAACTATCTGCCTTCTAATCTTTATTTTTTTACGATTTTCACATATTATTGGTATATAATCCAGACTTAAATCGTAATAATAATATTAAAGTTGCTAAATTTTATGGTGAACTGGTGAGTTAACGACTCTCACCATGGTGCGCAAGTGCCTTCGAGAATCGTATATTTGACCTCATTGCAAAGGTTGCCGCTGGCCGATCTTAATAAAATGGTCATCATTCTAAGACTGGATGGAAAGGCTCGGTGGATGATGTTGGCTACCAAACAAGATTGTTGTTTGAGAGAATTATAAGGTTGCATTCAATTATTTATTGATAGTTTCCAGTGACACTTTATCAAGTGATAATCAATAAATAACAATTATATTCGGACAGCTTAAACACAACGCATTCTATTCTAAAACTAGCTTATGCTATGAGAACTAGGTGACCATCGACTATTATGATCGGGGGATGACGGCGGGCTAGCAACCGGCCGTCTTTACAGAAGCAGGCAGTACGCAGATTTACTCGCTGACGCGGATGATGTGACCCCAAAGATGCGGGTTAATAACCGACCCAACCGTGTTTACCTGGGGCGCACGGCAATGGACTTAGGGAAGGCCACAACTTTGGACCGCAGACTTAAAAAAAGAAAATAGTTAGAACTAGTTATAGCTAAGCTCTTATCTGTGCAGTAGGTTTTTCGTCAATTCTCCTCTACCTCTGCCAGCTCCTTAAGTACCCAACAGAAATGAGACTCAACTCTTATAAGTTTATTTCAACTAAAAGAGAGCTTAATAACTTTCTTAATTCATATAATTTGGTACTACTTTCATCGACAATCTACACAAAAAACTGGAACAAAATAAATTATTATGCCCCTTTTCCCTGCTGTTGTGTATCTTGGTAGTTACGTAAATGACAACTGAATAACATTCAGTGATGCTATTACATCTATACCAAGAATGGAATGGCTTTTAGCTGAAGTGTTTTGATAAAAGCGAGGGAAATCTAATGTCAAGTGGTGACTGCGCATTTCTGAATAATTGCTAGACTCCAGTTGTGCAGAGCTAAAGGCCATTTTCCTTAAGAAGGATTAGAATTGCAACAAGCTGCTTCAGTAAGATAGCGCATTATGCAACTGCATTAGGTGTTGCAACTTGAATCTAAGAAGTTGCATAAACAGTTAAAGAGGACGTTATGGTTAAGTTATCGTCTACTGGAGAGTTTGTTGGTCTGTTTAATAGCTGTCTAACAAATTTTAACTTAGTTTCACTTTAATAAAGTGACTTAATATGTTATGCATCTCACAGTCTTGCAAGCAGGGCGTATTATGCAAGACTGTAATATTATTTTTTATTTTCAAAATGTAACTCTTTGCTGAGTAGCTAAAAATGTCGAGGTGATTTGGAATACTAAACAGTTGCAGAAAATAACGTAGCAAACATGT
Organism: Nudaria mundana; assembly: GCA_963556515.1. NCBI lineage: Eukaryota > Metazoa > Arthropoda > Insecta > Lepidoptera > Erebidae > Nudaria > Nudaria mundana. Next base: position 8,127,610 of record OY748290.1, on the reverse strand, counting down.
TACCTACATTTACTTTATTTGATTCTCAAGGTACCTACTTCGGATTTATAAAAAATAACTGTTTAACAGCACATTCACATACTTTGGTGACTCATAATTCATAGTAGGATATTTATTAAATTTATTGAGCGGAGTTTACGAAACTCTTTCTTAGACTACTCGTGTATTTCGTTCGTGGTCGAACTCCTCCTAAACGACTAGACCAATCTTTTTGAAATTTGGCACGGTCATAGTGACCATCACCGTGAGTTGTTTAGGAGTTCGACCCGGATCGACAAACTCAGCTCAATTATTGCAACAGCAGAATGCATTGCATACCTGGTCTTAATATGTGACTATTTCACAACACGTAACCGATCAATAAGAATAATTAAACGAATTCAGCTTTGAAAAACGACTTTAATATCCAGCACGAAAGTCAAAATTAATCCTTGATGGCTCGTAACAGACTGTGTCATATTAGCCCATAAATACTCTGTAAGCTTCATGATACTTACGTATATGTACAAAGTATTGTTGTGACAGCGACATTATGTAAATAATTTACCCCTAAGCTTCTCGTACGTCTCTTGGAACCCTAAAAAGCAATTTTGAGGTTAAAACGTATCTCGGTGACAAAGTACTGCAAAATTAAAATAATGATTCAAATTTAAGACAGCGTGCAAACACAGAGAATATCAATTAATTATCTCGTTTGAGCACGTTTGAGGGTAAGGGTGGGAATGCAGTTGATGTTTGATAATAAATTCACGACGCATGTCAGGTACACAATCTTGTAGGCACACTCTCTTAAATATAACTGGCTTACTTTGATGTTAAATGGGTTAAGCATGTATTGGTGCAGAAGCACACCATGATTCTCATAACACATAAACTCAACAGTAAAAGGCTGGTGATAATTATTTTTTCTTACCTAAACCGGCTCGGAGACTCCGCTTCCTTGCTCGTTTTTCTCAATCTGTCACCGTCTGTCACAATTGTGGAACTATTGTCATTCACATCATTTTCTGTATCACTAAGAATGATCGTCCAGATGCTATAGTAAGCTATCCTTGAACGTACCAAAGAAGGCGATCGTTGCTTTTCTGAAATAATTCCGTGACAATTATTCATAATCTACATAAACTATATTAACAAATACAACAACTTTGGGTGCAAAGGGGCTCTACCAACATCTATAGGGCCCCAGCGACCTCACCTGCTAGTGGCGCACCTGCTGATAAACGGACGAGGCTCGTTAATTTACGGTACCTATGGAGAGGCTTCGGCCCCTACGTGGGTACCAGGTGGTACAACAGTGTTGGTCCGGGGGGGTACCACCGTGCAGCTGTGCTAAAGCCCCCCAAGTAACCCAGCCCAGGCTGGGTTGCGTTAGGGGTTCAGCAGCTGCACCGCCGGGCCCGGGGCGATGTATGGTGCAGCAGGCATGGGACCAGTGGGGGCGAAACGGAGTCTAGTGTGGGTGGTGTGGGTCGATTCGCCGGCCAGGGAGACCCTTAGCAACGGCGTTGCCGCGGCCGCCCGCAACACAGTCATGGGGCCCGCCTGGGGCCAACCACCCCAGGAGGCTGCCCCACATGTTGCGCATAATCCTGATGTGGGATCGCCGCTCCGGGTGGTAACCGGTGTGGGGTAGCGGCGGCCTTGCATCAGGGGGGTTTGGGAGCCCTTCCGTCCGGCGAGTCGGCTCCGACCTAACCACACGGTTCTAGACAAAGCTAGCCCCTGCGCTTTGTCACTTACTGCTGCACCAGATGTCGCCCTGTCTTCACGCTTCTTCTTCAAAATCTACAATGGCAGTGCAACAAAAAAGAAATAAACGTTACACAGCGGCCCTAGGAAACCCCACAACTTCACATTTCGAGGTGGAGTTCACTAACGTCCGTGGACTCCATGCGAACCTCGATACCGTCCACCACCACCTTGAGACGGCACGGCCCGCTGTGATGTTCCTCACGGAGACACAAATACGCCGCCCTGACGACACGTCTTACCTGTGTTACCCCGGCTATGTCATCGAGGAACAATTTCGAGACAAAGCCGGGGTGTGCGTGTTCGTTAGGGCGGATGTTTGCTGCCGCCGGTTGCGCTGCCTAGAGAACCCCTCCAATTCCGTCCTTTGGCTGCACGTAGACCATGGCTCTATGAGCCAGATCTACGTGTGCGTCTACCGATCCCACACAGGGGATTCTGAGACAACAAAGCTCTTCCAGTACCTCAGCGAGACGGCTGATGAAGCGCAGGTGCGGTTCCCGAACGCTGACCTAGTATTTCTGGGGGACTTCAATGGCCATCACATTGAATGGCTGGGGTCCCTCAAGACTGATCATGCGGGTAGAGCCGCCCATGCGTTCGCTCTCTCCCACGGTCTAACCCAGATGGTATGCGGGATCACCCGGATACCAGACAGGTCAGATCACGCGCCCGCTCTGCTGGATCTACTGCTGACGAGTCGCCCAGCCCAGTACAGTGTTTCGGTAGGAGCCCCACTGGGTAGTTCCGACCACTGTGTTGTTCACGCTGGCATGAAGGTGTCACCTCCTGCACGTCCTGTACAAACGTCACGACGACTATGGCACTACTCGTCAGCGTATTGGGACGGTCTACGCGATTATTATGCGTCCGTCCCCTGGAGCCAGCGCTGCTTTGTAGGAAAGGCTCCTTCGGATGGTGCTTCTGCTATTGCTGGCGAGATCAGTTTAGGGATGGATTATTACATCCCTTTCACTGATGTCACCAGTATCCGCAGAGCCCGTCCCTGGTTCGGGCGAGATTGTGCCAAAGCTGTTCGACAAAAACAGTCGGCATATCGCGCCTGGATCAGGGCCCGGGCTGTGCGCGACCCAAACGTGGGCCACCTCAAAGCAGCGTACAACCGGGCCACAAAGTCGAGTAAGAGGGCCTTTAAGAGAGCGGATGCCCAGCGCGTCGCGCGGCTTGGTCAGGAGCTCACTTCCCATCCCACGGGCAGCCGTGGATTCTGGCAACTGGCCAAAGCCGTGCAATCTAACTTTTGTCAGCCCTCGCTGCCACCGCTGCGTTACCCAGATGGAACACTGGCTCACAAAGCCCAAGAGAAAGCGGATATGCTCGCAGACCTCTTTGCGGCTAATTCCCGGGTCGACGACCGTGGCCTGCAGCCCCCCGCCATCGCCAACTGTGGCCACACAATGCCTGATATTGTTATCAGGCAATGTGATGTACGGGCAGTGCTGCGGTCACTCGACACGCGGAAAGCCAGTGGCCCTGACGGCATTCCGGCGGTGGTGCTACGAAAATGTGCAGCTGAGTTGTCTCCAGTATTAACGCGTCTGTACCGCCTGTCATACTCTTCAGGGCTCGTGCCGGAGGTCTGGAAGGAGGCGAACGTACAACCGATCCCCAAGAAAGGGGATCGGTCCGATCCAGGCAACTATCGACCCATAGCTGTCACCTCAGTCATTTGCAAGGTGCTTGAGCTCCTTATAAATAAGCAGCTCATGCAATTCCTAGAGGATCACTCATTAATCAATGATCGACAATACGGCTTCAGGCCAAAGCGATCAACGGGTGATCTTCTGGCATTCGTAACGCATGTCTGGGGTGGGGCTATGGAAAGGCACGGCGAGTCCTTGGCTATTAGCCTGGACATCGCCAAAGCCTTCGATAGGGTCTGGCATGCTTCGCTCCTTTCCAAGCTTCCGGCATATGGTCTACCTCCTCAACTGTGCAGCTGGATTGCCAGCTTTTTAAACGAGCGCCGAGTGCGGGTCCTCTGCGATGGCCAGGCTTCTCGCTTCTTGCAAGTGAATGCCGGGGTACCGCAGGGGTCCGTACTATCACCAACTCTCTTTCTTCTGCATATCAATGATATGCTATCCCTCGGGAACATTCATTGCTATGCAGATGACAGCACACTGCACGGGAGTTACTCGGTTCGTCCGACGGCGGGGCGATCTGAGATTGAGGAGGAGAGACGACGACTCGTGGCTGATCTCGACCGTAACCTCGACAATATCTCTCAATGGGGTACCGAGAACCTGGTCGAGTTCAATGCCCGCAAAACACAGGCGTGTGCATTTACTGCGAAGAAATCCCCTTTCCTTCCCCTACCCTCTCTTCAGAATGCATTATTACCAATGAAGGACAACCTTGATATCCTTGGCATAGACGTTCGTCGAGAGCTCAATAATAAAAACTACATCGAAAGATGTATAGGGCTAGCTTCGCGGAAACTAGGAATACTGAATAAGGTAAAGAGATTCTTTACACCGGACCAGAGGTGTCTGCTGTACAAGACGCAGATTAGACCCTGCGTCGAATACTGCTCTCACCTCTGGGACGGCTCCGCGAAGTATCTGCTGGACGCTCTCGACGCTATGCAGCGACGGGCTATCCGTATTATAGGTTGTCCGGAGGTAACGGGAAGCCTTGAGCCGCTAGCTCAGCGCCGAACAATAGCTTCCTTGGCCGCATTCTACCGTATTTACCAAGGCGAGTGTTCTGAAGAGCTCTTCAATCTGATCCCACCCTCTTCCTTCCGATCCCGAACGACTCGTGCCGGGCAGAGATGCCACCCCCACACAGTGGATAGCATGTTCGCGAGAACCGAACGTTTTAAACGTTCGTTTCTCTGCCGAACGATAGTGGCCTGGAACGCCCTGCCTGTGCACGTGTTTCCTCCCACATATAATCCTGGGTTCTTTAAGCGGAGCGTGAAGAGGCACATCAGTAGGTCGTCAAGTTGAGGGCCACTCTCAATAGTAATGTGTGCTGTGAGAGTGGCCCACAATCGCTAGACGTCGTCACGACTTACCACCAGGCGGGCGGCGTCAATTTGGCGAACCAAATATAAAAAAAAAAAAAAAAAAAAAAAAAAAAAACAAATAAGTAGGTACCTACAACATTATATCTGCAACACTATATTGAAACTTAAAAAAATTAACATTATATTGAAATATTTTAATTTTAAATCTTTAGGTTTTGTTTTTTTTTATTTTTGTTTAAGGTTGTCTTTAGGTCTGTCGCAAATATTCCTAAATGGAGATTAAGAGAGTTTTCATAGATTGTGCAATGAGTATGTATGTACCTACTTAACAGTAAGAATTAAAATGTACAAAATATACATAATTATATACTAAAAATATTTACATTACAAAATATCGTTTAATAAATCCTCCGCGTCATTGCCTTTGTATTTACCTCGTGTAATACCAAGAGTAATACCAGTAATACCATGAGTATTTGTATTTGTTCGTTCTCCTAGTACAACCTCCCTCAAATTGTAGATCAAATGGTGTAGGCGGTGTTCGAATTTTGCCGAGCGCGTGGCTGGTGGCTTTGTAGGTTACCTCTGGCGCTCCGCAAAAATTCTTCTGTGCGGGACCATTAACTAATCAAGCTGTACCTTGACATTGGAGAAATCATCGATGGGGCCACGTTTTTAAAAAAAGAAGAATGGTGTAGGTATTTGCAAGTACTCACTCTCATACACATTCATACTGCTTTGTATGAATTCAGCAAATAAAGTATAGTATTTAATTCATTGGTCAATGTAATTTAACTTATGTATGAGTTGAAGTCCCTGGGGTAGTAACAAGCAATAATGTCAAAACGGCTCACATTTCGACCGCAGCCTGTGTCGGTAGCTTTAAACTGAAGTGACAACCTCATTATGAAGTTGAAATGAGAAATAACCTCATTTTAACATTTTCGTTAGAAATTCGAAATAGTTCAACGAAGTCACGTATGCGTGCTAATTTGAATTTCGGATGAAATATCACACATACCTACACCAATACGATGTCAAGACTTTCTCTATGAAGGGGTTTAGAAATATATTTCATACCTTTACTTTCTGTTTAAATTGATAGACTTACTTACCGAATTTTTAGTTCTGTAGGTATCTAATAATAGGTAATAATAAGACAATGTGCTCGGCCGTTTTTAAGTGATTTAAAACAAAGGTACGTCTACTTACACACAAAAAGGCCATAAGTAGATACTTACTCGTACGTCTATCACCCGTAGTATCAGTGTGGTGTTAGGCTGTGTTACTAGCCACTGGATTCAGATTGACGTATTTAATACATGGACGTAAATTAAAAAAAAAAAACAAAGATAAATAGTGCTTCGAGTGACCAACCCGAGCGCGAGCAAAACGCAAAATATGAACTTGTGGATATGAAAAGTTCATAATATTTCACGCGCCCGGGCTCTTAGTGAAAATATATGAGATTAAACGAGTGTACACACTTAACTTTGAACGATACCCATATGCACACAGCGAACCGGTAATATAATTATTGGAATTTCATTGTCTACGCCTGGCTATCGGGATACTCGTAGCGCCACAATGCAATGTTTGCGGTCAATAGGAGTTTGGAAACAAATACTATACTGCAAACATTATTAACCTACGTTATTATCAGTTATATTTTATGGTCTGCATTGTGCAGATTATAATACAGTACGAATATAATATATTGGCGCGGCGAATCCCCGGGCGTGCCCGTGGATTCACCCGCTCGCTATTACTTGGGACCAATATACTCGTATGTAGTTACTGGCGAAATGTGAGCGTATGCCCTAAAGGTTGACTAAAAAAGACCGCTTTCTACTATAATTTTGAGAGCAAACGTGAGCCGAAAAACATCCAGTTCCACAGGTTTTATCACACCGAAAGAAAACCGGCCGCCTGGACATCATCTCCGGTGGCCAACTTAGAAGTCATTGAATCGCCTGCGGACACAAGTTGGCCGCTGTAAGAAAAACATAGCAATGTGCACCTTTCACCTGCACTGTCGAGGACTTATGTGAAGCAACGGACAACGCCGTGGCCGTGGCCAATTATTGGGCTGGGAAAATCTAGCAGAAAAGAAAGATTGTTAGCCATTGACTCGAAGAAGACTATAATTTTAATTCTATCACTCAAGTTGTCACAAAATAATAGACCCATTTGTCATGTGATAAAGGGCCAATTTAACTAGGAAATGTATCAATAAAAGGAAAAAACCAGCCAAATGCGTATATCGAGCCACGTATAAGATAGGGTTCCGTATTTACCCATAACACCCTCTATAACTCCTGAACTATCAAAGTTATATCATCCGTTACAGTTTTTCTTGAAAGTTCATTACATGGACTACTTACCATCATGAATTTTTCCAGGTTCTTCACGCCAGCCATTTAGATTTTACAGGGCGGCACAGTTTTCGCTAAAACATGCTATTCAAAGCTAAATATCTCGCAAACGGATACTTAATCAAAAAACAACATCTTAGAAACCTCTCAATGTTTTTAAAATATCTATCTAATGATACCCTACACGATGGAGTAAACGCGAGAAAAAATATAATCTCCACTTTACGTGTAAATATTGTTCAGATTTTTTTTTTGTACTTTGTTGGCGTAGTAAATGTACCATCATAAATATCCATGCAAAGTTTCATGTTTCTAGCCAATTTATCTTAGCTTTACTTACTTCTATCTTCCCATTCAGGGATAAAGAAATTATTTTGCGTGTTTATGAGTAAATACATTTACCTACCATTCATAAGTATGTGACGTACCTACAGAAGTAATTAAAGGATGTCCTGGTCCTGTATAAAACTGTCTGTACGCTGTTTAAAGTATAATTATCAGGCAAATCCATACTTTGCTTGTCGGCTTTATAAACTTCACTTATTAAGGAACTTCTTCGTAATACTTGTAAAGAAAGTAACAAACTTTAACCAGTTTCAATTGCAATTACGCGTTACCGTAACTTTAGTGTAGTATAAAATATGGTATTTAGGATATTATAAGACTTTTTTTAATAACACTTATCAGGTAAGATTTATTTTATCTACAACTGTTTTATCTGGGTCGACTTACTGCCAGACGTTTTCTACCAGTCCAGTACCATTAGTACTTAGAAGATATCGTTGGATTTCAGGTGTCCAAATTACCGCAATGGGACTAAATTAAAATGAAAACACGAGAACCTTCTTCTATTTTCGAAGTCGGTAAATTATTTCCAAACAGAGTTGAGCCGCTAGCAGCCAACCAACCAGATTCTAGAATCTGGTTGGTTACATAAATTATACATATTTCTCTCATGCATTTTCTATTTAATACATAAGTACCTCATTTAGCAGGCATTGTCTACTAATCAGGCAGACAGACACAAGAGCATCGTTCGATTGTCACTAGGTGCACTGCTTGCAGGTGAGTATGACGTACGACCTTTGAGATGTTAGTAGGGCCCCTTAGAACCCTGTCTGCTAAACAATATTGAAGTAGGTAGGTACTCGCATTTCATACGTCTTGATGCCAGTCGTTCTATGATAATTATGTAGGTATACCTACTGCAATCTAACCTGAAACATTGAACTCACAAGAAATTAACTTCCTGTAAACAAACATTACCAAACTAATAAAACTACGAGGAAAACACAAAGTAGGTAGCTAAACAGAAAACTTTTATGACCAGACTTGAAATTGGTCAATTCAAAATTCCCTCATTTCCACGAAGTTTTATTGTCAACCGTCAAACTGTTGGATTTTTCTTAAACTTTTTCTTAAAGGAACCATACTTATCTGTTTTTTATTCAAATAATTCTGGCTACCTTAGCTTAATGTAAGATAAAACTGGCCAAACTGGTATAGAATAGGGTTCCGTAGCCACACTTAACTCCTGAGCTAACAGAGTTATCTAAGCCATTATAGTGTAGTATGATACCTAATTTTATCATGATTTATTTCATCTTAATGTTCGCGAGCTCTGCTGTTCGTCTATATAGGGCTAGTAGGTATATTATATAACACATCGCTAATTTGTTTCTTCATATTTTATTAATCTATCGAAAATTAAACACAATAAAGCACCAAAAAAATTTTATCATCGATCGTACGACTTTGCAGCACTCCAAGTTGATTTACGAACCTACAATACAAACACATAATCTTTGTTATCCACTAGATTTACCTCCCTCGAAACTTTTGAAGCACCACTCATTGGAGAGACTGATAGTTAAAACTGTGAGGATTAACTTTTAAAACCATTTCTGACACTAACATTTTTCTGTTAGAATAATACGAGTTTAATCGCAAATCAAATGTCTCGGGCGGGCTTCACTTGAGTCTTTCTCTTACAAAATTCTCAAAATCTTCATATTTTCACCACTTGGAACTACGTAAATTTTGTAAACGAAATAAAGTTAACATCCTTCGGAAAAATAGGGGTTTAAAGTTAATGTTTAACATGTGTCTGCTGTTGTTTGTGACATCATTGTAGCCGCACGAATGGACCAGTATAATGCGGATTTATTGTTCGAAAACCGACATGATTCTTAGCTAAAAAAATTGAGGATCATCAACTCACTTGCTAGATGATGAAAAGATCTCACTCAAACAGCTATTTTTATATTTTAAAATTTATCTTGTTATGGTAAATTACTTCTTTTCTTTCTTCTGAAATAGAAAAATCTTTTACCTGAAATAGGTGTTTTCAATATAAACATTTTGAGTACATACATGAAGTTGCATTGACAAAGACGACCATTATAGAGGAACGAGGAGTCAGATAGGGAGTGAAATTCCTCGCCTCTATATAGTGAAAACAACTTGATCTTGATCGATCAGTTGTTAGTAAAATCGCGTCTATGAAGTTCTGAATTTCTTAATAGTACAGTCAGTACCTGTCAATGTTTATGCGGATGCCGACCTAATTAAACCACTACCTATTTAAAATAATAGAGAGTATCTATTTTAGCAACAAAAAAAATGCGGACTTTATCGATCAACAAATATATTTTCCGGACTATAATGGCACTACTAACAAACGAACTGCGATAACAAAATAAAGGAGTTCCTTCAGACGAGACACTTTGTCTCATTTTGTCTCACCGTGGTCTTTGTCCTACTTTGCCTCTAACATTAGTGTCACTTTACTTCATTATTAAAAAAATAAGGGTTAACCGCCAAAATAACTAGACAGATACAAAGCCACTGGAAATACCTTCTGCGTGTGCACCAGAGACGCCTGGCAACGAAATTAAAAAAAAAGACAGATACAAATCTTTATTCTCGAAGGGGTAGACAGAGGCGCTTATTACGCCCACGTCGCCTCGTCCACTTGTCAGCAAGTGCACCGCGTGCAGGTGAAGATGACTTGGGCCCTGGAGATGGAGAATTATTTTGTTATTCTGAAAATTACTTCATATAACTTAACAGACAAACCCTTTCCAGTAAAGACCTAATATTTATTATTCATTTATTCCTCATTAATAATTGGTTTTTTTCGTAACTACTGGGTTTCGAGTAAGGAAAAAACATTCTTCTATCGAAACTGGTTTCGAACACGGATAATTTTTTCCTCGTTCTCAACTGGTTACGAACCTGTAGTTACGATGGCGGCCGAAGCGGTCTCAACATCTCTATTCATAATGATACAAAGAAGGTATAAGTAGAAACGAATATTCTTTATTTGTACACTACATCATCACCTTGTGTACAAAGATTCAAGAATATTTCAAAAAAGAAAAGATGATTTTGTTTAATTACTAACATTGGATTTTGCTAGATAATAATAGTAAGTAATAAAAATTTAATAATAAATTTGTTTGATGTTCGGAACAAAGTTTCGGTTTTGATGCTAAATCATCCCCTGACAGTGGAATTATGTAGGATTCTGAATGCTTTGACTGTCCAGCAGATTTATTTAGAAGGATTTGTGTTGCAGGTACTTACCATTTAAATTATTAAACGTTAACTGAGATTCCGAGAATTTAATCGTAGTTCAATTCTCGGCGTGCGTGTCTAAGATGTCTTCGACACGTACTTGGCCGGTTTTTTTAAAGTAGGTACGGCAGAATGACGGTAAGTATCAGTTCTATAGTAAAGAATCAGTCAAAAAGTTAATTATACAGTATTCGAAACTTTTTCTAAAGTTCCTGACAGCGATATTTATCATATCGAGTAAGTAAAAAGTTAGCTCAGTTTATCAATAAACAATTATAATATCATTGATTGAAATAAAAAAAAATCTCTCAAAACAATCATGCAAAATAGGTATTGTCAACGGAAGAGCTCATACTAATGGAAAATATATTTCCTGACCCGTCAAACACCACAGCCTAGTTCACAGAGGCTCGGTAAAAGAGATTTTTAACCCACTAGGAATAAAAAAACTTCATTGGACGTCGCCGTCCCCGGACGGGCGCACAGTGAGACTTCTACCTGGAAAATAAACAACCCCGTTTTATGGATAAACTGGGAACATAGTTGACTAGTGATCCGTGAAATAACGAAAAATATTATCCTTGAAATTGAAATATTTTGAAGCGTCTCTGTGTTATACTAGTTGATGCCGACGACTCCACTCGCGTGGAATATAGTTCACTCAAATTGTGGGGTATGTTTATGAAATGTAGAGCAATGTGTCCGTCCTATCCCCGATTCTTTTGTATACGTATATTCATATATATATATATTCATGTATATTCGTTGCACTACGTGAGTTGAACAAAGTCGGGTTTTGAGTAGTTTCATATTCTATCTGATTAAGTTTAGTAAACCAAGCTCCGGAGCTAAATATAAAATGTAATGTATTTATCGGATTAAATTTATAATGGTTATTGAATTTCCATTGAATATATGGTGCCGGGTAATTACAATTATACCTCTAGGATTGCCAACAACACCGCTAGCAAAATGTGGGTGTGTAATGCGCCTTTGCCTACCCCCTCGAGATACAGGCGTGATATGTTATGAATTTATGTTATGTTATAAATTGTTATAAATATGAAGTAGGTATGTTATGTTTAAGCTTTTCATAATTGTGATACGAATACCCAAATCATATTGACTATAGCTGTTGCCTGCAGCTCCGCCTGCGTGGTACTTTAGATCGACATAACTTTGTTATTTATGAACCGATTGAAATAAAGCAAACCTTAAATATTAAGTTGAATAAACCACAAAGCATTACTAAAAACCGCATTCAAATCGGTGAAGCCGTTTCTGAGATTAGCGTGTTCAAACATTCAGACAAACAGACACACAGACAAACAGACAAAAATTCTAAAAACCATTGTTTTGGGTACTATTGCGTTCATAAAGCCCCTCGCAACAGTTTCTCTATTATATCTTCGATGTACAGACATCGACCACTTTTTTTTTTTTTTTTTTTTTAATTCCGCGGCCCAAGGCCGCGGCCGCTCTAACGTCCGTTGCCGGGCGTCCCTGGTTACTAGCAGAGGGTATGTCCAGTGGCGCCCGGCGGACTTTGACCACCCCTGTGGTCTCTGCGGGTGTGTGGTCGGGACGAGAATCCCGCGTCATTGGGGTCGGGTTTTATCCCGCGTCAGTGAGTGAATCTGGTTGCGTGCTATGGGGCAAAGGCCCCGCAGCACGCAACCCTTCTAGCCTGCTTCTGTAAGGACGGTGGGTGGCGATCCCGCCGTCCTCAGGCCCCGATCATGGAGGACGATAGTCTTGGGCGTAGTCGCGTAGTCTGGGGCGGCCTGGCCGCCGACTACGGAACTCGGCGGGGAGGGTACGCTCCCTCTCCCTCCCGGCCGCCTCCTTCGCGAGCATGACTTGCTCGCAGAAGGACACGGCCGCGTTCCACCTACTCCCGCTGGATACCATGGCTTGAAGCATGGTCCCCAGCGAGAGGGTATCCACGCCCAGACCCACTTAGAGGTCCCGGCGCTGACTCGCCCACGCTGAGCACTCCACCAACGTGTGGAGTGCGGTGTCGTCGTCGGAAACCTCGCAGTGTTGACACCGGGGTGTGACCTCACGATGCATGCGAAACAGATAGCTACCGAAGCATCCATGCCCGGCAACCATCTGCGTCGCACGGTACGTGAGGTCACCATGCTGCCTCTGCAGCCAATCGTCCATGATCGGTCTCACCGCCGCGATGAAGATGGCACCCCCCTTGGGTTGCTCAAGTCGCACCCTCCATGACTCCATGAGATCCTGGCGGAGTTGGGACCGCTGGTCCTCGATTTCTCGAGACGCAGGCCTGTGGTCCCGCTCCAGCGCCTCCTTGCGCCATTGGAACAATGACGCAAGGGCTCTCGCTTCCAGGTCCCATGGAGGGGTCCCGGCTAGGAGACATGCAGCCTCTCCGGAGATCGTGCGGTACCCCCGTACGGTTCTGACGGCCAAGGTTCTAAGTGGTCTGTTTAACAGAGTCACGTTCCCCTTGACCGCCAACCTATCCGCCCATACGGGAGCCCCGTATAGGGCCATACTCCGCACGATCCCCAGGTACAGTCTCCTGCAGGAGGCGTTGGGTCCCTTTAGATTGGGCATCAGTCGCGAAAGCGCGACCGATGCCTCACCCCCATGCCTCACCTCTCCCGTCACCTTGGGGACCAAACTTCGGAAATGTGGTCCGAAGTTCCATCGGCTATCAAGTACGATCCCTAGGTACTTCATCGAGGGCTTGATGCCGATGTTAACGCCTCCCACATTTATGCTGGAACCTTCTGGTGGACCGTTCCGAGGTCTGTGAAAACACAGAACCTCGGACTTGTGCAAGGCCACCTCCAGTCCCAGCTGCCGTATCCGACCCACGACTCGAGCAACACCCGTCGTGACCTTGAGTGCTGCCTCCTGGTACGTTGCACCCCGCGCCGTGACGAGGGTATCGTCGGCGTAGCACGTTACGCCGACACCCCTAGGCAACGCACCCCGCAGCACCCAGTCGTAGCCGATGTTCCACAGAAGCGGCCCCAGGACCGACCCCTGCGGAACACCGCACGACACATCTCGCCGAGCTGGCCCGAGCCAGCTGGGGAAAGCTATGGCCCTCTCCGAGAGATAGGCCCCGGCAATACGACGGAGGTAGAGAGGCGTTTCGTGATACACGAGCGCCTCCCTAACGCAGCTCCATGGCAAGGTGTTGAACGCGTTGGCGATGTCCCTTGCCCTGCGAGACTGCTTCCTCCGTCAGGCTCTTCACGCGCATGATCGCGCTCACGGTGGAGCGTCCCCGACGGAAACCGAACTGGTTATCCGCCAGGTCTGGCCCCACACTCGTGAGATGCTCGACGAGGCGTTCCGCGATAATTCGCTCAAAGAGCTTACACACCTCGTCGAGCAACACGATCGGCCGGTATCCGGACGGTGAGTCCACCGGCCGCCCCGCCTTACGGATCAGGACCAGTTTCCTCCACACCTTGGGAAACTGGCCCCTTTCGAGGCATGCGCTAAAGAGCCCCATCAGTCGAGGCCCGAGTTCTTCGAGGGCCAGGACCCATGCACGGCCAGGAATGCCGTCGGGTCCGGGGGCAGTGATTTTCCGGCGTTTAAGCCGGAGTACTGCCGCACCTAGCTCCCCCACCCTGACTTAGGGTACGTCGTCTTCGCTGGTGCTATCCGCGTCGGGCAGAGACGGAGCCATGCGCGGAGGGACGTGCTCCTCCGCGCTCGTCGGAAACAGGGAGCCCATGACCCGCTCCAGCTGCTGCGGCTGGAGACTCTGGGTCAGTGGGGGCGCCCTAGGTCGGAGTTTCTCCCTGACCTGTAGGTACGGGCGCCCCCATGGGTTCTGCTGCAGGGTCTCCAGGAGCTCCTCGCGGGCCGCCGTCTTGGCCCGCTTTATCGTCTCCTGGAGATTACCTTTAGCCTCCCTGTATGCCTGAAAAAGCTCCGCCTCTCGGGCTGCCGCGTCGTCTGGGCGGCGACGCCTCCGACGAAACCTGGTGTACCGGCGGCGGGCGGAGATGCATGCTGCGCGCAGCTCTGCAATCTCCGGCGACCACCAGTACACCTGCTTCCTGGCCGGTCTGGGTGTAACCCTAGGCATCGCCGCATCACAGATTTGCGACATGGCTCTCCTGAACCACTCCGCCTCGGCATCCACATCGGCAGGCCGGTCCGGCGCCGGAATCCAGGCCTGCACGATGGATGCCTCCAGGAGAGCCTCCCGATCCAGATGGTGAAGTGCCCAACGCGGATCCGGGGGATTTGCCACCGGCTGTGGGAGGTCAGGTGGGGGGACGACATCGAACCGGATGTACCGATGATCCGAGTGCGTCTCCTCACCCTCCTCCACGCGCCAGCCTGTAATACGGGCGGCGAGGTCAGGGGATGCGAACGTTACGTCCACGATCGATTCCCCCCCCCGCCGCCAAAAGGTGGCGACATTCCCCCGGTTGAGGACCTCCAGACCACGTGTTCTGGTCCAGTCCTCAAGAAGCCTCCCCTTGTCCCTGGTTTCCCGGGAGACCCACGCCTCACTCCAGGCGTTGAAGTCTCCCAGGAGCAGGACAGGGCGAGGACGGCACGCAGCGAAGACGACGTCGAGCTCAGTGAGCCATAGCTCAAACTGAGACTCGTCAATGTTCGGCGAGATGTAGGTGGCCACGACTGCCAACCCATCATAGTCCGCCGCAACACACCCGCGGCCCCTTGCAATAATCGCAAGGCGCGAGTTGTCTGCGGCGGACCCCCCAAAGATACAACAGGCCGAGCCGTCCTCGTCCACCGGGCTTCCCGGGTGGACGTAGTACGGCTCGGCGACCACGGCCAAGTTTATGGACCACTGCCGGATGCTCTGGTACAGAAGATCCTGAGCAGCACGGCAGTGGTTCAAATTCACTTGCAGGATACGGATACGGGCGTCAGACATTAATTGACGTCCATAACCGCATCCCGCCGCGAAACAACTGGCCGCGCAAG
This sequence comes from Nudaria mundana, assembly GCA_963556515.1. Classification (NCBI taxonomy): domain Eukaryota; kingdom Metazoa; phylum Arthropoda; class Insecta; order Lepidoptera; family Erebidae; genus Nudaria; species Nudaria mundana. The sequence continues at coordinate 8,111,950 of OY748290.1, read as the reverse complement.
GGCGGCACCCCCACCGCTCTCAGCGGACGGACGAGGTTTTGGCCTCGAGGCGGCGCAGGTTGTGCTGCCGACCCGGTGATCCGCGGTCTTGCCCTCCGCCTCGCATCTAAAGCAGCGAGGCGGGGCGTCACAGGCACTTGCCTTGTGACCGGGCCGGCTGCAGCGGAAGCACCGATCGCCCACGGTGACTTCCGCTGTACACTGCACTCCGACGTGCCCCACCACCATGCACCGGAAACATCTGGTTTCCCGGGCACGAAGGAGGTGCACCTGCGCCTTTAGGAAGCCCCCTACGAGGAGGCTTCGTCCGTCCGCCACTTTCAGTGCCGCCGCGACGGGGCACTGGACGACTGTCATCCCGTGACCAGTGGAGCCGAAGGAGATATCTCCAGCCTTCACCTGGTCACGGGGGCAGCCGCCCGCCTCCACGACGGCGGAGACAACTTCCTCCGTCGTGGCCGCGTCATCCAGACCCGTGATGCGCAATGCGGCGCATTTGGTGGGTCTGGTGACGCGGACGGCTTCTTCGTCCAGCGCGACCCTAAGCTGAACCGCTAGGGCGTCAGCTTTAGGGCCGCTGGAGGCGCCGGAGACCTCGAGGAGGCGAGCCCCGGTGCGTGTCGTCTTGCAGACATCGACCACTTACAATTTTATTATATGTATTGATTTTCCACATGTTTCGTTTCTTTGCTATTTATCTACCTATCTAAATCACGTCTATACCCCCCAAAAGGGTAAGCAGAGGTGAATTATAAACCACATTTTGCCAATAAAGTAAGTGATCCGTCGTTATGGAATGGTGTTGATTGTAGGTTCACTGCCGTTACCACGCACTTTGTACAATATAAAATCAACAAGTAACAATGGACAGTGATAATCTGAGATGATGATGATGAACTGGTTACGCGCAAAGTAAAATTACTTATAGTAACATTTTCTATACTAGATACTATTTAGATATCAAGGTCTCAAGTCGTCCATCGGTTCGTAAAACATCTGCTATAGGTAACCATTCTGTAATCTGGACCAAAATTCCAACGTTTTGATAAAGTTGTTTAACTAGGTATGCAATGCATGCTACTAATTCTAAATGTTTAGCGGACCAAGTTTTCTTATTTTTTTTTATGCTCTATTTTTATGATTTCAGAGATATGCATATACCGGGTATGATGTCGACCACCATGCCAAATTTGGTCAAAATCGGTCGAGCCGTTTCGGAGGAGTTGGCACACAAACGATTTACACTTGTTGTCTAAGATGGAGCTTCGCTTGGCTCCACTCAATTAAAAAAAAATAACTTTGTAATCACAATAGTCAATGTACAGAATTACAGGTTTAGTTCGGAAATTTCGATAACTAGACAAACATTTTCGTTCGCTAAAATAATTCATGTAGCTGAAAATATACGTCATCCGCATAATATTAAAATTTATTCGTATCGGGAGCAAGCTTGTGGCTGATACAAATTAATTAAGTATCTGATAATAACGATTTTGTAGGGTTATCTCATTATTTTACTGTCGGCTGTTCTATTATTCGTAGGGATTAAAGATTAAAACAACAGAATGGAGAATAGTTACTAACACATATTATTTTCCACTGTTTACCCAGCAGTAATTAATTTTCTAGATTTCATTTTTTTTTCAAATATTTTTGGACATTTTCACAAAACATCATCTTTAAGCTTGTGCAAAAGCTTTAAGCTTGTGTTATGGGATCTAGACAACTGATAAATGTACCGAAACCACATTTGTGGAACACACAAATATTTGATTCGACCCGGAAATGGAACCCGAGACTCCGGAATCGAAAGTCGATGCACTACCGACCACGCCACCGAAGCATTCCCGCGAAAACATATACCCAGCATAAAAAGTAGCCTTAGTTACTGCTTATAACATCAGCTATCAGCGAGTGAAGGTTTTTTAAAATAGGTCCAGAGGTTTTAGAGATTAGCCGGAACTAACAGACAGACGGACAGAGATTTATTTTTAAATGGTTTGAGAACCAAGACAAAAAACCACCGGGTCTATATTATAATACGAGTATGTAGACGGATGGAGTCGCAGGCTCTTACTGTACTTTCACCAGATGGCTAAACCATAATTTATGTGATTTACATACTTTACGTTACTTTATTTTATTGGTTTAAAATTACCCCAGGTTGAGATGAGCGGAAGGGTGGACAAGTTTCGCGAACTGAGTAGAATTTATAGCAAAACTTATGTTCTGCCTAATTAATGATAGTTAATTTGCTACAGCCTTTTCAATAAATAAAGCTAACTTTGAGTTATATATAGGTATTTTACGTTCGAAAAATTCGATAAACATTTTCCTTTAAGGTTGGCGTCGGATGATTGCAGCATGCGGCACACGATAACTGCGACAAGGCGACAGTGACATCCTCAATCTACTCGTTGCACAACGAGTCTACTAGTTCGAAGGACGAAGTCTACTCGTGCCGCATGCTGCAATCATCCGACGCCCACCTTTACATGTATGTAGTTTTTTTTATTTGACAAAATTGGGATGTGGTTATATAATCTGTAGTGTTGTCTACATTCAGACATTATAAAAATATAAACTCAAACTTTTTCAATTCAATAACAAATTGTTTAAAAAGTAAAACATAGAGCTACACGATCGTCGTATACAAAACGAAAGAGGTGGAAAAACGAAATTCCGGCTAATGATTTGTCTATCTATAGTGCCTTAACATAATTGTTTCATTTGCTAAATGCAAGCTGTAAATGCACAGCAATCAAGCACTAATTGTGATTCTACTAATTTGCATTGGGTAACAGGCTAACAGCTCACCAGCTATGCGAGCGCGGCCGTCTACCTGCCCAACTTTTGTTAATGTGCTAACTAATACAGCAGACAATTTACAAATTTGATTTAACTTACTTTGAGATAACAAGTTATTTTAACCATCTGTATAGTTTTGTCATTAATAATAGAAAGAAAAGACATTTATTTCACAAACGCAAAAGTGATTTTAACAAGATACACAATCGAAAAAAGTAAAAGTATGTATAGGAAGGTCGTCGGTGCATGCACGTGTTTTGCGTGGAAATTGATCTCCTTTCAGCTTGTGTTGATATCGGCGGTGCCACCTTGACCAGCGCTGATTTTCAGAAGAGGCCAGTATAAAATGATGAGTATTGTGGTCTTTTTAAGATCTTAATACCCTAAACTGATTGCAGTGACGCACGTTGGTGTTTGATCAGGATCAACCCACCTAATAGTTCTCGGTTAATGTTAACAAGCTTACCTCTATAACGTGGAACCAACAAAGTTAATCTCAAAAAGTGGGCGTATAATAATTCTGCTTTTCGCTTCGGGGAAACAGCGTGATGATTTTTAAGTGATCAAAAGTTCTATTAAGTCTCATCTGAAGATATTTATCGTCATAACTTTGTAATGGTTTCATTTCAAATGAAAAAAATGCGGCACAATAATTCATCTCATAAAAGTGATATATAACCACGACAGATCGCAGTTAAACAGGATTTCAGAGCACCAGGGCAAGCGAAGAATATAAAAATTTCACAGTATGACGATACTTTTAGATAAATTGCTTCTCGGAGCTTCTCATCTAGGGCTATAGATGTGAAACCATTAGGGATTCCACGCGGGGAAATAATATAGAAGTATCATACTAGAAGTATTTACCATGGCTGGTACTATACTATAGAACACTGCTATGATGAGTTCCTCTACCTATCCCATGAGAGAATAATTGAAGAGTGAGGAATTCTAGATGGGTATTGGTCTATAATTTAAAGAAATAAAATATGTCAGATATTTAATGAACTACATTTACTAACACACTTGCTAAACTGATCGCTTTTCCTATTTCTAAACATTTGTAATGGATTCAAATGTACATTTGTGCTGATTTGTATTATATTTGACTGATGACGAGAATCATCATTCACCGAGCCTTTTCCCAACTAAAGTTGGGGTCGGCTTTCCAGTCTAACTGCGATTCGGCTGAACATCGATATTTTCCGTGAAGCGACTGCCATCTGACCTCCACAACCCATGGGCGACATCGAAGTTCTGTAGTTAGACCGGTCGGATTTTTGATTTAGGGCTCCAACTACCCCTAACGACTGCAATAGATGTTTGTATGACAACCGGGACCGACGGCTTAACGTGTTCTCCGAGGCACGGAGGGGTCTCAGTGTCTTAAGAAATGGTCACCCATCCTAAGACCGGCCTGACTCGATGTTGCTTAACCTTTGCAATGTGTTAACATTGTCGGTTACCACTAGACCACGAGCCCCTCATGACTGATGACGAGAATAATAAGAAATATTAATAAACATTGTTGGACATTCTCACACAATCACACAACCCTAACTAGACTAAATTTAGCAAAGATAAACTTGTGCTATGGGATCTAGACAACTGATAACCAATGTTATTTCTAAATACATACCTACATTATTATATATAGAAAACACCCAAATGATACCTATAGCTGTAAGGTCAAAAGTAAAGAGGTTAAGTTCCACTAATAATATGCGGAAAATGGTATCTTGTAACATTTTGTTTCGAATGGAGTAGCACTTAGCGAGAAGTTGACATCTTTTGTGAATATTCAAAGCAACGTGAAGATGTCACTGATTTATGTGATCACATTATTCTTCCTTAGTGTAACGTATACACATGCCATTTAACCCACACTCTGATACTTTATGAAGTTTATATAAGTAGGTAGGGACTTCCCTAGGGCTATGGTAGGTACCCGAGGCGCACGGCAATGGACGTGAGGCGGCAAATGTACGTATACGTAGGTAGGCATAATAGTAGACATAATATTTACGGATACATTGGAAATTCGGATTTATTTACACAAACAAATAATAAATATTACTATTTACAGAGATTCCTGGAAAAATCCACCGCATAATAATTGCTGACTAGAAAGGTTCCTAGAAAGCTAGCGGCATTTCCACGTTGAATGGCAATAATAAATTGTATTACGACACTGATGTTAATATAAATAATTATCTTATGTTCAAATAAATACAGTGTTTATGTAATAAAGATATCACTTTTTTTTAAAATAAATATCTTTATTCACATGAAAACAATAACAATGTTCATTCCAGTAAACACTTAGAGGCAAGAGCCTATTAAAGTTTCTTACAAACTAAAGTTACTAAAGATTATTTAATTTATTACAATCCTACTTTAACATTTAAACAAAAATTGAACTTGTGTGTAACACCTATTGTAATAGTTACACTTTATACACTGTGAGACATAACTTATAATATGCACAACACTTTCGAATTATAAAATATATAATAATATTTAGGACAATTATTTACATTTACAATGTAGGTAGTAAGTCGCTTTATTGTATTAACCAGTGTCACGTGAACCACAGCGACGCACCGCGGAAGGCCCAGCGTGAGGTGATCTTATTTCACTAAGCTAAGAGTAAATACCGTTTCCAAAAACTTACCTACATGAATTAACATAACTTCCCGTTTAATTTCATTTAAGATTTGTCGATGACATTTGGAGATAGCGCATTTAAACTTTTAGAACAATGTTTTTTAATACAACCGAGCCGGATCTAATCGGTTGTTACCACCGTTGTAATTGAGAGTCGTCGAAAACCTTAGGTATGCTGTGTTTGGCAGTTTCGGAGACCTACCTTCGAAGCTAGTAGTCTAAAACAGGGTAAATACAGGGCAAACATCACATTAATAGTTAATGTTTTAATGTAAAAGGTAAAAGTACAAAAAGATCGTAACATAAATCAGAAACGTGGACATGAACTATCTACTTAATGGCAGTGAGCGTAGTGACGTTGTGGTTCAATGGATGCACGAGGCAGAAGTAAGGGTACATTTCCTATTTGTCTACCCTCGTAATTTTTTTATTCAGCTTTCACTAGATTCTCTTCGTACCGTCATAAAAATGGCTTTGTTTTGTTTCATGAATGTAAATGACGTTGCAGAAGCATAAATTGTATTAATATTTTGTGTTGGTACTTTGTGAGGAAAATTTAAGTTAGGTATTTAATCTAATAAACTAGCACCTATATCCCCACTATAGAATAGTTTTCCCGTGCATTATAATCGGAAAAAAAATCCCATCGATCTCCATATTCAACGAGGTGCTTCCCGCGTTAATTATGTACCATATTACTTCTTCATATACCTACACCGTATTACAATCGTGATACGTGTGTTATAATCATGTATGTGTTGTTTCATTTGATACCTTTTTTTAAAGCCGCTCTCACGTTCTTTGCCGGGCGTCTCTGGTTCGCACGCAGAAGTTATTTCCAATGGCGCCCGGCGTTTTATTTGATACCTGAGGAAACACACCACAACAAAATTGAATAATACGAATTTATAGAGAAAGAATTATGTCAAGATAGAGTGTGCTTGTATTTTACTTATATTTTGGTTCTATTGAGGAAAAATAACTAAAAATAATTACTAAATGTTATAACTCACAAATGCTTATAGAAACTAAGCATAGCTTACACGAAGTATTCCAAAATATTTTCTTCAGGAATTTTTCCTCAACTATTTAGGTAAGTATATCCTTTTCATACATTCAATAACCCAAAATATCAGAATTATTTTCGTAGATGAATATAATGGGGCCACAATGTTGAATAGAAGGGATTGTGGTAGCTCAAAGTACAACGAATGGACGGTAGGATTTCTTGATGATAAATGAATTGCGGCAGACATTTGCAGAGATAATCGACCACTTCAAATACCTATTCGAAACTATTTTTCAACTTTATACTGTAGTAGCTTTTAAATTTATTGTATTAACTTTATATTGTATTATATTGTAGTAAATAAGTTGAAAGTAAGAGTTATAGGTAGGTACAGATTCCAAAATGATCCGCCATAGGTATTTCAATTAAGTATCTCTTTGTAAAATTATTTTGGCTGCTACGAGGCACAAAGACTAATACCAAATGATCCTCACTTGAACTCGGCGTATCTATAACCCTATTATTATTATTGCGTGTTTTTTTTCAGTCCGCAGGCCCAAAGTTCCGGTCGCCCCTACGTCCATTGCTGGGCGCCTCAGGTGCGCACTCGGAAGAATGGTGACCCGGTGGAATACGTGGGATCAACGAAATTAATTACGATATGTGGCCGTAATAAACACCTCTGTCTACCCGTTCGGTTCGGACAGTCTTGATTATATTTGCATGGTAAAAATATGTTTCAATTCGTAGTCAATCAATAAATCATATTGTGATGTATTCAATACATTGGACTGATCTCAACCCCGCCGGCTGATTAAATCAAACGCGCAATTAATCGAATCATTCGGGCGTAACACGCATTGTACGCTTACCTCGGGAAATATTTGCTAATGATGACTTTGACGAGTGTAGTACTGCGCCAGGTGTCGTTCAGAATGGGTTCAATCGTTGCTATTGCTAAATTGGCGATGAATTATGTTTGCTTTATTTGTTTTACTTACATGATTTCATTTCTCATTGAATGGCATGTCATTTTAAAGGATTATGTCCGTCACTGGATTGATGATGATGTACAAATTATCTCCAATTAACTTACTACGCGAATTTGTACAGGTAAAACAATATGAGGTGGGAAAAGTGGAAATGTCGCCTAAATCGCTTTATATACATACCTATTTATACGTAACGAACGAAAGCAGGAAAGCAGGAAAGTAAGGAACGAAAGCATAAAAGTTTTTTGAATCATTGTGTATATTGCATGTTGGTCTAGTGGTTATGACCGCTGCTTTGTGGACACGGCACCCGAGGTTCAAATCCTCGGACACAAGTTCTTTTTTTATTCATATAATTATTTTTTTATTTTCTTAAGCACTTTTTGTTAATTAATATTTAAAATCAAATTTTATAGTAGGTATAAGGTTTGTAAGAAAAGATAGGCTTATTGCATAAACAATATAAATTTATTTCTCGAATTACATTTCTAGGTTTTTTTCTTTCCTCTATCCATTTCTGGTTGAGTATACAGTTTTTATATCTGAGTTAAATTGGGGTTACTTATGTTTAAATTTTACCTGACCTAAATTTATTGACAAAATACAATCCCCTTAGTGAAGTATAAAATGTTTACTTAATATACTGAATATCGCCGCGTCACATGACTCACGAATGACGTCACGTGATGCGATCTTTCGCCTTTTTTTGCATGTTTATATTAATTTGTAATTTTCTGATATTTTTCGTCTTTCGGCTCAATTGTATACCAAGATAAAATTTACTCACAAAAAAATACCACATTAATTTATGTGCTGTTTGAGGATACGAACTCGCATCTCCAGCGCCAGCCGATCACCTAGGCCGTGCCTTATACCACTAGGCTATCGGTTCACTTGATAATAATGGCGAAAATATGAATAGCATTACTCCTTTTATCGAACAAAGTTGATTACGGTGTAATTTTCTAGACCTTAAGGTTTAAATTTCAACTTCCACCATGTGATAATAATAACTGCTCAATAGACTAAAGTGCTTAAGAAAATAAAAAAGTAATTATATGAATAAAAAAAGAACTTGTGTCCGAGGATTTGAACCCCGGTTGCCGTTTCCACAAAGCAGCGGTCATAACCACTAGACCAACATACCATATACACAATGATTCAAAAAACTTTAATGCTTTCATGTCATTATCAAGGGGGTTCCTTTTCTCTGAAGCTGACTGTACGTAGATAGGTATCATAACCTAGAAATAAATTTTCCCATTATGGTCCCTTTACTCACATTTTTTTGTTAACAAGAGTATTATAAGGCTTAACTTAGTCTGCTGACATACGTATATTTTTGTAACCTTTGTCAGAATTTATTGAGATTTGGAAATCGTGATATCGCTTCGATAAGCATTATAATTTCTGCCAACATAAAATATTTAGATTAAGTATTTTCAGAGTTTTATGTATCGAATGTTTATTAATTAATTCATAAGTTATTTTCAAGAATTATAGGTCTCAAGCATACTTCACCTGTAATTGTTAAACGTCATTAGGTTGGTTTAATGTTTACATAAGAGTGTTCTTAACCTTCAATCTACCTTTAAATGGGCTTATAACTAAAAGTGGATTTTAATTGAGAGGTTGTTATGAACGTGTTTTCCGACGTAGCTGAGTGGTACATTGACTTACTTATTTGGAAAATGGTCACATTTTTCCCATCTGTAGTTTATTTAACTTTAGCTTACCATCAGACCTATGAAAGCACTATGAAATCATTAACTTGATTAACATCACTGCCAAAAGGCCAGGTTAAGAGCAGGCACCCGTGAATCACGGTAAAGTTAAATAAACCATAGATGATAGAGGGTGACAGAAGAGTTTGTATGAAAATACCTACTTATAAAAGTTGAAGAAGCGAAAGAAGTAGGCAAGTATACCAAGATAAGATAAGATATAGCAAATTAGAAGTCCATAGTCTTTTTCTACTCCAACGGGAAACATTTACATGTTCATAATATACACACACGCACAAGAACACCTACTTCCCAGAAGGGGTAGCCAGTGGCAAATTATAAGCCTATGCTTCGTCAATAACTGTGTTGATCCTACGTATTAGGGTAAAGAGCAATTATATGCTCGTCGTATTGCCGTCAACTGGGCAGTTTTAAATTTGCTCATAAAATCAGTTCAGTGACTATTAATAGCATTATTTCAACGAAAATATATATTACACTCACATAAAGTAGATACGCGTTGAAAACATATAAAATTAATCCAATCCAACGCCACATTGTGTCGGCCAATTTTCAAAAGTGATATCAAACCGAGTGAGTGCTATCGGCAATCAGAGTCAACACTCGAACAAGCATCAAAGAACAAAATCAATGAGTATGAACTGTGGTGAAACCAACCTCTGCCTCAGGTTATTCCATCAAGTGTTTGCACCTCGAAAAAAAAATATCACGAAAAATACACGCAATGTATTTGAGATTCCAATTTTACTTTGATGTTCTGGATAATGTCTGAATGTGTTTAGCGCTCGACTCCACCCACATGTATGCCTAATGTATGTTTTGCCCTAACATCAAAGCAATTCATTCTTCTTCTTTTTCTTTCTTTAAAAACGTGACTCCATCGATGTTCATCGATGATTTCGCCAATGTCAAGGTAATGCTTGATTAGTTGATAGTCCCGCACAGAAGAACTAGTTATTCCTAACTAGCTCCAGGTGCAGGACAAGAAACGTTGTTCGGTATGAGAGTGTCTGGAAACCCGATTTTTGCCGCAAAAAAAACCAATTGGTAACCTAAAAAGCCACCTGTCACGCGCTCAGCAAAAAACTTTTATTTTTACATGCAATAACAATATAACTTATACCTTTCCATTTTGCTATCCAATAATATGTTGTACCTATTTCCATTTTGAGTTTTTCAGACCTATAGGTATTTTATAGCATAGCGTCGTCAATAAATTTGAATTTCATTAGGAATTTAGAACCGTTGTAATATCAAGAGGTACGTTGGTACTATAGAGATATTATAAGAGTAGAGGTGGTGTAATACAATTTTTCTATTAGACAAAGTGTGACTCTTCGCGGGTGTGAAGGAGTGGTGAGGAGGGGTATAAGGAACATTAGTCCCGCCCACTTCTTTATTTTCCATCTCGTGGTCAATAGCAAAACTACTTACTTCATTAAAATGTCAGTTTACTACGTAGTTTTAACTATCTCACACTCCTAACAGGGACGTAGTCAGATTTTTGGTACAAAGGAGTTTTATATTTTTTTGAATTGCAAATATACCTATCTCAAACTGAACTGTCGAAATTTGCCGTAGGGGTTATATCCACGTCTAAAGTATAACGGGGCCCTATACGGGGCTCCCGTATGGGCGTGTAGATTGACGGCCAACAACGTGTCCATTTTAAATAGACCGTTGATAACCTTGGCTTCATTAAGTATCTGTTTCGCATCCATCGTGAGGTAACACCCTAGAGTCAACACTGCGAGGCTTCTGACGAAGACACTGCACTCCACACGTTGGTGGAGTTCTGACCGTGGGCGAGTTAGCGCCGGGACCTCATAGTGGGTCTGGGCGTGGATCTCGCTAGCTTCCATGCCTCAAGCCATGGTCTACAGCAGGAGTAGGTGGAACGCGGCCGTGTCCTTCTGCGAGCAGGTCATGATCGCGAAGGAGGCGGCCGAGAGAGTGAGGAAACGTACCCTCCCCACTGAGTTCCGTAGTCAACGGCCAGGGCGCGGCAGACTTATTTACGCCCAGGACCAACGATACCTCCATGATCGGGGCCTGAGGACGGCGGGATAGCCACCCACCGTCATAACACTTTTCCCTTAAGCACTCGGCAATGGACGTATGAGAGGCTGCGGCTTTTGGTCGCGTAATTAAAAATGGATGGTCTCAAAATATACTATTTTCTTATTTTTTTACATATTTCGTTGCTGCTCCGCTCCTATCATTTTTAGCGTAATGGTATATAGTCTATAACTCTGCTGACGTGGAGGTACCTTATTACAAGTAAGTGCCTGACCCAGTTCTTGAATTAAATTTAATATTTAGCTATACTTTGAATAATAATATTCAATTGTACAGCCCATTATGAAACAGTCGTAGGAAACTTGTCTTGTGAAATTATCAGTTTCTAATTGCGGCCCTGTATTTTTGAAGTTTTATGTTTATTGTTGCCAGTTGACAATAGATGGCGACTTAGACGCGGACGGCTCTATAAAAACTACTGAGAAATATTTTAGCAATTAAAAATCACTTACGAGTTAACGTTGAACGAATTCCTGTATATTTAATTAGTATAAATTAATGTTAATAGTAAAATTTAAGTAGCTATTTAAATTACGTGTTGTGAAACAAAACGCCGCCATCTATATTCGAGTAGTATAATATATTTGAAGATGTCAAAAAGGTCAAAAGTGAGAGATTTTTCTAGAACAATTCTAAAAAAAATACAATTAAAATTACTTACGCATGAAATGTGATGCGATTCTTAGCATCAGAACGTCTATCTGAATATGTTTTACATGATAGAACACAACACTTCATTGTTATCTTCTTTTATCCTTTTATTTTCACAAAAAATACTGAACTGTCACCGAATATACATGTACGAAAGCTGATAGTACACTGATAAGCCACGCCCACTTTTTGAAATCACGCGCAAATTTTATGACGTCAGTGCTCACTTAAAGATTGCACTGTGCACAGTTGCTTATGGCATGTCCTCTCTTATAATACGTACATGGTTGGTACACTAGCGACAACCTCCACGTCACGTGTTGATGTAAAAACGTTTCTATATTTGCGGAGCCCATAAGCTTGTGCAACAACAATCAAGCTTGAATAATCACAACAGATTATATTCGCGCCCGAAATTCTGCGCCACAATATAACACAGATTGAATCAATGCTGTCGAGACAATTTGCATTTTTCTATGAATGAAAACTTTTAATAGTATCAATTAAACATCCGTTTTGTTAATTTGGTCCCTCTCTTTTTGACCAGGTTATACCTGTCTGTACAACTGGTGGAACTGGTATGTACCAAAAAGATTTTTGGAAGTAGTCTAACGTAATTCTAGGTTCTATGGTTCCGCCGGGCGCCACTGGAAATACGTTCTGCTTGTAACCAGAGACAACGGAATTAAAGAAAAAAAAGGCTCTATGGTTGAAAGACTTAAACCGCTTTGTTATTTTACACACTGTATTTTAATTAATAAAAACAAGTTACTTTATGATTCAGTTTTGGAGAAAATCTTATAGAAAATCAGTATCATAAAATAACTTTTTAATTTTTATAGTACCGTTGTCATAATCATAACTCAAACTTCGATATAATTCGAACTTTTCGACGTGAGAGCAGATAAATTAACAAAATATAACTTAATCCAACGTATAATTATATTTGAATATAAATAACATATAGGTACTAACACGGCAACTTACATTAACATTATATAACTTTTTGCTGTCATACCTACTCGTATATTGGTGACTCGGAAACGTCACCTTTAGGTTACAGGCTTATTACGGCTTATTACGGCTAGTACCTATACTGCGTACTTATTGAGCGGAGCGAAGCGTAGCGTATCTTAGACGACAAGTGGAAATCGTTTGTGTGCCAACTCCTCCGAAACGGCTCGACCAATTTCCGCTCAACATTTGCAATTAGTAGCATGCATTGCATACCTAGTCTAAGGTTATAGACTGGAAGTAACATATTTAGCTCACAAAACAAACCGGATACATTTAAAATATTACGTCTCTTTTACTAACGGCAACTCAATCGTAACTCGCAAAGGGGTATCGCTCGACGGTAGAACGGACTTAATAACAATTTTCGTTACAGCTTTTTGCCAAAAACCTTCATCCGACTAAACGCGCCACCGCCACCTCACTCTGGCAGTGTTGCGTTTGAGTTTGAGATTAATTTCCATAAAACAGGATGCAAAACTTTCAATGTTTTATAAACTTTGTAGCTTTAGGTAGGTTTATATTTGAACAGTTTTTGAATGACAAATGCGTAGTTACGTAGATAGATAAAACATGGAATGTACCTAATAGTCTCGTGACTGGAGTTATTGTTGTCAAAAACATCTCGAAATACGTTTTCGTATTCCTCCATACATTTCGCACAGTTCCCTGACGTTACCGCTAGGGGCGCTGATACACTAAACAAATTAAAATTTAATTTAATGTTTAAAACACATTTTCTTTTGCATTATGTAGAACCTTTTTCGATATCGATGAAAATATTACGGAATACCGGAACAATTTACTCTGTACCAATATAATCACTGATGGGAATTTAATATGATAATGTTGATTCCACAGTTTACCAACTAGACAGGCAAAAATATTTTTAAGGGATTTTTCTGGACAAAGGGGTCTGTTCGCGTTAAACTCAAAAACTACTGCACTGATTTTGATGCTGTTTTCACTAATGGATAGAGTGGTTCTCTAGGAAGGTTTAAGTATATTGTTTGTTACGGGTAAAGCCGTAGGCGTCCGGCACATTCTACTCACTCTAATACACTCTTTTGAGTGTTAAACTCCAGAAGTGTCTTTAGTTGTGGGTACTTATTTTACTATTATATTGTTCAACATAAATCTCACAGTGATTTCACGTTCGTGAGATAATCACGTGAGACCTTAGTAGGGACGGGTATCGTGCTCGTTCTCAATAATGTATATATATAGGTAGGTATAGTAAAATATTGAAGGTAATAAAGTCGTATGGTATCGAGAATATAATACGAGTTAGGTAAAGTACATCTTTATCCGATATGAAGTTAGGTAACTTATAAGGAAATTGCCGTAATATGTAATTTTTGGTTCCGCTAACGGCCAGAGTTTCCCCCATTACGGTTAATAAATAACACATCATTTACTCCTGTTCTATAAAATATTACTTAAACTGACTAACAACGATTGCTTTGTAATATACTTTGTTTATTTATGACACTTATTTAATTACTCTTTACTTTTACTATAAGTTTACTGTAACTTATGTTATGTTTACCTAAGATTCAGCCATTACGTTAGTAAATGGAGTTATCTGTCAAGAAAATTATACTCGTTAAATATAAAAAGAGTAGGTACTTCTTACTACAGTCAGGCCTATGTCACTCGTCTACCAATCGCAAAAAATACGTGACGTCAGCGACAACTTGAAGTTGTAAGTCAGTAAGGGTTGTCTCTTGTTTGTAATACGGCATTGACCAAATTATGCTGGTACTTTCCTGACATCCCTAACGTTCGAATTACCTATGTTCTATGTAAACAAAACTACTATTCCCTATTCTGTGCTAGTTAGGTATTAATATACATGTAAGAAATAAGACCTTTTAATACAGGAAAGGCACTAAGATTATTAATACGTGTACCACTTTTAAAGAAAATTATGCAAATGGATGAACTTTTCCATAATTTTCTTTAAAAGTGGTACATGTGACACAGTTATGTTTAAATAGAGAAGTTAGTGCAAATTTTGGCTAATCGGTGACCAAGTACCTAATAATAAATTTAGGATGGTTTATCAAGACAAAAAAACCGACTTCAAATTACCGAAATGGGACCAAATAAAAAAAATGGAAAATTCTTTAAATTAATGTAGTTTATTTTTTTTAATTCGCGGAATTTAAAAAAAAAAAAAAACTACATTAATTTAAAGACGTGGCCTACGTCTATTGCCGAGCGCCTCTGAATAGCACTAGGAAGATTCTTTAAGGCCATCACGAGTCCTCATTTGATGTCTAGAGACTACGTCAATTTTAACATTTTTGAAAAAAAAAGTGTTTGTTTTTCAAAGTAAGACTTCCAGACGGTTCTGTTATCGAAACTGAGTCCAAATTATTATTTTTTTTGAAAACGGTGGCACTTTTACCGTGTATAATCATTATTTCGCAGTCTCTATAGAGCTCATTTCGTTTGCTCAATATTTCTCGTGTCTCATTGTAATTTACTGCCTAAGTAAACTTTCTTTTATGTAAATGATACAGATAACAGGTTGAGTCACCAAAAATACGGATTCTTTTCCTTTGAATATTAAAATCCACTCAATGTATAATGTTCGGGAACTCGTTAAACATATTACGAGTATTTAAAGCCATAAATTTGCAACGGTATAAATCTTACATGATTAAAATACGAGTACGATACAACGCAATAAATCCGAAGAATCTCGGTTGAGACAGTGTTTATTAAGAAACGCTTCCAAAAACTTGGTTCAATTTGTGGCGGTAATTTTACTCACACTAAGTATAAAATTATTCTTTCCTGAATTACATGTTTTATGTATGCTTAGATGAACTGGTTTTATGTTTATCTGAATTATGTGTTTTTCCCAATTCCTGTCATGGATTTAACTAGGGCCTCTTGAATTTTATTGCTGTGACGTGTCCGTGAACCGACGAATCGTAGCAAGAATTGTGGTCTCCGCTACAGAATAGGGAATTGTACTCTTCTAAGTAAGGATTTACAAATTGTAGTGCTTTGGCTGGCACGTTATACTGATACTCCTGTAGTGACTAAACACAGGTTCGTTCGTCATTTAATTCTATTTGAAATCTAATTTTCGTGTTGTTATACAAACTAGGGGCCCTATGCATTTATTCAATAGGTACACTAGAGAAGATACGCATTGAAGAAATGCATGATTGAATTGAAGTTGGCTCATTCTTTTAAAACTCTGTCACACTGTTTTTAATATCTCTCACATGTTCTTTTTGATACAATACAGACATGTTTATTATAGTCGTTATTTTGGCTCTCGTAGTATTAGGTACGTTTATAGAGACTTTCAGCATAATGACGGCTATTTAACGAGCTTTCTACGCTCGTCTGTCGTTCAAATGCGCTCTAAACGAAATCATTGCTAAATTAGTCCTAAAGTACGGACTGTCCATTGTGCCTCGGTCTGGCACTATAGCAACGATCGTTAAATTTATGTTATGGTTAAGTTAATGATGATTACATTTGACATACATCTAAAGAATAAGAGAAACTCTTAACTTATGTGTTTAAATAAAGGCGTTGCTTAAAGTAAACAAGTATTAGTCAAAATTAAATGTGTAATGGAGCCGCAGGCACGGCTCCACCCACGTTTTTCTTTGCTGCTCCGCGCTAAATGCATGATAAATATTATTATTATTCATGCTTTCCTAGACACTTGGACTATTCAACACAAAGAATAGATTGTGAACCAAGTGATGAAAGCCACCCATTGCTAACGAAATATTTTGGCGCTCGAACATAGTCAGAGCGTCAATAGTTGGAAGTAGAAATGGGCGTTTTCATCCGAGTTTAACACTTTTTTCATTTCGAAAACAAATAAAAGTTAAATAAAAAATTATAACAATAGATATTGATCACGTATCAAGTATCTTCTTGCTTTTATTTAATTTATTTTTTTATTTCGGCCTCTGTTAGGGCTATAGTCTTTTGATCATACCGCCTTATCATTAGTTGAGGTTCTCTTATGTGACATGTTTAAATCATGAGAAATAAATGGGTCTCTGTTTAAATCGCCATTCCACTTAAAACATTCCTGTTTACCTTGTAAATAAAAAGAAAGATTATTGTGGTAACTCAAATTTCTGGAATAGTAGCCAAGTCATTGGTTAAAGAGATAGGGTGTAGGTTGAACAGAAAGACAGGTGACTCTCGCTCCGGGGCGTACCTGGTGCAGAGATTGGTCATCGCTATCCAGCGGGGTATTGCCGCTAGCGTTCTGGGCACCTTTGCGCCAGGTTCGGTCCGAGATAAGTTATATATTTTGACTGATAATATTATGTAATAAATGACAATAAAGAAAAAAAAATTAAAATCAAAACAGCTAAAGTGTGTTTCGTTTGCTCAAAACTGAATATTTTCGCATATTAAATATATATTTTTTGCACAAAAATTCTCTTTTGCACTTCTTAAAGTCATAGATCAGTAAGGGTTTGGCAGCAAAACGTTGTTCCCTAGGGCGTTTAGATTTGGCAACAGTCCAGGAGCTGCTGCCGCATATCATTCCGACATAATCTCACACTCTTTCATGTGCAATTGTGCATCAAAAAAAGAGCATTAGCTGGCCTACTAGCCTTACTAGCTGAATGCCAATTTTGTAACCAACGGAGGCCCGTGTGTCCTATAAATAATTTATGACGTTACATATTAGGAATTTTGTGTATGAGAACTCATATCTTGTCTTGTATTTGTATTTACTGTCTACAGTTTTATGTTTTGTTTACCTATAAATCCGAGCGTTTGCTGTCTATTTAGAGATCCAGAGGCCAGAAGGCTCGTTACTTTACTGCCAGGATTGTGGGAACCTTTCAGATGTAGCAGTCTCGCTGAGGAAATTTTCCACGAATCTCTAAGTATTTTACCTACCTTTAAATTATTTAGTACGCAATACCTACTGAAGAATACCGACTGCCTCGGTGGCTCAGTGGTATGAGTATGCCGAGGCGGAGTGGTTCAGGAGAGCCTGTCGCAAATCTGTGATGCGGCGATGCCTAGGGTTACACCCAGACCGGCCAGGAAGCAGGTGTACTGGTGGTCGCCGGAGATTGCAGAGCTGCGCGCAGCATGCATCTCCGCCCGCCGCCGGTACACCAGGTTTCGCCGGAGGCATCGCCGCCCAGACGACGCGGCAGCCCGAGAGGCGGAGCTTTATCAGGCATACAGGGAGGCCAAAGGTATTCTCCAGGAGACGATAAAGCGGGCCAAGACGGCGGCCCGCGAGGAGCTCCTGGAGACCCTGCAGCAGAACCCATGGGGGCGCCCGTACCTACAGGTCAGGGAGAAACTCCGACCTAGGGCGCCCCCACTGACCCAGAGTCTCCAGCCGCAGCAGCTGGAGCGGGTCATGGGCTCCCTGTTTCCGACGAGCGCGGAGGAGCACGTCCCTCCGCGCATGGCTCCGTCTCTGCCCGACGCGGATAGCACCAGCGAAGACGACGTACCCGAAGTCAGCGTGGGGGAGCTAGGTGCGGCAGTACTCCGGCTTAAACGCCGGAAAATCACTGCCCCCGGACCCGACGGCATTCCTGGCCGTGCATGGGTCCTGGCCCTCGAAGAACTCGGGCCTCGACTGATGGGGCTCTTTAGCGCATGCCTCGAAAGGGGCCAGTTTCCCAAGGTGTGGAGGACGGGGAAACTGGTCCTGATCCGTAAGGCGGGGCGGCCGGTGGACGCACCGTCCGGATACCGGCCGATCGTGTTGCTCGACGAGGTATGTAAGCTCTTTGAGCGAATTATCGCGGAACGCCTCGTCGAGCATCTCACGAGTGTGGGGCCAGACCTGGCGGATAACCAGTTCGGTTTCCGTCGGGGACGCTCCACCGTGAGCGCGATCATGCGCGTGAAGAGCCTGACGGAGGAAGCAGTCTCGCAGGGCAAGGTGGTGGTGGCGGTGTCTCTTGACATCGCCAACGCGTTCAACACCTTGCCATGGAGCTGCGTTAGGGAGGCGCTCGTGTATCACGAAACGCCTCTCTACCTCCGTCGTATTGTCGGGGCCTATCTCTCGGAGAGGGCCATAGCTTTCCCCAGCTGGCTCGGGCCAGCTCGGCGAGATGTGTCGTGCGGTGTTCCACAGGGGTCGGTCCTGGGGCCGCTTCTGTGGAACATCGGCTACGACTGGGTGCTGCGGGGTGCGTTGCCTAGGGGCGTCGGCGTAACGTGCTACGCCGACGATACCCTCGTCACTGCGCGGGGTGCAACGTACCAGGAGGCAGCACTCAAGGTCACGACGGGTGTTGCTCGAGTCGTGGGTCGGATACGGCAGCTGGGACTGGAGGTGGCCTTGCAGAAGTCCGAGGTTCTGTGTTTTCACAGACCTCGGAACGGTCCACCCGAAGGTTCCAGCATAAATGTGGGGGGCGTTAGCATCGGCATCAAGCCCTCGATGAAGTACCTAGGGATCGTACTTGATAGCCGATGGAACTTCGGACCACATTTCCGAAGTTTGGTCCCCAAGGTGACGCAGGCATCGGCCGCGCTTTCGCGACTGATGCCTAACCTAAAGGGACCCAACGCTCCCTGCAGGAGACTGTACCTGGGGATCGTGCGGAGTATGGCCCTATACGGGGCTCCCGTATGGGCGGATAGGTTGGCGGTCAAGGGGAACGTGACTCTGTTAAACAGACCACTTCGAACCTTGGCCGTCAGAACCATACGGGGGTACCGCACGATCTCCGGAGAGGCTGCATGTCTCCTAGCCGGGACCCCTCCATGGGACCTGGGAGCGAGAGCCCTTGCGTCATTGTTCCAATGGCGCAAGGAGGCGCTGGAGCGGGACCACAGGCCTGCGTCTCGAGAAATCGAGGACCAGCGGTCCCAACTCCGCCAGGATCTCATGGAGTCATGGAGGGTGCGACTTGAGCAACCCAAGTGGGGTACCACCATCATCGCGGCGGTGAGACCGATCATGGACGATTGGCTGCAGAGGCAGCATGGTGACCTCACGTATCGTGCGACGCAGATCGTTGCCGGGCATGGATGCTTCGGTAGCTATCTGTTTCGCATGCATCGTGAGGTCACACCCCGGTGTCAACACTGCGAGGTTTCCGACGACGACACCGCACTCCACACGTTGGTGGAGTGCTCAGCGTGGGCGAGCCAGCGCCGGGACCTCCTAGTGGGTCTGGGCGTGGATACCCTCTCGCTGGAGACCATGCTTCAAGCCATGGTCTCCAGCCGGAGTAGGTGGAACGCGGCCGTGTCCTTCTGCGAGCAAGTCATGCTCGCGAAGGAGGCGGCCGGGAGGGAGAGGGAGCGTACCCTCCCCGCCGAGTTCCGTAGTCGGCGGCCAGGGCGCCCCAGACTCCGCGACTACGCCCAAGACTATCGACCTCCATGATCGGGGCCTGAGGACGGCGGGATCGCCATCCGCCGTCCTTACAGAAGCAGGAAGGGTTGCGTGCTGCAGGGCCTTTGCCCCATAGCACGCAACCAGATTCACTCACTGACGCGGGATAAAACCCTTCCCCCAACGACGCGGGATTCTCGTCCCGACCCAACACCCGAAGAGACCACAGAGTTGGTCAAAGTCCGCCGGGCGCCACTGGACATACCCTCTTCTAGTAACCAGAGACGCCCGGCAACGGACGTTAGAGCGGCCGCGGCCTCAGGCCGCGGAATTAAAAAAAAAAAAAAAAAAAGTGGTATGAGTATGCGACTGCCGACCCTGAGGTCCCAGGTTCGATTCCGGGTCGATTCAAATTATTTGTGTGATCCAAAAATGTTTGTTTCGGAGTTTGGGTATTTTCTATGTATAACATGTATGTATTTAGAAATATATAAGTATGTTTATCAGTCATCTAGATCCCATAACACAAGCTTAATTTGGGCTAGATGACGTTGTGTGAGAATGTCCAAAAATATTTATTATATTATTATTAAGAATTATCCTGAGGTTCTATTGTGTTCATTGTAAAAAGGAACATTGGTAGCCAGTGAAAAATAGTGGTTATATATTATGTATTATTTTTATAAAAAAAAAAGGCAAAAAAATCACGGTTATTATATCGGAGCCCCCTTAAATATTTATTTTATTCTATTTTTAATATTTTTATGTTATAGCGGTAACAGAAATACATAATCTGTGACGGCAGTAGGCGGCTAGTCATAAATATTAGTCATAAATATTTTTGCTGCAACTCCTATGTTCTATTATGGCACAGGTGAGAACTTTTCACTTCCGTAGTCAGCCAACTGTGTTGTGCTGACAAAACTTATTATAAACTCTTTCAACTTTATAATAAAATGGCACACATTTCCTATGTGAAAGATTTCCCACTTTCATTGATTAATTCATCAACTTCTGGAAACCTTTCATTCACGTCAAATTCTTAATAAATATTGTGAGTAACTTACATACTATTTTTATTTGTATCTGAAAAAAAATGTATTTGTCAACTTCTAAATAAAGTTCTTACTGCATACCTACTAATATAATACATGCTGCTATATTTCAGTGGACAAATTATATGTACCACGTACCGTCAACACAAACAGTGCAATAAAAACTGTTTTATTGCACTTTCTTTGTTGACTGTACGTGATTCGAAAAAAATATTTCAGGTAACATGCAATGCGCATGTTTTTGAATGAAACATTTTCATAACTCCGACGAAAACAATATGAAGATTAAATGAAGTTTGCAATTTTTTATTACTCAAACTTTTGTTTTAAAAACAATAGTCCGTTGAAAACACAATATACCTGCAAATATTGCAAGACTTTAATAACTTTCGTAGAATCGTATGCGGTGGTCTACGACAATAGGTAAGTATTCGAAGACTTTGTACATTATTCCTACGACATGAGCGACATATTTAATTTTGTCTCTTATTGTGTTGGTACAATAAAGAGTATTTTATCACTATTTTTATACGACCAAAGTTGGAATATAGGCTTGTACATACTAGTGTATATTCTGTGATATAAACTATTTTATTACTATTCTATAAACTTAGTTACCGTTGTCTAGCAATGCGCCTATTGGACCACAGCGGAAGACATCGAAATTGCTATCTGACTTACTGTCCCTATCGCTATAATCCTTGTCTGCTGACGTTACATGTCATGACGTATTGTAACGGTGCAGTTCTTGGAAGTTGTGGTAGAAGGATTTAGTAGAATTAAAAAGGTCGGTTGTCGAGTCAATAAAAAAGTTGCGAGTCGATCTGACCGGCGACCGCCATCATTCACGCTCAGAGCTTACAAGGCTCGCCTTGTAACAGGATTCACCTCGGTGAATCCTGTTGAAACTAACAGTGTGGGGAGGCGAAAAGGTTGAGCCCGTAGACGACAAGGCGTACTGAAATAAGGTATGTATTTGAGATTCCTTGTTTGTGTGACTTTTTGCATCGATTGGCTAACGCGTGCAAGAAATGAAAGACCTTGTTCTTTGTTCTAGATTTTTACCACATGTTTGGGCGAGGTTGGGTATTCGCAGAGGCGTGATATTGCCGGATAGCGGTAAGTATCTCGACACCTGCACGCGGGGCGTCGACACCCGTTAGTAGGTACTTACCTTCCACGTGTGTTTACAGAGAGAATCAATGAATCATTGCCATAAGCTACAGCAACAGCAAAGTCAGACGCCACTCCAGCAGGTCATCGCCGCACCGCAGGATTCTGCTTTACACCGCATAAAGTTGGACGCGCGACCCGGATCACAGCTAAGTGGGTTTCTTGTAGCACGTCTAACAAAAGGGAATCACTCCCTCCTTTTCGTCGCCTCCGTCCGTGTGTAGGAACGGGTGTTCCTAGTGGCAGTAGGGCATAGCCCTCCCTCTGCCGATCGCCTACGTGGCATTATAGTGGATTGCTTGTACTCAGCGACCCAAGAAGTCGCTGACATAAGTACAGCATTTTAGTTGAGGCTGTATCCCGCCTGCCAGATATTTCAAGCTATATTAATAGCCTACTTTATATGAATCTATATTAATGTTCTAAAGTTATTATTGTTGGTACAGATCGATACGGACCGATAGGTTAATGGTTGAGTAGATTATGTATTCTGTGGAGGCCCCGACAGGGGCTCTCATTAGTAATTTAAGATAAACCTTAAACGGGCTTGTACAAGCCCTATGTATGTTGCATGTAAGATTTTACCTATTGTTATCTGAGAGTTCTCATTGCACAACGTCTAACTTCGAACCCTGTCTCATGCGTTTAGCTAGTGTTGATCCTAGTTTATATTTATGGGATAATAAATGATGTATACTGGATACGATTTTTCCTCTAGTCTGTATATGGTAAGTACCTTTATATATACAGGGTGTTACGAAAGGGTTATATCAACCCGAAGCCAGCATCATCAGCTGGTCGACCATAACCCGTTTCGATATATGGCGACCGCCAAAGAAGAAAAAAAAGTTCATCAAAAAATTTAAAAACATTTCAAATCAAAACAAACGTGTCCCAACGCTACGGCTTGACGTAGCTACAACTAGACAATGAGCGCGTGGTACGTATGTACAATGCCCTTGGCGGTTGTGCGGGTGTCGCGGCGGTGTGGGCGTCCTTAAAGGATTATTTTTGTTTGTGTAAATAAAATTTTGACCAACACATAGTTATGTTTCCCCAGATCCTCCTCGGTGGTTCGACAGGTGCACCACATGCAAGTGATAGTAAAATCTCTGTCCCCAATTTTAGAAAAATCTTCCTGTTTACAGGAAAGGTTAATTTCTTGTGTAACAGTGCTAAATGCGGCTTCGACTCGACTGCGTACACAGTATTTTTAGGTATCAAAACTCACGATACAACTCCCGGGGAAACAGCGTTCTGATGCTCCTACACAAAGCCTCATCTCGTAATACTCTTCGTTACTCAGAGCCATTACTACACAACACAATCACTATCACACACAACTCACAAATTAACACACTAAACAATTATTTAGCTACCTCACTGCACAAAGTAAAGAATGCGACTGAACTGACCTGTGACCTTGCTAAATGATTTTAAATAAAATTCTAGGAAACTTCGTGACTCGACCGAGCGCTTCGTGTTCGTTCGGGCGGCATCGCTTGATGCGAAACAGAGACAAAATGTTCCTACCAGGAGTGATACGGAAGGCTTTTCACAGGCGTGCATTATTTGTACCTATTTTGATGTCGATGACCGAAGTAGCTGATTTTAGCTAGTGTTGTTTAAACAAGTGTGTATTTTATTCGGTAATAATGTTTTTTTTATGAACTTGTAGCCTACTCCACAACACAGACAGTATTACATTATATAAGTACTTATTACGCTATTTACGTTTATCTACTTTATTTACACACTATACACAATACACGAAACATCTATAATATATTTATTTCATATGTACTGTATTCACATTAACACACGACACCTCTGCCAGCCCCGCTATCACGACTCGTGTCAGCGGAGGCCTACGAGAAGCGCCAGCGCAGCCGCGCAGAGACACACACCACACAATATACTTACCTACTTACGTCCGCGTGCGATCGACGTTGCGCGCGCGGCGCGCCTCCTTAGTCGGCCACGAACTCTCGTACACTAAACCCGCGTCACCCGTCCGGCTAAACGTGCCACTAACTACTCACGCGTTACGTATTTTCACTGTTTTAATAATCGTCCGTTAATATTAATTGTATGTGCTGTATTATTCTATTGCTCCTTCTTTCTAATGGTTTGACTTTCTTCGTGTATGTGTATGTGAACTATTCTACGTAATAAAAACTATTTGTGCTTCGTACCTACCAAATTAACTTTTTATTTCGTCGTACAACTTTCCGTACCTACGTACTGGAGCCATCCCATACTGGTGACCCCTGACGAACATGAGTGACGACAACAGTGATTCCGCGACCTCCGAACGTACTGTTAAAGACTTTAACGTAACTACGCGTAAAAAACTCGTAACCGGCGACATGTCACCCGACCGGCGCGACCCCAAGGTCGTTTTGAAGGTGACAAAGTTTTCTCCGGATGACCCAGAACTTTGGTTTGCGCTGCTGGAGAGACAGTCTTGGCATCACGAATGATGCCGAAAAGTTCAGTGCTGTTACGAACAGACTCGAAATACAGTATGCGAAGACTGTAAAAGATGTCATTGTCAACCCACCCGCAAACAACCGTTACAAAAAAATTAAAACCGAGCTTCTTCTCAGACTTCTCATTCGCTGGAAGAACTAGCCGACCTAGCCGACCGCATCCAGGAGCTGACCTCACCACCAAGCGTTGCCGCCTCCTCGAGCAGCAGTGCTCCACAGTCGGACGAGATTGTGGAGCTAAAGAAGATGGTGTAGCACCTGACCCTCAAGCTAGAGGAACATACCCGCGGATCCTGTTGTTCCACTGAACGCGGAAGGCCACCTGACCGGCGACCAACGTCGCGTAACAGAAGTGCTAGAAGCCGTTCCAACTCCAGTTACGCGAAACAACCGGTATGCTGGTACCATGATAAGTTCGGGGATCGGGCCCAGAAGTGCCTCAAGCCGTGCAGCTACAAGCAGGCGGGAAAAGACTTAGGCAGTCGCTGATGGCGACTGTCGACTGCCCTCCCTCATCAGGTTGCCTGTTTGTTACCGACCGCAGCAACAACACGGAATTTTTAGTAGACACTGGAAGTGATTTGTGCGTCTACCCACATTCTGTGCTTAGTGAACGTAGACCTAAGACTAATTTTCAACTAGCCGCAGCTAATGGCTCAATAATAGACACTTTTGGCTTTATTGATTTAAATTTAAACTTAGGCTTAAGGCGTAATTTTGCTTGGCGCTTCACGGTAGCAAATGTAACTAAACCAATTATAGGCGTCGATTTTTTAATCCACTATAATTTAATGGTAGACTGTCGCAATCAGCGCTTAATAGATACTACTACAACATTGTCATCGAATGCTTGTGTTGCCTATTCTAATATATTTTCTGTTAAGGTATCGACGGGTGACACGCGTTTTCACAAGATATTGAGTAAGTTTCCTGACATTACACGCCCTTCACACCTACACTTGTGAAACATAACACAGTACATCACATAAGGACTACACCTGGTCCACCTATATCATGTACCCCCCGGAGACTTGCACCGGACAAATTAAAAATTGCCAAACAGGAGTTTCAGCGTATGCTGGACAACGGCACAGCTCGTCCTTCTGAAAGCCCCTGGGCTTCACCTTTGCACCTAGTGCCTAAGAAGGATAATGGCTGGCGTCCTTGTGGTGATTACCGGATGCTTAATGCTCGGACTATCCCAGACCGTTATCCGATTAGGCACATCCATGACTTCGCCCACTCTATTTCTGGTTGTACAATTTTTTCTACAGTCGACTTAACAAAAGCATACAACCAGATTCCTGTCTTTGATGCTGACATCCCTAAAACGGCTATTACCACACCTTGCGGAGCGTTTGAGCATCCTTTTATGTCGTATGGCTTACGTAACGCTGGGCAATCGTTCCAGAGTTCGTGGATAACATGACCAGGGGGCCTAGCCAAGATGCAATCGATTAGCGACAACGCCAATAGAAAGTTCTAATAATGTATGGGAGTGACAGTAGTTGTCGCCTAGTCACGTGATCGACGCTTAGCGATCGCTAATTTGACAGACAATGTCGTATACAGTCGATTCTATCAATAGAAACGACATCGTCAAATGATTAATTCTATAGAAATGCTTAGCCAAGTGGCACTTTATGACAAGCGCCAGCGCGCGTTACCGAATGTTGTCTTCTTGAAGGCAGCGAACGCTAGATCCCTGTCGCAAGCGAACAAAATGGCGATGTTGTGTGTAAATAGTTGCTGAGAATTGAGATTGATAGTAAGAATAATAAATTAACAAGTAACAAGATTGTTTTTATTTGATTTAATTATAAATAAACGAATAAAATGCTTACACTGCGCTTACTGTGGACATCGCATAATGAAAATATTCAATATTTGTCTGAGACGATAAATAAGTTATCTTTTATAAATTTGTGAGCTACCTACGAGATAGAGAGGATCTCGAGAGATACCTTTGGAATTAAAGGTAAGACAATAAGAAATTGATTAATATCATTTGTTAAGTTTTATTGTTTTGGTTTAAATTTACCTATTAAAGGAACTTATTCATTTATGTTATTCCAATTCCAAGTAAAATTTGTTCCCTCTGTTTTTATTGCCACCGGCTTGTACCTACTAAAGGATCGTGGGTGTTACACAACACCTGACACAAAGAACCATCAGTCATTGCATCAGGGCCATCAGGCAAGGAGTTGATGATTTTGCAAGATATATATAGCAATATGTATGTTTTTTTACAGATTCTAAGGGAGATGCCATTTACCTACGTGTGCATAGATTTCACGCATGTTGCTGTTATCAATCCGACGAGCACTTGTAGTTTAAACCGAAAAGAATTTCATCCCTAAATGTTCAGAGGATAAGTACTTACGTAGTATTTTTATTATGAAGAAATTAAGAATAGTCTGTCAATTTATCATTCATAAATCTATTGCAATACAATCTATAATATAATATACATTGTATAATAATAATGTCCGTTTAGATTGAGGAGCCACTCGTATCTTAATGAAATTGATACTTAAGTATTTAGTAGTTAGTTTAAAAAATGTTGTAGCCTCAGTCCTCGATTTTGTAGTATAATAGGTAGGTACTTCAAAAGTTATAAGACCATAAAGGTGGCTCCTCAATCTAAATGTTTAGATTGAGGAGCCTCGTCAAAACTAGGAAAATCATGGATGAATATTTATCAAAATTAGGTATGATTTAGTAGCATTCGAGAGTAGTTAGTAGACAAAATCTGAGTTTGTAGTATTAAAATTAAAAAAGTTATCATACACTATATGTGGCTCCTCAGACCCTTACTTAGGGGTCGTCATTTTTCAAAGAAGCAGTAGTTCAATTAATGCGCAATTTCTTCGTCATTTAGTAGTATGTATATAAGTTTTGTAGGGCAAGATTCAGTAATTAATAATGAGTAGATTAGGAGATATGGCACATTTTAAATGGCTCCTCAATTGAGATGCTTAAAAAATATATTTGCCTCTAATTTACTTATACTTGTAACGAAATTTGAAACAAACACATCGATATTTTGTATAAATTTATACTAAATGCATGTATAATCCTGCCATAAAAAAGTGTACTTTTTTATGGCAGGCGTAAAGCCTAATAACTTCGTAGATATGTAATCTACGAAGTTATTAGGCTTTACGCTGGATGTGTCTGATACTCAGTTTACCTAGCTCGCGTTATGCCTAAACTTCATTTTCGATTAGCTTTTAGCCTAAGTATCTGTTTGCCTAAGTCGCCATTTTGCCTAAGTCGTTTGACATTATGATCTTTAAATATAATAATATATGTACATATATATTTGTGTGTGTGTGCGTGTTTAAGTATATACCTACATGTGTGTATTAAGTATTTATATTAGTTAAGCATATTTACCTACGCCTACCACTACCTCGGTGGCACAATGGTACTATGTGCGGACTGCCACACTCGAGGTCTCGGGTTCGATTCCCGGGTCTGGTGGATTATGTATAATTCTCTTTAGAATTTTATCCAGATAATTATCCCAGAGTCTGGAACTTGTGCCCGGTAGATGGCAATAGGCTCGCCCCCTATTACATGGGACCTAACATAGCTGGCGAGATGTGGGTGTTTGCACACCTCTGCCTACCCCTTCGGGGAAAAAGGCGTGATGCTATGCTATGTTCTACCACTACCTTTTCGTTCTACAAGATCTTTCCATCCAAAGGTTGCCTGGCAGAAATCGCTTTAAGCGATAAGGCCGCCCATTGTACTGCTCTTAGATATAGTAAGCTCT
The DNA here is from genome assembly GCA_963556515.1 of Nudaria mundana. Classification (NCBI taxonomy): domain Eukaryota; kingdom Metazoa; phylum Arthropoda; class Insecta; order Lepidoptera; family Erebidae; genus Nudaria; species Nudaria mundana. The sequence continues at coordinate 8,083,157 of OY748290.1, read as the reverse complement.
GTATACATTAATACTGTATTAGAGTACAATAAAGCATATATAAATAAAAAATAAAAAAATGCCTATAGATATATACAAGTTGATGACCTCGGCTCCACCCGCATAAAATAGTACTTTCGAAAGAAAGCGCTAAAAGACTAAATCTAAGTTGGTCTGGTTATTATTTGGTCTTAATAGCTGTTGGCCAGTATCGAAGTAAGTCTAACTAGCGTTATGCCTACTTCTACTTTTGGTTAGGCATAACGCGACCTAGGTAAACTGAGTATCGGACACATCCAGCGTAAAGCTAAAAAATAGTGACAGATGAAGTTTCAGTAACAGGGTTACCGTTGTACCCTATGGGTACGGAACCCTAAAAGCAAGTAATCAATTCTAGAAATTTATTAGATATAGATAGATTTGAGATAAGTTTAGATTTACAATAGAACCTGGTAGGTGTCGAAAGCTATCCCGGTGAACTTCATACCGCCAATCGTACCGACCGATCTGGCTAATTTTGGTCTTAAACGACTATTTTAAGACCAAAATTAGCCAGTTCAGGGAAGGTAGTCCTACCTTCCCTGAACTGGCTAATTTTGGTAATTATGTAATTATGTATTACTAGTGGTCGCCCGCGACTTCGTCCGCGTGATTATTTTTTCCGTCGCCAGTTTGATAAAAGATATACTTATATAATATATATCAAGAGCTATGTGATTATTGCAGGTGATTCACAGCGGCCTTGGCTGACGAAGCCCATATTAGATGCCACACCGGGGTCTCGAGCATCAACATATACCTACGTCGCCCCATGTGCAAACTCGAAACACAATAGAGCGATGCTTGGGCTTGCTGAAGGCATATTGGAGGACGCACGAGGATGCACGACAACCTGCATACTCCGCTGCTCCTCCTAGCTAAATAATCCAAGGAAGATCGATGCTCAATCATAACAGGCTATAATATTATTATGTCGGGAAAAATATCTCTAGTTGTACAAAAGTAAAAAACAAGTTTTATTTCAGCATTAAACAATGTTTATTGATTCTACAAAAATCTGTCTTTGATTCTCTACTTTAACACCTTTTCTTAATAAGTCTTGTTAATAAGGGTTAAGTCTGCAAAAAAATGTTGATTTTTTTATAGGGCTCACAAAACATAATAGTATGCCTATTATTGATATATTATTATTTATATATATATGTATTATTATATTATTATGGATATATGTCTGCCTACTTTAATGGGAAAGAGAGGGTGACTATATCAACCTTATTATCATTATAATTACTCTATGCACTTGTTAGATTTATGGGGTAGAGCAGAGCTCTGGCTGGAGCTATGATAATATATATGTATGTATAGAAATATATGTACTGTTACACTTATGTCCTATTACGTGGTATTTACGGTAACATAAAATCTAACAGTATTTTTTTAATGTGGGTAGTTTAATAAAACTAAAGACAACTACATACAATTACTTGTGTGATGACGATTCATCCCACCTAGTAAGTATCTCCACTACTGTGCCGAGTACTGTACCTAGTACTAAGTATCATACCTAGTACTAAACCAATTGTAGCATAGGTACCTACTACAATTGGTTGAACCTTCCTAAAACTACCACATCAATTCAAGGTCAAGATCAGCCAAATCGGTCCAGCCACTCTCGAGCTTCAGCGAGACACTGTATTTCAATTCATTGGTATAGATATCATACTATGTTATGATATAGATGTCAGGTACCTAAGTAGAATATTGAATTAAAGAAGTAGTCTGGGTTCATTGGTATAGATATCAGGTACCCAAGTAGAATATTGAATTAAAGAAGTAATCTGGGTTCATTGGTATAGATATCATACTATGTTATGATATAGATGTCAGGTACCTAAGTAGAATATTGAATTAAAGAAGTAGTCTGGGTTCATTGGTATAGATATCATACTATGTTATGATATAGATGTCAGGTACCTAAGTAGAATATTGAATTAAAGAAGTAGTCTGGGTTCATTGGTATAGATATCATACTATGTTATGATATAGATGTCAGGTACCTAAGTAGAATATTGAATTAAAGAAGTAGTCTGGGTTCATTGGTATAGATATCATACTATGTTATGATATAGATGTCAGGTACCTAAGTAGAATATTGAATTAAAGAAGTAGTCTGGGTTCATTGGTATAGATATCATACTATGTTATGATATAGATATCAGGTACCTAAGTAGAATATTGAATTAAAGAAGTAGTCTGGGTTCATTGGTATAGATATCATACTATGTTATGATATAGATGTCAGGTACCTAAGTAGAATATTGAATTAAAGAAGTAGTCTGGGTTCATTGGTATAGATATCATACTATGTTATGATATAGATGTCAGGTACCTAAGTAGAATATTGAATTAAAGAAGTAGTCTGGGTTCATTGGTATAGATATCATACTATGTTATGATATAGATGTCAGGTACCTAAGTAGAATATTGAATTAAAAAAGTAGTCTGGGTTCATTGGTATAGATATCATACTATGTTATGATATAGATGTGAGGTACCTAAGTAGAATATTGAATTAAAGAAGTAGTCTGGGTTCATTGGTATAGATATCATACTATGTTATGATATAGATGTCACATACCTAAGTAGAATATTGAATTAAAGAAGTAGTCTGGGTTCATTGGTATAGATATCATACTATGTTATGATATACATATAGATGTCAGGTACCTAAATAGAATATTAAATTAAAGATGTAGCCTGGTTATAAAATAATGTTTATTTATAACCTTAACTTAGCCATGAAACCTACTACTAATACTATAATAATATTATACCTAGTTATAGGTTATACCTGGGGCTCGTGGTCTAGTGGTAACCGACAATGTTAACACATTGCAAAGGTTAAACAACATCGACTCAGGCCAGTCTTATGATGGGTGACCATTTCTTAAGACATTGAGACCTCCGTGCCTCGGAGAGCACGTTAAGCCGTCGTCGGTCCCGGTTGTCATACTAACATCTATGGCAGTCGTTAGGGGTGGCTGGAGTCCTAAATCAAAAATCCGACCGATCTAACTACAGAAATTCGATATCGCCCATGGGTTGTGGAGGTCAGATGGCAGTCGCTTCATGAAAATATCGAAGTTCAGCCAAATCGCAATAGACTGGAAAGCCGACCCCAACTGAGTTGGGAAAAGGCTCGGTGAATGATGATAGGTTATACCTAAAACAATTCTCTAAGTTACTGTGCCAGCATAAATCAACCAACTTATTGTATACAATACATAGACGATAGACATTACCATTTCACCAAGAGGCTCAGGGTACCCTCCAAGAGTTTCCAAGGGGTTTAACCCATGGGGGGTGATATACCATTACATAATCATAAGCATATCTATCACACTCATAATAACATGTTAAAAAACAAAATCGCTTCCATTCCCTATGTATGCTTAGATCTTTAAAACTATAGAATGGATTTTGATGCAATGTTCACCAATGGATTGAGTTGTTCCCGAGGAACGTTTTTGTGCCAGGCTTTGAAACCCAGGCTGAGGTCTTGATAGATCCCCGTGGCTGGAATATGAATGGAATATTTAATTGTAAACTGCGCCATTGTTACTCTTGCTCCTGTTAAATTTTATGTAAAATCGCTTTATTTTACTGATTAAAGTACTGCACCTTTCCATAAACTTCAAAAGGGTAGCGAATTGCTCTTTATTAGTTTATTATATTTCCCTTGAACTAGATGTTATTCCTGAAAAAGGAAAAAAGATTAATTCTTTTCATGGAATAAGTCAAGACTTTATTTATAACATCTTCACAAACACATTTGTAATATTAATAGAATAACTACTTACTTTCAATTCAATGTAATATCCAATACAATTAGGTATTATTCCTCCATATAGTTTTATTTATAAACTGCTTAGCAAATCCCGCTTGTAAAACAATAAATAAAACTGTTGTGACACCATTGAGTTGTTGACACTGTTGTGACAGCGACAAGATCTCCAGATCATAGAGAAAAGGTAGAAGTGACGACCAACGCTATTGCCTAGACGAAAACGAACCTCAATTGACTTTGTCTACCAATTGACATCGTTATCTTCAAAGCGATGGCGACTGTCGCAAACGAATCGCTTCGAAGCGAATGCATCTTGTCTAGGCCCCCAGAGGCCTGGACTTTTGTTACTGCTACCTCGATGACTTTTTGGTGTTTACCAAAAATTAAGCCGAGCATGAAGCTCATCTACACCAACTGTTCAGTCGGATGAAGGAGTACGGCGTCCTGGTGAACACCTCCAAATGTGTCTTCGGCGTACCCGAAGTAACCTTCTTGGGTTACCACATTTCAGCAGCCGGTACTAAGCCTTTAGAGGCGAAAGTGCAGGCTATAAATGACTTTCCCGTGCCTAAAACCGTCCGAGAACTGAGACGATTCTTGGGCATGCTCAATTTTTACAGGCAATTCGTACCTCACTTCGCCGCAGTACAAACTCCCCTTAACCCTCCTTGCTGGTTCTGTCAAGGCCTCCCACCCGGTGGATATCACCAGCGAGACCCTGTTGGCGTTCAACCAATGCAAGGAAGGTCTATCAAACGCCGCATTACTGGCTCACCCAGATTGTCAGGCAGAACTCGCGTTGGTAACAGACGCGTCTGACCTGGCAATGGATGCAGTTCTACAACAACTTGTAGACGGCTTTTGGGAGCCTCTAGCATTCTTCTCGCGAAAGTTGAGTCCCTCTCAGCAAAAATACTCACCCTATGACCGTGAGCTTTTGGCCATATACGAGAGCATCAAATACTTTCGCCACATGCTGGAAGCACGGCATTTCGTGGTATACACCGACCACAAGCCAATCACTTTCGCTTTTAGCGAAAGGAAAACTAACTGCTCACCTCGCCAATTTCGCCACCTCGACTACATCTCGCAGTTCACTACAGACACATTTCTGGCAAAGACAACGTCGTTGCCGACCCACTGTCCCGTGTCAATGAACTGCAGATGCCAGTCGACTTGGATGTCTTAGCCTCAGCCCAAGCCGGTGATCAAGAGCTGGCTCAGCTTTTGGGAGAGGACTGTTCTCTTCGTCTAGCGAAGATGAGGATACCCGACTCTCATTCAGAGCTGTACTGTGACGTCAGTACCCCTTCACCTAGACCCAATGTCCCAAGGCCACTAAGAAGACAAGTCGTCGACAGTCTTCATAGTCTTAGCCACCCAGGTGCCAACGCTACTGCCAAACTGGTAGCTGAGCGTTTTGTTTGACCTAGTGTGCGCAAAGACTGTCGCGAGTGGTCACGCCAATGTCACGCATGTCAACGCGCCAAGGTACATCGCCACGTGTCCTCACCGTTAGGGACATTCGATCTACCTCGGGCGCACTTTGCATTCATCCACATCGACATCGTAGGTCCACTACCCATTTCCCAAGGGTACCGCTATTGCTTTACGGCTGTGGACCGCTACACACGCTGGCCTGAGGTCGTACCAATGGTTGATATGATAGCCGAGACGGTCGGAAAGGCATTGGTATCGTGGATATCCAGATTTGAATGTCCAACTGATATCGTCACCGACCGCGGCCGACAGTTTGAATCGTCGCTATATCTGGGAAAAGCGATCGGATTGAAACATCGCAGAACCACGTCGTATCACCCAGCGTGCAACGGACTTGTGGAGCGCTTCCACCGCCAATTAAAATCCGCAATTATGTGCCACGCCGACAGCAACTGGGTAGACATGTTACTCCTTGGTACTCTTGGGAATAAGGAGTTCCTTTAAAGAGGACCTAAAAACATCTTCAGCCGAGTTAGTGTACGGTGAACCACTGCGTTTACCTGGAGAGTTCTTCCAGGAAACGGTGGTACAAAACACTGACATCTCGGACTTCACGGCGCGGCTGCAAAGGTTTACTACGAAGCTACAACCTGTTCCAGCCTCACGCCACAGTAAACCTAAAATTTTCATTTATAAAGACCTTGCCTCCTCAAGCCACGTATTTTTAAGGGACGACACAGTGCGTGGAGCCTTACAGCCACCCTACAAATTTTGTCACCCGAGGTGACAAAATTTTTAAGATTCAAGTCAAAGGGAAAGACGTCCAAGTATCGATAGACCGCCTGAAACCAGCCTACGTACTAAAAGACCCATCCCCTGATCCTTTAACCCTTACAACTCCCCACACCAATCCTACCCCTTACTCCAGTCCTCTACCTGATCCTGTTCCCATAGGGCCCCCCGCCCCAGCTCAGGATGACGTAAGAAAGACGCGCTCAGGCCGCACAGTGCGATTTCCTGATTTTTATCGCCCGTGGTGACGGTCTCTGGAGGGGAGTGATGTAGCCTACTCCACAACACAGACAGTATTACATTATATAAGTACTTATTACGCTATTTACGTTTATCTATTTTATTTACACACTATACACAATACACGAAACATCTATAATATATTTATTTCATATGTACTGTATTCACATTAACACACGACACCTCTGCCAGCCCCGCTATCAAACCTCGTGTCAGCGGAGGCCTACGAGAAGCGCCAGCGCAGCCGTGGTCAACGCGGCCGCGCAGAGACACACACCACACAATATACTTACCTACTTACGTGCGCGTGCGATCGACGTTGCGCGCGCCTCCTCAGTCGGCCACGAACTCTCGTACACTAAACCCGCGTCACCCGTCCGGCTAAACGTGCCGCTAACTACTCACGCGTTACGTATTTTCACTGTTTTAATAATCGTCCGTTAATATTAATTGTATGTGCTGTATTATTCTATTTCTCCTTCTTTCTAATGGTTTGACTTTCTTCGTGTATGTGTATGTGAACTATTCTACGTAATAAAAACTATTTGTGCTTCGTACCTACCAAATTAACTTTTTATTTCGTCGTACAACTTTCCGTACCTACGTACTAGAGCCATCCCATAAACTTTTTTTTTCTTCTCTGGCGGTCGCGACATATCGAAACGGGTTCTGGTCGACCAGCTGATGGTGCTGGCTTCGGGTTGATATAACCCTTACGTAACACCCGGTATAGACCTTGTAACACGCGTACCACAGTGAAACCTCCCGGGCTGGGATCGCTGTGGGCACGCAAGCGTCCTGGTGGTTCGCCGCGTGGAAGTGTCTTTGAGGACCACCTAGGACGCTGCGTGCAACGGCTGGGTTCATGTGACCACTCTCAACCTCTACTTCCCTTGAGGGAGTCATCAGGTGAGGCCAGTCGGGCACCCACACCAGGTCACAAGTGGCTTGGCTAGACCTTGTCCCTGTGGCCTGGAAAAGTTCCTGTTCATGGTCATAGGTAACTTGAAAAATATGAATGACAAGACCCATTTCTAAATCGATGAAGTTATTTTATTTAGACTTAACAATAGAACTTACATACAACTAACATAAAAGTGTCCGAGCGCTCGCCGCCTTTACATTGTCAAACGCTTAATCAATGCTTCTGAGGACCAGAAGGCTGGTTATTTCTGGACAAAGAATAAGTATCGCCTATCAACGTGGCTTTTTAAACGATATTTTGTAGTATAAATATTTTTAGTACATAATTATGTATTGTACATATAATACATAGTTATGTACTAACCTAAGTACACACGGGTGAAAATTCGGTGCATAATATGCCTACTAATGTGTATTAAGATTGGTACTCGCCTTAACGTAAGTGAGGTAAAAACATGAGCCTAATAGGTAAAAGTAAGTCAAAAAGGTAACTATTTCGTTCGAATTTCAATTGTAAACAATATTTATTCAAGTTAAATTTCAATAAAAATGTAACCACAAAATTCAATATAAATGTAAATACAAGCATATTGTATAGTTCCAATACTGAACTAAATATACGTGATCCCGCACTAGACACACGCACGAACTGTTTCCAGTGTTTTTAAACGGACTAGGTACATAGGCTGGTGACAGATAAGTTACATTGTTCGTTTTGTTGACAAGTTCACAAACAGCGAATAGAACAGAGCGGATATGTAGGCAGTACCTACGCTTTTGTGCCACTAGAGAATTTCGTGCATACAGAACTTTATTATTCCAAAAGTTTTCTGTCAATGTTGGTAGAGCAAAGCAATTGAAACTTTGGGGAAGTTTAAGGTATTTGTCATGAAAGTGCTTTAACTTTAGAGGTTTTTGGTAAGGTAAATATGCATCAAGGTTTTACTGAATTACGGTAACCTTATAATATAATATTATTATAACGTTTAACGCTTTGTTTATTTCAAGAACTACTGGTTGGAACGGAACAATAAGGAATTCTTTTATCGTTATAATATATTATATAGTCTATCCATTGAATAAGCTTTCTTTCTCTCTCTTTACAAAATTGACAGATATTGACCATGCATTGAATATAACAAAGTTTCCTAAATCTTACGCCACCGCAAAAGGAGTTGTACAACTTTTAATAAAGATCTGACGTGAAATTGTGGTAAAGAACTCGGCTACTTTATAATTAAATTAGCTAATCACAGAAATTTGTGCCTTTTTAATTCCGGTCACCCGAAATATATCACGAAACAAAAGTTTCTTTGATTACGAACCTTATTGGTTGAATGAACGTTGAATTATGTTTATTTTCCTATTCTTTATTCAAAATTGATATCTGCACATAATTTAAAGATTGCTTATCTTGATTCTAGAATTTCAAGTATCAAAACTCGCTCCAAAGCCTGTTTGAGTGACCATTGTAAGGGCTTTCATCGGACCCTAATGTCACAATAAATGTTACTAATACCACAGAATAGGGAATAGTATGTAAGTACTTACATACATACCTACTCATACGATGTTAGGATCACGAGTCACGACAAGTAATGGGCCACAGTATAGTTAAGTACCTACCGCAAAAGGCCAAATCGGCCATATCGAGCCCCATCAAATTGGGCCAAAACTCTCGACCCAAAATTTAAAATATGCAGAATCAATGGTTTTTAATAGAAAATTCTCGCTGTCTCGTGATAAAAATTTTCATAAATCATATATCTAGTTTGCATGTCTCATTTCTTTTTCAGTTATGAAAGCGTGAACTTTATATAGGTACTCGTACATAGCGCAATTTGCAAAAACTTTAACTCTTATTCGAAAGGACCTACTCACGGCAAAATCTAAGAGTACTCGTACTTATATGTACTACAATGGCTTTCACTTATAAATCATCGTTAGATATATAAACGAAACTTACTTAATCTTGAGTATATCGAAAGTACTCTCATTAATCGAATAATTGGTGAGCTCCATTCGAAACTTCCGAGTACCACATGAGTACATCGTACTCTCCATATTACCATATTCTCGATATTACGATATTACTAGTATAGTATTCTTATACCTACCCAAAAAATATCTAAGTGGGTATATTCTTTTTATCGAGTCAAATTCTCGATTGAACTTTTCCTTTGTTATGAAATATTCGAACACAACGATCGTCATAGCTACTTCGAGATTGCGCCAATTATTTTAACTGTTGGGTCGTTACGAAATAGAAGGTGCACTTTTGAACTGTGAGCTGCAACATTTTCTACGGTTGACTCGAAATACGATAACGTTTCGCCATTGTTAGGTGGTGAAGTGCACTATTGTATTTACTATTTATTGAAAAAATAACAATGAAATATTGTTGATTAAAAATCCGAAGATCGATAATTCCGACAAGTAACCTCTTTATACGAGACTACCTATTTATGGCTGTTATCAAGATGTTTCAAAGAAGGGGCCCAACTATGATAATAAAAGGATATAATGTCATGTCAGGCCCCTCTTTCCCATTGAGCACAAAGGGCACGTGCCCAGGGCCCCGCGATCGACAGGGGCCCCCAAATACTTCCTGCCAGGTCACCAAATGCCAACCGATGTTTATAAAGGAAAAACGTGACTCCAATACCTACTGGTTTTTACATGCGTGAATCTACTCTTCTCTCGGTCGAAACATGCCTCGAAAGGAGACATGTTTCCCTAGATGTGGAGGATGGGCAAGCTGGTCCTGTCCTGATCCGGAAAACATAGCGGCCGGTGGACCCACCGTCTGGTCACAGGCATATCGAGTTGCTCGACGAGGTTTGTAAGCTCTTTGAGCGGATAATTGGGAAACGCCTCGTCGAGCATCTCACGAACGTGGGGCCAAACCTGGCGAACAACCAGTAGGTACGGTTTATTTCGGGGACGCTCCCCCGTGAATGCTATCATGCACGTGAGGAGCCTCGCGGTAGAAGCAGTCTCGGAGGTCGAGGTGGTGGTGGCGGCGGTGTCTCTTGACAGACGGGGTGCTTCTCTAACTTCGTAGTACTGTAGGGGCTTATTTATCAGAGAGGGCCATGGCTTACACACACACAGCTGTGATCTCCACAGGAGTGGGTTTTAAACAGACCTTATAAGACCTAGACCTAAACCTAGAGGCTGTATGTCTCTTAGCCGGGACCCCTCCTTGAGACCTGGAAGCGAGAGCCATTGCGTCATTGTTTCAATGGCACAAGGAGGCGCTGGAGCAGGACCACGGGTCTGCGTCTCGAGGAATCGAAGTTAGCGGTCCCAACTCCGACGTTGGTGGAGTGCACAGCGTGGTCTAGTGAGTGCCGGGGCCTCGTCGTGAGTCTGGGCGTGGATACCATGACATCTCTCACTGGAGACCATGATATGAGTCATGGCCTCCAGCGGAAGCAAGTGGAACGTGGCGGAAGGAGGCGGTCGAGAAGGATAAAGAGCGTACCCACCCGGTTGAGTTCCGGAGTCTGTGGTGAGTATGCCAGAGACTCATCTACGCGCAGGACAACCGACCTCCATGATCGGGGTCTGAGGACAGCGGGCTAGCAACCCACTGTGTTTACAGAAGCAAGCCATAAGGATTGCGTGCTGTGGGGTTTCATGTGCTTATTCAGGGAGAGCAATCTGTCAAACTTTCAGATTGCCTCAAACTTCTTCCCTAGGTCTAATGCTCTCGCTCTATTGAAAGTCATTAAATAAATAAAAATATTTGGCGCCCAAAAGCCCAAATACACTTTTTATTTTCTTCATATGAGAACTCATTTCATCCAAATCTATCCAGTCATTATAGGCCTGTAGAGGGGAACAAAGAAACATACATACATACATAGATAGATACGTGTAAAACATTACCCTTGCTGACGCAATCGGGTAAATAGTGGACTTTCAAGATCATAGGGGCCCATTATCCTACTGTGCCCAGGGCCACAAATAGTTAAAAGACGGCCCTGTGTCATGTCTCGTATACATTAAGTGGACGAGCAGAAAGAACCATGGAAACACGTGGTTGTATTGATATTTGGTAAGCTTGATTAGGGCAATATCATTCAGTATTTTGTAAATATTTGACTACGTATATGTGGTCAAGTGGATAGTGCCACTGTCATCCACCGAGCCTTTTCGCAACTTAGTTGGGGTCGGGTTACCAGTCAAACTGACATCTGGCTGAACTTCGATATTTTCCGTGAAGCGACTGCCATCTGACCTCCACAACCCATGGGCGATATCGAAGTTCTGTAGTTAGACCGGTCGGATTTTTGATATAGGGCTCCAGCTACCCCTAACGACTGCCATAGATGTTCATATGACAACCGGGACCGACGGCTTAACGTGCTCTCCGAGGCACGGAGGGGTCTCAGTGTCTTAAGAAATGGTCACCCATCCTAAGACCGGCCCGGCTAGATGTTGCTTTGCAATGTGTTAATATTGTCGGTTACCACTAGACCACGCGGCCCTACTGTCAAGTATCTAAAGCTGGTCTGAAATTCGAGGTAGTGGGTTCAAATCCCATTTAAGACAAACCTTTGTGTGATGAGTTGATGAACTTACAAGAACCTACATTTTGATTCATGATTTAACGAATACTTTTCCAAAAGAAGATATTTATCTGAAAGTAATCACCTAAGTATAAAGAGCTTCTCGGTTAACAATGTCGTTATAGTTCAATATTGAATATTTTCACTAAGCTACATAACATTGCATCTGTTCTGAGAGGCTGCATTTTCATTTTGAACGTTCGACCGGTGAAATTTTGTGCTAACGCGAGTTGCATTGCCCCAACAACTACTCTTTACAGTATTAACCTCTGGGTTATATTCAGACCATCTCATATTAGAACTTCAATATACTTGAAATATTGATTTATGAGTAGAATTTGATTTAGACATTATTCAGTTCAGTTATATACAAATACAATAGGTACTTACCTAGTGTAATTTAAATGAATGCAAAGAATGCAATTTCTTTGGAAGTGCATTATAATGATATTAAAGTTGTAAAGTTAATTTTAGGTTTACGTAGTTAAAGTCTCGGAACCATTATATTTATATACATATATAATTAGCTATTATATTTAGCTCTCATAAAGAACGAGTTTCAGTCAATTGGCTTAGAACTGAACACTAATAAATGTGAGATTTTTATATCTGAAAACACAGATAGATTAACAACAATGTCTAAATTTAACTGTTTTGCCCCCAACATAAAAGTTTAAGACAAAACTTCCCTACGCCTCCTGGGGTCCCCGATCTTAGAAGATGGGTTTTCCACTTTTATCGAGGAAAAAAATCAAAATTTTGATCAGGTTATTGATAGTCTATGTAGTATCAGTATTCATTCAGCTTTCACTATTCTTCGTTTTTGTCTTTTCGTACCCCAATTTACACATGCCCTCCGTTCAGGACAATTTGGAAAAATGTAGAAATTTTGGGCAGACTAGGGGGCGAGCCTAGCATATTTTAAATAACTCAATATACCTGTGTACCCATGTTTATATATATATATACATTGCCATGTCCGTCAGTACATTCTTGGCTGTCATTCCAACGGCTGGCTCGAAAAATATGAAAAAAAAATCATGATGGTAGTACATGATCCACATGCACAACTATAACGGAACCCTATTCTATGCGGGACCCAACATGCACTTGGCTGGTGTTTTTTTTATTATTTTAATACATTGGTATTGGTAGAATTTGGGTGTGTAATGCACCTCTGCTGGCTCTTGGGAATATAGGCGTGATTATTTATGATATGATATAAACTTATTCATAAGAGGTGGACAGAGCCAGAGTGTCACAATACACAAGTTAAACTATGAAGTACCTATTTGTAACTAAGAAATTAAAAGCTCCCGATAGCTTTAAAAATACCATCTCTAAATAAATCCAACATACCTTTTACTATCGCATACCGACATTAAATAAACCAAAAAACTCTAAGAAAGTACCTACGTACTTTTACTTGTACCATATATCAAACAAGTTCAGCCCGGTATCCATTAATTAAGATCAACGCAGATACAAAACAATTTATGACTTCATCGGTGCCTACTGTGCCAATTTAATTACGACTGCGATCGTTAACAGTAACAGATAGTTTCGCACACCTACTCCTATACCTACAAATAGGATAAGTCACTTATTTTGTAGCGACCACTTTATACGGAGTTAGTTAAATAGGGATTCAGGTTTCATACAATTCGTAGATGTAGCTCCCGATAAGTGGACGAGAGACCTTTAGCGGATACACTCGTATCAAAACCGGCTTCTGGCCACCTCGCGACTTGTATTGTGTTCCTCAAGTAATAAAAAGGTTTGTACACAAACATTTATTTTTAAAATGTCAGAATGATCAGGGACAAGATCCGTTGCTCTATTTCTTTTATACATGTTTATGAACATAATATATTGAGATGTAACAAATATTTGATCACTTTGATTGTAGCACAATCAACTACATATCTTAAAGGTAGTCGGTCGATCCAAATCATGTGTTCAATCTCTCCTTTTATATTATAAATATTAAAGATTTTGTTTAATGCCCAATCACCTAAAACAGCCTGTCCGATCTTGATAAAACTTGGTATACAGATTGATTTAGTCGGTTGGCATATGTTAGATTGATTTATACCGATAAAAATAAGATAAGAGTAGATAAACTGAGTCCTTAGTCTCGGGAAAATCTTATCGGTGAGTCAAACAGAAAAGTAAACCACACAATCTGAGCTGAGGGCGCGAGCCCACACATATAAATGTACAAAAGGCAAAACCATATTTAATTAAGAAAATCCCTTACACCATTCCACAAGAAAAACTTTGATACTGTACGCTTTACCTTTGTAAAATCTAAGAAAAATATCATAATGAAATACTTTTATGCTGTCCACGACACAAAGTCCGAAATAATTTTCTTTTGGTTACAACAAACTTTTTATAAGCCGGATTATTATTTGCTTTTGTGAAAACAACTTTGTTTTGTTGTACTTCAATCATGCTTGTTATAAGTTAATAATATAATACTTGTTCTATATTGCTGATTGAATAGCGTAGGAGTCGTAACATAGGTATTAAATAAGCCGCATCCGCAAAATCCGTTGCGTAGTTTTAAAGATCTAAGCATACATACGGAATGGGCGACTTTGTTTTATAATATATTATGGTTCTGATGAGTATGAAGCATCTTAGTAGGGAAACCCGGGACATAGCGGTTCAAGAATAGTTTCAAGAACAATAACCAGGCTAATAAATAGCAGTTATTTTTTATAAATTAATTGTAAACCTATGGTTTTACTGACTGACGTTTTTTCCCTTTTTTTTTCAATTCCTCTAGACCGCGGCCGCTTCCATGTCCATTGCTGCGGGCGTCTCTGGTAAAACCAGAAGGTATTCCCAGTGGCCCCCGGCGGACTTTGGCCACCTGTGTGGCCTCTTCGGGGGTTTGGTCGGTATGAAAATTCCGCGTCGTTGGGGTTGGGTTTTATCCCGCGTCAGTAAGTGAATCTGGTTGCGTGCAGCACGCAAGCCTTCTAGCCTGCTTCTGTAAGGACGGCGGGTGGCTATCCCGCCATCCTCAGGCCCCGATCATGGAGGTCGATGGTCCTGGGCGTAGATGAGTCTGTGGCGCCCTGGGCGGTGACAGCGGAACTCAGCGGGGAGGATACGCTCCCTCTCCCTCTCGGCCACCTCCTTCGCGAGCATGACTTGCTCGCAGAAGGACACGGCCGCGTTCCACCTTCTCACGCTGGAGACCATGGCTTGGAGCATGGTTTCCAGCGAGAGGATATCTACGCCCAGACCCACTACAAGGTCCCGGCGCTGACTCGCCCACGCTGAGCACTCCACCAACGTGTGGAGTGCGGTGTCGTCTTCGGAAACCTCGCAGTGTTGACACCGGGGTGTGACCTCACGATGGATGCGAAACAGATAGCAACCGAAGCATCCATGCCCGGTAACGATCTGCGTCCCACGATACGTGAGGTCACCATGCTGCCTCTGCAGCCACTCGTCCATGATCGGTCTCACCGCCGCGATGACGATGGTTCCCCACTTTGGTTGCTCAAGTCGCACCCTCCAAGTCTCCATGAGACCTGGCGGAGTTGGGACCGCTGGTCCTCGATTTCTCGAGTCCCAGGCCTGTGGTCCCTCTCCAGCGCCTCCTTGAGCCATTGAAACAATGACGCAAGGGCTCTCGCTTCTAGGTCCCATGGAGGGGTCCCGGCTAAGAGACATGCAGCCTCTCCGGAGATCGTGCGGTACCCACGTATGATTTTGACGGCCAAGGTCCTCAGTGGCCGATTCAGTAGAGTCGCGTTCCTCTTGACCGTCAATCTCTCCTTCGTATGCTACATAGTTTAAAGTATGCAAGAAATTCATAAAATTCAGTTCACATTTTTAAAAGAATCTTCAATTGATCTCTTAATAGAGCTTTAGCCGTCACAATTTCTCGCTGTAATTGGATTGTCTTTCGAGTTACAATCGACAGTTCAACTATAAGACAATAACAATGTCAATAGACCTTTGGAAAATCTTGTTCAATAAGTAGATACTTATCCTGTATTCTATTTTTAAAAACGTGAAATTTGTTTGTCACATGTCATTATTGACTGGTAAGCTTTCCAGAATTAAGGCTCCTGTAAAAAAAATCTACACAAACTAGGTATGTTTACCTAGAAGTTTATCTATTTCTTAAAAATGCAAAGACAATAAATAGAGTTACGCGTATTAAGTGCCCGCCCATCCTCACTCAACTCAAGAGTCAAGTCTGGCATTTTAACTAAATTTCACGCCAGTTGAAACTTTAAAGTTACTGGAACGTTTTAAATCGAACTTGCTTGGCTATTCGGTTTATTACTTCCATCTAAAATGGAACATAGGAAAGACTGCATGAAACGTGACAATAACAAATATTGCCAATTGTCAGACACTAAATCATTTGTTATATTTTTTTTATTTACGTTGCAGCATTTTTTTAGATTTCTCTTCAAAGATACCTGTAATTTGTTATACTTACCTACGTTATTAAAAAGTTCTTGACAGCAGCAGAGTCTGTCCCGAGAAAAAAAATGTAAGCTGTATCTTACTCTCAATTTACTTAAATTTGGCTATTTAACTTTATTGTAAAGGCTAGTACACGAAAGATATTATTTACGAGTATACCTGTTATTCCAAGAGATGAGCCGTGTTGAAATATTTGACACATTAGAAAATGCTTACTGGGCGGCTACACGACTCGCCGAGTAGCAAGGAAAATAGCGAGGAACATCGTGTGGCCACTCACTCGCTTTGCCGTTCGCTCGTCATTCGCCTCACCACTCGTCGTGCGCGGCGTGTGAAGTACTACTCGTACGTGATAAGATAAGACTTGCGCCGAACTAATATCACAGCGCTCAGATCTTAACTTATCAGCTCACACACGAGTTATACTAGGGGAGCGAAGGGCGCGTATAGCCACTAGGGAAATATTTGCGGCAACACGAATACGACACGGCCGATAGAGCCTATACCTATGGCTGCAGCAATAGGTATAGGCTCTATCGGCATTTCTAAGGCCCAAATCATTCTCACTTGACGAAGCTCCGGCAAAAATACACAGTGCCAAGAAACGGCAATAGCGTCGCCCCCTATTACGTGGGACTAAAGTAACTAGCGGAACGTACTTAGGCGTAAGTAACGTCTCTGTCTAACCCTTCGGGGATAAAGATTTTATATTGTCTATGTTTCTGAAGATCATGAATTTTGCACGTATAAATGTACGAGTATACTTTACTCTAGAATACAGGACAGCAACTGAGTTTTTTCAATACAAAATCTAAACAAAGTTGGTTCTCAATTTCCAAAAGCGAAAATTAATATGAAAGTTTTGCCTTTACGTAGACGACAGAAATGTGGATGAACACACTTGTAAATTATCACGTCATATAGGGAGACTCGGTGGTGCAATTTCATGGTCGAATAAACTACGCGAGCTCGGTCCCAGTGCGAGCCTCACACCACTTCCGCCATTAAACGAAGCTGAATGTAATCATGAATAATTCAAAATGTACTATTTTACTTTACAAAAAAACATTGATGAGATAAAAGTTATAGGTTAATAATAGCAAAAAAAATATTTCAATATTTAAATGTACATAAAAAGTCCAAAATAATCATGTTCAGTATGTATATAAAAATTTATTTATAAAAACAAATATAATACATTCGAACCATTAAGTTTCTATATTATATAGACTCGCCCTCTATATTTCTTCGTGGCGAATACTATGCGGCTCTGACATAGGTTGCCCAATAAATGTTTGCGTTGCAAAAGGGGCGCCACATTACATTAAAACACGTCAAAAACAAGATCTCAGAACAATAACTACAAACAATAATTAGTTCCACTTTTTGCCACGCAACAACACGCAACTTAAACTGGGAAGCTGACGTACAGAGTGGTTGTTAGTGGTTCAGACCGGTTTTCAGCGCTCTATATATACGTATTACGTATTATAGAGATAGTTGCTCTGAGATTCGAACAGTTTGCCGAATGCAAGATATTGTTTGGGAATAATGGTTTACTTTATTCAACAAAAACATTTTTGCCCTTACAATTTCTGAAAGCATAAAAACATGAACTTTTGTATAGTATAATCAAGTAATGGATCTTAACAAATAGTAACACAACATAAATATGTTGAGCTCATAAATGTAAATACAAGTAACGTATATCTAAAATGTAGATATTACTTTTTTTTTTATAAATATACCGGATAAATAACCGTGGAGGGGCTCGTGGTCTAGTGGTAACTGACAATGATATTAGTAGAAAATGTGTTATAAAAGTTAATTATGTTTGTGGATTAAGTAGGAGTGAATACCTCTGATGATGCCATAAGGCGAAACCGGTCAGAAAATAAAATATTTGTGGAATGGTGTACAAATGAGTTTTTTTCAAAAATGTATGACAATGTTAACACATTGCAAAGGTTAAGTAACATCTAGTCAGGCCGGTCTTAGGATGGGTGACCATTTCTAAAGACACCGAGACCCCTCCGTGCCTCGGAGAGCACGTTAAGCCGTCGGTGCCGGTTGTCATACGAACATCTATGACAGTCATTAGGGGTAGTTGGATCCCTAAATCAAAAACCCGACCGGTCTAACTACAGAACTTCGATATCGCCCATGGGTTGTGGAGGTCAGATGGCAGTCGCTTCACGGAAAATATCGAAGTCCAGCCGAATCGCAGTTAGACTGGAAAGCCGACCCCAACTGAGTTGGGAAAAGGTTCGGTGAATGATACCGGACAAATAACCGCAACGCCATCTAAACTCTTGTCTCAAACTGTAGCGCGACTCATCAATAAGTATAAGTCATAGAATAAAAGTAAAACCGCCTCTTCACCTAGTTGTCACTTGGCAAAGAGGTGGTTTTGCTTTTCCAAGTCTAATATGCATACATAGAGCAACACGATCGTCGTATGCACAAAACAATATTTTCCTGAAAATCATCGTCTATCATTCCTCTATATCATATGTCTATTTGTCTAATCAATGTAGTACCACTGCGACAAACGCATTTAGAACCAGATTTTTCCAATAAAGGTGTTTAAGACGGACGTCCCTGAAGAGAAATGGGGTTAACATTGTTGGACGTAATTTCTGGAGAGGGTCATCAGGAAGATATAATGCCATTTCTGTACCCTTTTTTAAGTGCGGACCCACTTAACCCTAACGTGGGGTGAGTTTTCACTTGTATGGTAGAAAATATTGTAATATATAATAACTGTTCGTTAAAAACTATAAACATTTACACGGATATATCCCTAGGGGGTATGTAGAGATGCACTACATAACCACAAGTCGGCTGAAGTAAAAAACCTTTCGTACAGTAGGTTAAGTTTATAAATGTGATTCGGTAAGAATGTTTTCACGTAAACTGTTGAAAATATTTTGATGAAACTTTACCGATACTTTTTATCTTTGTAATGTGTTCTCACGGGAATTGATGAGAATACTATTCTAGTTCATCTTATTCTAAAACTCAACGCACATTAAACAATAACCTTCATTACGTTATGACGCCGCTTAAAATATTGCGATTTATTATGAAATTCAATTTCATGCTTTAAAGCAATTAGGACAACAAGGGAAAGACAAAAATGATTTAATATGAATAATCTCTTAATTTTAAACTAAGCCTAAAAGCTGACACGACGCTCAAAATAGGTTTATACAACAGACGAGACCAGTAACAATAGTAACTATATACTTATCTTACTAGTACGTATAAGCAGTGCTATCTCACTCGGCTAATAACCGCAAAAAATATGTGACGTCAGCGACAACTTGAAGTTGTAAATCAGTAAGGGTTGTCTCTTGTTTGTGACACGGCATTGACCAAAGAGTTGATATTGAGGCATTAACGTTATAATTATTGGTCAGTTCTGTATGTAAGTACTATTCCCTATTCTGTGACAGAACTTGCACTCCGACGTTAATTAGAGCACATTCTTTTGTTTACAGAGAACGTAATTCGAACGTTAGGGTTGTCAGGAAAGTAAAATATATACCAGCATAATTGTGTCTTGGTCAGTTGGTATAACGTTCCTCCTGGAAAGGGATCAGTCGCTGGTTCGAGTCCAGCCCAGGATAGATGTCCAAATATTCAAAACAATATCTCTTTCAGCTGGCTTGAGAGCAGATGTAGGAATTGAAGAGTTAGGTACGTATATACTAACTAAACTATGGGTGCTAACTTTTATACTTCCACGGTTAATTATCTATATTATAGTATCCTCCTCACTTTTACTACCTCACCACTCATAATACACGTAAAGGTAGAATAAAATATAGGTATTTTATTCTACCTTTACTGAGTACCTATTATATCTTTCAGGAGCCAGCCTGAGACCAAACCAGTGCAACTTGGTCGAAACCTCAGGCAATAAACGATATGAACTTATATTTTGATGTTTGTGTTTCCGTTAGAGTATATAGTTGATATATATAGTTATATATAGTTGAGCGAAGCTCCCATGGAGCAGGTTAAATGTAAAATGTTCGGATGTTCGTTTCTCAGCAACCTCTTGACCGATAATTAAATTTTTTCACCTAAATTAATAGCTGATTTCAATTAAGGTCGTGACGAAGCTCAAATATTCAATTTAAATAAAAAAAAAAACGCTTCGCTCAATACGAAGCCGCGCACTGTTTACAGCAGCGTAGCTTTACTTAGTACTTTACTACTTGGAACACAAATATAAAAAATTGGCAAACATTCACTGTGATGGACCAGACATATATCCAGTTTGTGTACAAACTTCTGTACCAAATTGATAAAATATGCTCATACGGTAAAATAAAATTCTTGTACATCCATTTTTACAACATGATAAATGTGTTGTTTTGAAACAGAAGCTGTGAAAACAATTTGTTTGTATCAATTGGAAATATAAGCTAGCCATGCGTGAATTTATTTATCTATACATTTTATTTACTAACCTTTTTAGTGACTAACTTCGTAGCTGTCACTAAAAAGAAATACTATGTGACACAGTGATACACAGTAGGTAGGTACTAGTCCATTTTTAGCTTCGTAACCAGAGACACCTCATATTTGTATATACTTATCATAGTTTGTAACATAGAGCTGTCAAGACTATATGAATATTACTAATAAATTATTATATAAAAAGTAGCCTATGTTACACCTTATTACACCAGCTAACTGCCAGTAAAAGTCTTGTTAAAATCGACCCAGCCGTTCTAGCGAATAGTAGGAATAAACTCACAGACAGTGACAGACAAAAAAATGATTTTTTATGTAAGTATATGATCTTTATTTACTTTCATATTCATTAAGTGAAAAGCTGTTAATTTGAAATTACAAATAGACCCAATTTTTTAATTTTATTTATCTGTATGGATTTTTAGAGAGTGTAATTTATAATGAGAAACAAGTCATATATGTCGAGTGTAAATCTGTAAAATAAACTCCATTAGTAGTTACTAAATAGTTAAAAAAGCATGCTATACACCTCCTTTTTGCCAGTAACTTTGTTAATCACAAATTATAGGGGGTTAGACTATTGCCGCTTATCGGGAACTTTTATGTTTGTCAGAGTATCCTTATCTTGCAAGAAGAACGCTTAGCAATTAAGCTACCGGTGACCTGTTAATAACTGCTGAATTATGAACTAGTCCGAGACGCCCAGGACTTTAATTGGCTGTGCCAAAGCGACTGGCACGTAAGATTTTGTTGCCTTTCATCATTATTTCATCGCAAGGCAACGGGTTACAATTTTTTTATTTTTTTATTATAATATTGCTGTCACTTTTTATTTAATTAATTCGGCCATTTTGTGCTCGGTGACGGCAATAGGTTTGCCCCCTATTACGTGGGACTAAAAATACTGGCTAATTGTGGGTGTGGAATGCAGCTGTGCCTACCCCTTGGGGGATAAAGGCGTGATATGTGTGTGTGTGTGTATTATGAACATAATATGACGCAGAAATTCAATAATATTTGGAACAAAAGGCGTTTTGGTTATACCTACGTATATATAATTATCAAATTATCAAGCCTAGAGTAGTTCCTACTCTTTGTTTGTAAAACATTGGACGTCCATTATATCATCAGTTCATATGTAATTATGTGCCGCATCCCTAAACCCGAGCGTGCACAAAGTTTAAGTTACCCTTTCATTACTTTAATAAATGAAGTTCAGTTGAACCAGTGATCCTATTAAACTAATTTAACTAAACTGTTACGCTTTTAAGACGTCAACGCGTGGTTCTTATAGTTTATTAAAATCAATTAACTTTGTCGGATTGTTTGGCAGATTGAAAGGCTAATCATAAATAATGACTTTTGTTACTTATTCAAAACATGAAATATCGTTTTTGCAATTTGCAATTTTGATTAAAACAATTATCGTGATGGATCTGCAGATATATTTAGAACCCAAAAGCGAATTATGAATTCATATTAATAGTAACAGAAATACTCGATAAATATGTACCTTTTCTGTAAGCTCGAATGCTCTCATATATTACTTGTAAAGAAGGCACGAACTAGCGAGAAACAATGCATATTGCCTGTGAGATTTAATATTTTATTGGGCTGCGAGATATTGAGGATATCGCTGAAACATGACGAGAAATTGAAAATACTTTATATCTAGCACTTACTATGAACAGAAGCAATAGTTCAGTTATTGCAGTCATGATGTATATCGTCTTTATTGCGTGAAAGATATATTATGCCAGCAATATATAATTACTAGCTGATCGCCGCTGTGATTTATTTTAATCGTTCCCGGTTCCCGTGGGAACACATTACCGGGATAAAAAGTAGCCTCTGTTACTCAGGGTGAATGTAGCTTTCCAATGGTAAAAGGTTTTTTTAATCAGCACAGTAGTTTTTGAGTTTATTCATTACAAACATACAAAAATACAAATCTTTCCTCTTTATAATAGTAGTATAGACTAGCGGACGCCCGCCGTTTCGTCCGCTTGACAAAGTCTATGTATACACAAAAACCTTCCTCGAGAACCACTCTATCTATTGGTCAGCATCAAAATCCGTTGCGTAGTTTTAAATATCTAAGCATACATATGTCCATATGGAAGCGACTTTGTTTTATAATAAGTAGTGATAGGATACTGATGATATTAAAATTAATGTTAAGCTTTTCTATTTTATGCTAAATTAATAAAAATAGTAGTAGTGGTCCCGGTTGTCATATATACATCTATGGCAGTCGTTAGGGGTAGTTGGAGCCCTAAATCAAAAATCCGACCTTTCTAACTACAGAACTTCGATATCGCCCATGGGTTGTTGGTGTCAGATGGCAGTCGCTTCACGGAAAATGTCGAAGTTCAGCTGAATCGCAGTTAGACTGGGAAGCCGACCCCAACCGCGTTGGGAAAAAGGCTCGGTGGATGATGAGTAGTAGTATATATTTTACTTAATAACGGTAATTAATTCAAACAAGGCGTAGATATAGTCCATACCTTTTATAGCTGATCTTTTATACTGACGTTTCGAGCCACAATAAAGATATTGAATGAAACCGTAAAAGTTTAATAGCAGTAGTAATGGTTAAGCTGGTTAAAGAAAAAGATGAGTGCCGGAGCAAGCACCATTTTGCTAGCCAGATAGTAAAGTAGAAACAAAACTATTTCTTTGCGTATAGACTTCGAGTTTAAAACGGTTTATTTTCCTTTACAAAGTAAACCCGCTTTACTGTTTGCTGTTAATCCTTTTCTGGTCCTAGATTGGCTAACTGGGCGTGTTAGATCTGGCAGAAACTTTTATCAAAACGTATAGATCACTATTTTGACTGACATCCCACTTATATTTACCTGGTTGAAGAATTATGGCTTAAATTCTTCTTTTAGTTAGTGGTGAATCTGGTTCCAGAGTTACTTAGTTCATCATGGAAGCGGCTGCAGATGCAACACGGTGATCTCACGTATCGTGCGACACAGATCATCACCGGGCACGGACCCTCCCCACTGAGTTCCGAAGTTCGTGGCGAGGGCACCGCAGACATGACCTCCATGTTTGGGGCTTGAGGACAATGGATTAACAACCCACCTACAGAAGCAGGCTAGAAGGGCTGCACTCACCGACGCGGGATAAAACCCGACCCCAAAGATGTGGGGTAACACCCGACCCCAAAGATGTGGGGTAACACCCGACCTCCACGTAGCGGCCACACAGGTGGCCAAGGTCCACCGGGTGATTTATAAAAAAAAAACTTAAACAGACTTCCGACATAAGGACTGTAGAATAGCTAGGATTTACTTTTAACGTGCCAAACATGGAGATACCTATAGGCACGTATGTGGTTTTCTTAACTTGTATTACATGTATAAGTAGGTACTAATATTATGAAGAGGTAAGGAGTTTGTAAGGTTGTAGAGGGTAATCTCTGGACATAGTGATCTTTGAAAAGAAGCAAGTGATACGCCGAGTGTTATAGGCTACTTTTTCTTCCGGCAATGTGTTCCCATGGAAATAGGGGTTACACGGGCGTTTAGGGGACAAAGTAATTGTGGCCTAACTCATCGATCATACATTTCTAGAAATATTTAATCAATAGCTAAACTTAAAAAAAAATTGTGTACACTATACGAGAATATTAATAGTTAAAAGTTCCAATAAATTGCAACCTTTCATGGTAGGTACTATTAACGTATTTGCTGTTAACATTTCTGAACTATATAGTTGGTTCCAACTTTGTTGAGTTACATTCGTTAGAAGTTTATACCTTCAAGTTGTAATCGAGATTGAACATCTGAAGGCAGTAAAACCGGTTACAACGTCGCAGTGCAAATACAAGAGCACTAGTCTTGATCAAATCGTTTTGAAATATACAATGTTATAGTACAGATTTAATTCTCTTATTTTGAGTCAATCGAGAAAATAAAACGATTGCTTTTCTGAACACAATAGCGATCAAATTTAAAATGTAATTTAAGGAAGTATTCTCTTTCAAATTGATTAAATATTTATGCTTTTAATCTACGATGGGGTTCCCTTCGTTGTTTAAATAAGATTAACACCCAGGTTGAATTACATCGCCTATCAGTGCCTTAAATTATTTCTAACTAGCTAATCGCCGCAGCTCCGCCTGCGTTACTTAGTTTACTCGTTCCCGGTTCCCGTGGGAACACATTACCGGGATAAAAAGTAGCCTATGTTACTCAGGGTGAATGTAGCTTTCCAATGGTGAAAGAATTTTTGAAATCAGCACAGTAGTTTTTGAGTTTATTCATTACAAACATACAAATCTTTCCTCTTTATAATAGTAGTATAGATATAGAAGATATAGTATAGATATAGATAGTATAGATATAAAATTTGGAATAGCTAAAATGTCCTAATCAAATTAAGTTTGTATAATTTGGTAATTTGAATGAATGATTTATTTAAAAGGCTCATATATGTTAGTAAAATCTCCCTCAGAACGCGTGGTCCGACTGCTTTTTTGAACTTTTTTTTCCTGTTGGTTCGATTAAGCAGTCGGACTATGAAGTCTTACATTTCTTAAGAAAACATGGTCCGACCGACCGACAAATATTATATATAAATTTTAAATTGTTTTATTTTGATGATCGCCTGGTACTTTTTCAGAATAATTAGTTCAAACATTCAATCGGTTTTCACTGAATTTAAAAGAATTTAAAATCTTGAAGGCTCTTATGTTGTTATGTATTCCTGATACATTTGAGGTTTGTGTCTTTTATAATGGATAATCATTTTCATGTGTACTCCGTGCACCCTGTTCACACATTTCTTTATATTTCATCGGGACAAAAAAAAATGCGCTTAGTAGGGCACTATGGATATCTTACTAGAGCCGCTTGGGTCCCTTAACTCTCTATTATAAGATACACAAACAACAAAAGTACTAGGAGTACAGAACTACATAAGCACTCTCGAAATCTCATTCGAATCTCGATCCGTTTAGTTTATTTAAATGTGTCAACAGGTGTATCGAGTACAAATGAAAATGACACAAACCTCAAATGTACCAGGAATACATAACAACATAACTACTTGGAATGAAAATATCGAACTAGTTACATTAATGTAACTACAATGTAACTAGGTGGAATAGACCATTGTACTTACGACAAGGAAACGTCGGATTAACCGAACCAACAGAAAAAAAAATTCACATGGTCCGATTAGTCGGACGAAGCGGAATTGCGATTCCTTGTAGTACGATTAATCGAACCAACATGAAAAAAAATTCACGTGGTCCGATTTGTCGGACAAAGCAGTCGGACCACGCGTTCAGAGGGTAAAATCTTATGTCTAGGTTAGTATCAATTAAATATTGCCATTGACGCACATTTCCCCCGTTATGGCACTACAATGGTTAACATGAAGGCTATCATTTATATTTATAGATATAGACCGACAGCGTGATATATCGGTGACGGTATGTGAAAAACATTATCTAACTAATATTATATCTTAGTATCTTATATCCTAGTATCTTATACCACAGTAAAAAATATATATTACTTACATTATACAATGTTATTACATAGAAATTACGTTATTTAAGTTCAGGATGCCTACCATTATGCTCGTTTCCGTCGCAGTTATCTCTGCAAATGGGCAATAAAGATCAAAAGCATAACTACGAGTATCTAATTCTTGACTTTTATTGAGCTCAGAAAGAACTTAGCGGTTTCATTAGAGTTTATATCACATATCATGAACATTACCAGTTCTAGTGACTATCAGACGACCCGCCTTTTTTTTCATTCAGAACGTGAAAATAATTATGTAAAACCATTCCAGACCTATTTACTCCGCCGGGCGCCACTGGAAATACGTTCTGCTTGTAACCAGAGACGCCCGCAACGCAACGGACGTTAGACAAAAAAAAATAGACCTATTTACTCGTACTTTTAGTTTATCGTAGTTATTTACTAGCTTTCCCGGCGAACTTCGTGCCGCATTGGTTTTTCTAATGTTCCGCCCAACTTTACTTTTTTTCTTCCCAAAAGAACCTTCCCCTGATAATAACGAACACAACAAAAAAAGAATTAGTGACATCAGTCCAGCCGTTCTCGAGCCATTAATCTCTTAACCAACACGACTTTATTTTATTTATAAACTAGCTGTTGCCCGCAGCTCCGCCTGCGTGTTACTTTAGATCTACATAACATTTTTATTTATGAACCGATTGAAAACCAAACCGCAAATTCAAATCAAAAATTTAAATCGGTTAAACCGTTTCTGAGATTAGCGTGTTCAAACATTCAGACAAACAGACAAAAGTTCTAAAAACCATTGTTTTGGGTTTTATTGCGTTCATAACAATTTCTCTACAACAATTTCTCTATTATATATTCCATTACCCGTTCTGAAGAGCTCTTCAATCTCCCACACAGTGGATAGCATGTTCGCGAGAACAGAACGTTTTAAACGTTCGTTTCTCTGCCGAACGATAGTGGCCTGGAACGCCCTGCCTGTGCACGTATTTCCTCCCACATATAACCCTGGGTTCTTTAAGCGGAGCGTGAAGAGGCACATTAGTAGGTCAAGTTGAGGGCTACTCTCTATAGTATTGTGTGCTGTGAGAGGGGCCCACAATCGCTAGACGTCGTCATGACTTACCACCAGGCGGGCGGCGTCAATTTAGCAAACCCAATATAAAAAAAAACTACGACAAACTTATTATTTGCGGTTGGTACAGTAATCGGGTCTAGGGATCGAAACGCAAAATAAAGTTTGGTTTTTATTGTATATACTTTTCCGGGATAAAAAGTACCCAGTGTTGGTGCACAGGATATTAAAGAATAATGATACCAAGTTTCATCGTAATCTGACCGGTAGTTTTTGCGTGATGCCTGAACAGACAGACAGACAGACAAAAAAAGAAAACACATTTTTGAGTTCGGTGTCGGTCTAGTAACACCCCCTGCCACTTATTTTTTTGATATTTTCAATGTACAGAATTTTCACTTCTACAGATTTATTATAAGTATAGATATAAACCTTCCTGTTCAATCACTCTATCTATTAAAAAAACCGCATCAAAATCCGTTTTTTAAAAGTAGTTTTAAAGATCCCAGCTTACATAGGGACAGACAGACAGGAAAAGCGACTTTGTTTTATACTATGTAAAGATTCGCTGGCCCCACGATATTGATGCAGATTTATTAATTACATGCATTAACTAAATGTAATATCACTGGATCTTCATTCGTAAGTAGAATCTAAAATAAAATCAAAAAGTTCATAGCGATTCTAATTAGTTGTGAATTAAAATATTCAAGTATGTTTTCGCTTGCATATTGAGTTTCATGTGTTGTCTTATATAAAGTTCCGGATCTAGTTTAATACGGAGCTACAACGAGCAGTTAAAGTGTTAGACGACACCTAAGTAGACCAGCAACTTGCAAAATTGCCGATAACTTTGCAACAATGTCCCCTTTAAACTGTGCACACAACTTCTAAAATGTAGCGCCTAATATAGTTGCATAAAGCCTTATCTTACTGAACCAGCCAGTTGCAATTGAAAGCCTTCTTAGGGAAAATAGCCTTTAGGTTTCCACAACAGAATCTCTCCATTATTCAGAAATGTACAATTTTCTCTTGAAATACCACTTGAATCGCCCTAATAAAACTTATAGCTTTCCATCACTTCAGTTAAGGGCCTTTCTATTCTTCGTATCGACATAATAGAGGCCCTGAATAATATTTGACATAGCTAACTCACACAATAGAGAAAAGCAGGCCACAAAGCCTCAAAGTGTATGAGTGAAGTGTATGATGAAATTACTCAGACTATAATAATAATATTGTGCAAACAATTTATTACTTATCTAGATAATAACCATATTCGCGTCTCTTGTGTTGACATGGATTTTTTTTGTGGTTAAAGAATTTTATTTCTCATAAGAACACAGTTCACTTAAATTGAGATACAGAGTAATTTTAAATAAATAACAATTTAGTGCCACTGGGTAGGTACAAGACGCTATTGTGTACAAAATATTTCTTCAGTTCTTTTTAAATACACCTAAATCTTCACATTGTTTCAAAGAATTTGGTAATCGATTATATAGCTGCACTCCCTCACTCCTTTTAGTAAAATCACATACCTTTTTGTTTCATCTATAACTCAAGTAGGACATTTTCTAGAACTAGTAGAAAATTATATTATTATTTTCACAAAAAAAGATTAAATAAAAAATCTCCGCGTAATTGCTAATAATACTTGGTAATATTATGAGGTCTTGCAAATATACCTACTTAAAGTGCCCAGAGACAGCACTGTGCTCTTTATTATGTGGAACTAACATAGTGACTTAAAAGTATATTTAATATCTTCCATATCATTACACTACTTAACATCAACATTAAACGTCATGAATATTTAATTTGTGGAAATTATATTAGGTACTATCTATTTTTCCTAATCATTATCAAAGGTATATATTGTGATAGCCGAGGGACAGACACGTTCACAATTTGTAACTGCGAATTGTCACGAGTGGCACGTCCAAAATCAAAGCTACGCCGACATATTGATCCAAATATACTGCAATGGGACTGAAATGACCGCAACAGTTCGGGTCCAGTGTAGTAACAAGTGGTGATCGTGCTAATTCAACCTGATAACTGCGTTCTGTCATTCCATTGAGATATTGATGAGAATGATGTTATTTATACCTACTTCAAAAAGGGAGGAAGTTCTCAATTTAGACTGTTTTTTTATGTTTGTTAGTTATCTCATATCTTTCGACTGGGTGAACTGATTTTGATTTATTTTTCCTATGCGGTCCCTTTTTTTAAGGTTCCGTAGCCAAAGGGTAAAACGGGAACCCTATTACCGAGACTTTGCTGTCCGTATATCTTGGGCGTCCGTATATCTCATGAACCGCGATAGTTAGAAAGTTGAAATTATCACAGGTTATGATGTATTTCTGTTGCCATAGAGTTAACAGAAATACATCATCTGTACAACAATAACAAATACTAAAAACAGAACATAATAAATATATAAGGTGGCTCACATACAACACACGTGATTTTTTTCCCGTTTTGGTACGGAACCCTTTGTGCGCGACGCCGACACGCACTTGACTAGTCTTTTTCGGGTATTTAAAAGTAGGTTTTTATATCAATATTTGACGTGTTTCTCTTCAAAGATGGTCCCTAGGAGTTGGGTACGAAACGGATAGTATTTTCAGGCAGAGCCGTGGGTATTGCCTAGGGTTGCAAAAGTGTTTAAGTTGTCTCATAGCTTGAAAAACTGAAGTAAGGGCCAGTTACTAGTCATGAACAAAATTATTGCTGTTAGAGTGGAATTCGGATGTTTGCGGCATGCAGCACGCGACAGCTGCGACAAGACGACAGAGACATCGCCAGTCTACTTGTACAACGAGTAGATGTGCGAATGGTGCAATGGGTCACTGTCGCCTTGTCGCAGCTGTCGCATGTCGCAAACATCCGAATGCCACTTTTACAAAAGGGTACGCAATGTTATATATTGTTTTGGGTTTAATGGATTGCATAACGACGTGGGAGCCATAATAACACAAAATTTGAAACGGTCTTAAGCGAAGAGACCTCGCAAATTACAAGCAACAGACCTCCAACATAAATTCAACCATTTCAAGTTAATAAAAATGATTTAAGGACATATTAAAAGGATCTTTTTCTCTCTGGAATCTGAAATTTATAAAGGTGGGTAATAAGTAATGACTTGACTACTTCGGTCGTAATTACTTATTTTAAATTACACGTAAGATGTTGGAAAATAATTTTGATTTTAAACGTTATTCTTTTTAAATAAAGGTCATCATTCACCGAGCCTTTTCCCAACTCAATTGGGGTCGGCTTTCCAGTCTAACTGCGATTCGGCATAACTTCGATATTTTCCGTGAAGCGACTGCCATCTGACCTTCACAACCCATGGGCGATATCGAAGTTCTGCAGTTAGACCGGTCGGATTTTTGATTTAGGGCTCCAACTACCCCTAACGACTGCCATAGATGTTAGTATGACAACCGGGACCGACGGCTTAACGTGCTCTCCGAGGCACGGAGGGGTCTCAATGTCTTAAGAAATGGTCACCCATCCTAAGACCGGCCTGAGTCGATGTTGCTTAACCTTTGCAATGTGTTAACATTGTCGGTTACCACTAGACCACGAGCCCCTCTTTTTAAATAAAGGTACGAGTACATAATCATTTGGCAATCGTTGAAGTTTTTTTAAGGTATGGTAATAAGTACAAAGTTTTTTACTAATAAATTACTTAAATCATTATGTAGTAATATCTCTATGGACTTTAATTAGGTTTACACATTACCTACTAATTCCAACTACGAGTAGGTGGGTTCATGGAACAGAAATGGGGAATTACTTCGATACCTTATCGAGGTCTCAGTTATATCAATCCAATACTCTTATATCCAATACAATACTCTTTATTGTACACAAAAAGGAGATACCGAATTAGGAGACATCACTTAAAGAAAGTACAAATGGCGGCCCTATCGCTTAAAGCGATCTCTTTCAGACAACCTTTGGATGGATAGCGAGTTAAAGGAATGATAAAGATATGTAGTGTACAATTTATGAAACAGAAAAGAATACGGCTTAATAAACAATGAAAAAAAAGTTGGTAAGCCACAGCAGGTTAAGAAAATAGATAATATACGTTATTATTGTAATAATTACCCTAAATTAAATTAAATTATAAGCTAATATCAAATCCTGTTCCTTCCCAACAATGCAAAGCATACAATAAGTACTACCTACCTACTGTAAGGCCGATACCTCACCGAGACGCCATGGCGACGTGGCCAGCGACGTCGTAACATAGGTAGTGCGGCTGTGGGAATTTAAAGAATTATTAATGTTAATTACGTAAGTACTTAACACAAATTAATAGCTTAGGTAGTTTAAAATGTAAATGTTTAGTATAAAATGCTGATATCCGTGCATTAGGCCGATACCTCACCGAGACGCCATGGCAACGTCGCCAGTCGGTCGCCAAGTGAGTTAGCCGTCATATATCTCAATGAGAACTAGTTGGCGACGTCGCTGGCCACGTCGCCATGGCGTCTCGGTGAGGTATCGGCCTAAAGCGTAGCTGCATTATTTCCGAGTGCTATACGCTACTTTTCAGCCCGGTCATGACGTACAATCATACGTGCAGAGCCGCAGCAATCACATACCTATTTTAAGGACGTATGCAACTGCAACTTACTACCTCTTCCCTTAACCGTCCACTGACTCTTTTCCTAACCTTACCCTTAAGACAGGGTAAAATTGATTGTATTGGACACTTCACACGCCACTGCGTTACTTCAGTGCCTGGAGAACTAACCTCCATCTCTTACCATCCCTACTAAGTAGTAGCATTAGTGGGTGATGTAAAATCGAACTATTTGCCTTTCTGCAAATCTTAGTTACCTTTACTTATCATGTCCTAGCAACATAACCTAGCAAAATTACATGTGAATGAATAAGTAGGTAGTTAACGGGTGAAATCGTTATTTTATATTATGCGACTAATATAAGAATAGAATTGCAGTACCTCGAATGGAGTCACGTTTGGCGACAAATTGACATCTTTTGTGAGTATTCAGAGCGATGTGAAGATGTCACTGATTTATGTTAGAACATTATTCTTACTTATTGTGACGTAAACACATGCCGTTCTTCTCGCGCCCGATATAAATAAAGGTACTATGAGTTTATGTATCACATTATTTTTGTATTCTAAAGATGTTTATGGGCGCGTTATGCGTTGGCAGTAACGTTATAGTCAGTTCATATTGAAATGCCAACATGAATAGATAATACGTAGATACCTACAGGACACAGGTTACATAATTAATATATTTTATAAGCAAGGAAGAATGCTAACTTTTTCTCATATAATTTTACAATATGAATCACAAAAACTATCGTTTTGGGCTGGACTCGCGCCAGCGACTTATCCTTTTCCAGGAGGATATAGTAAATCAACATTAGAAACTTAGGATTTTGAAGATAGATGATGTATTTTGAACAGTACATTCGCAAGAATTGCAGAAGCAGGAAGCTTGGTAACGCAAATAGTAATAAGCTGTAGAAGTCGCTCAAACTGTGCGGGGCTTTGAGTTTCTTGGCAAATATTACCACAAAGCGACACAAACTTAGATATTGTCTGTTGTATCATCGCTGTTTTCAGTCGACGCTTGTTTACCAGCCTACATAAAGAAAATAGACCCGCTAACGATTTTCTATAACCCGCTAACATTTTTTCCGTCTAACAGTTGTAAGTTGTAATCGAAAGAGTCCCACATCATCGTGCATAACCACCATAACTAGTGGGAAAAAAAGTTTCCAGTTCCCACTAGTTCTACAGTAGAACTAGTGGGAACGAGTCCAATTTATTTTTAATTTTATCTATCTGGATACCAAGTCACGTATTTTAATTGTAGCAAAGTAGCATCGTATTTGCACGTCGAAGGCTTTTTGTAGTTTCGTAGTCTACTAACACACGCAGTCCAGTGGCGAACGTGCGTCTGCCTGCTAGCTTGTGACGCGCTAGTGACTGTTCGCGTGCGTAGTCTCCTTATTTGACAGATTTAAACTGCGACATTGTTGTTACAAAACATAGGGGCCATTGGGGGGGGAAGTTGTATTACCTGGATATAGTGCCCCCCCCCCCCCTGTACTCTGCAGTCATTCGGTTTGGTGCCTTACTGGCGCCACCCCGGCGCGTTGCTAGTCAATGTAGCAGACTACCGATTTTTTGACCAATTGCAGTTGTAACGAAGTTGTATAGCAGCAGAATAGCGTTTTACGTTAATTTACGCGACTTGGGCCCCTGTCTGTATGTTATTGTTCATGACTATACCGCTAAACTCCGAAATTAAAGAAGAATTTTTGATGTGGTTTTCATCAATAGACTAAACTCAAGTTCGGGTATAATGTAGGCTTTATTTCATGAAAATCTTAGGACTGAAAAAATTAATCGTCACATCAAAGGTAAAAGATTAAATAAAATTATAGTCAACTCTTAGGTTTTCCCGCCTATTTTTATGTACCATTATGTAAAATGCCTAAAAACAATCAGTTACACATATCATTAACATGAAACTACTACATGCAAGTGGAGTTGCGGGTTTCAGCTAGTTTAGAAATTATTTCGTTCGAATAGTAGGTGTTTGAACGATGACTGGCATATAGAGCTTGTCAAAGGCCTCATTATGCAAATATTTCCTGATAGTGAATGGAGACATGGAGGGGCTCGTGGTCTAGTGGTAACCGACAATGTTAACACATTGCAAAGGTTAAGCAACATCGACTCAGGCCGGTCTTAGGATGGGTGACCATTTCTTAAGACATTGAGACCCCTCGGTGCCTCGGAGAGCACGTTAAGCCGTCGGTCCCGGTTGTCATACTAACATCTATGGCAGTCGTTAGGGGTAGTTGGAGCCCTAAATCAAAAATCCGACCGGTCTAACTACAGAACTTCGATATCGCCCATGGGTTGTGAAGGTCAGATGGCAGTCGCTTCACGGAAAATATCGAAGTTCAGCCGAATCGCAGTTAGACTGGAAATCCGACCCCAACTGAGTTGGGAAAAGGCTCGGTGAATGATGAGTGAATGGAGACAATCGCCCAATGTACTTCATGCCTCAACGAGTCGATTAATTATCCTCTTGATCTAATTAGTCGGCACTGCGATCAATCAGTATACAGCACAGACAGGCAATTGTACCCTTGTTTAATTAAAGCTTTAAACTGAACTTTTTTACATTTTTGGTTGGTCACCGACTTCAAATAATTCAGTAGCAGGCAGCATAATAACAACATTTTATTGCTTTTTAGAGATTTTACTATTTTTGAACGCGGTGTAATATTTAAAAAACAAGTATTTATGTAATATATTTATAAGCAGTGAACTATGCTAACTTTTTTGACCGACCGAGCATAGTGAGCGAAGCGTCTACATTTCGAGATTGGACAATTGGCTTTCGTCCGTCTGTCTGTCTGTATGTGTGTTCCGGGCTAGCAGCCACGGTTTGCATCCGATCTTCACGAAACTTGGCACAAGTGTTCCTTGCTTTAAAACATTTTTTTCATCGTGAGCCTTTTTGGATCGGGGGGAAAAAGCTCAAATAATGTTTTAATGCTCGCGAGGAATGACATTTTTTAGATTTCATGAAAAAACTTTCGAAAACTCTAAAATATATGGCAAATGTTTGCCATATTTTTAACTTGATTAACTTAAAGCTTCTTACTGAGTGGTCCCATTCCGACAATTATTTGGTCCTCTTCTGGTAATTTGAAGTCGGTTTGGGTTTGTTTTTTCATTGACTTCTTGTGTTCGTTTAACACTTTTGCGGTTTCATAATCGTTCGAGCCCTAAAGTAAGCTATTTTAAACGGAGCTGTGAGCTTCAGCTAGTTGTCAAATAAATGAATTTAAATAAATAGTAAACTAACTAATAAAAACTGAGAAACCGTCATTACTTCCCAGAATTTGATCCTTAACAGCAACACTATCGTATGGTGTAATAATAAAGGATGTGATTTTTTTTCTAAATCAATGGGTTGATTCCCAGCTAGGATTATAGGTTTTTAAAAAATCTAATGATGAGGTTTTAAGTTTCATCAAAATCGGGCTCGTGACTCCTTTGAGCATTTTTCGCTATTCATTATAGTTCCGGATTTGGTCATCGAAGCCCACTTAAAAAATTCATTCTGTATAAGTATGTTTATCAGTTTTAGAAATTCCATAGCGTATAGCTTAGTTTGGGCTAGATGACGTGTGTAACCCCGAAGTAGTAGAAGTGTTTATTACTACCAATCCCAAACGTAATGTGGGGCGAGTTTATTGCCGTTGACGGGCACTTTGGATAAATTTACCTGAGTCTCGTCCATCTGTCCGCAGGTGCACTGTTTACAAATGAGAAGGACTTAAGCCCCTTTCAAGCTTAAGAGGGCTTAAGACATTCTTACCTGCAAACGGTAACAGGATCGCTCCACATTACGTGGGACTTACAATGTGTTTGGTGAATTTTGGCGTAATACACATCTCTTAAAACTTATTTAAAACTTAAAACACCCCGACATGTCAGTCATGTTTGTAGTTTATTTTGTCAAAGTGAAGTAATAAATGTATTTTCTTTCTTTTTCTTTTATAGGCTTTCGCACAAAAAAAACGAATCAAATACATAGACACAGTTAATCAGATACGCAGAAACACACGTTAAACTTATTACAACACCACTCGTTTTCCATTGGGGATTAAAACACGAGATTCTGTATGTATAATAGTATACATAGTATACTTAAATATCTGTTATAGATTTTATGATAATGAAGTATCCAGTAGTTTAGCAGCTGCATAATAATTCAGACAGTGTCAAAGCTCGGGTGAAACCACTTTGATAACAAATGAGGCTCGTAATGCGCTTCACATAAATTTACGAAGGTAATTGCCCAAATCACTGTCAATGTGTAATGACAAACTCATCTATTGTACTGACTGAGCTATTAATATCACCTCAACTCAAAATATACATAGTATTATGGACATAACTAGTTGCACCTACTTACATAAGTACCAACAAATTCAAATTGCTAAACTGGTAGATACTGAACTTGAATAGCCACATTAGTAATCTGAAGTGCAGTCTTTAATGAACTTATTGGACTATAAATATGAACAAATGGCGGCCTTTTGAATAAACGGACACACACGACTTCGTTCGCTCTCAAAAGACATTATACATTTAAAAAAAAACGGGAACCCTATTACAAAGACTTCGCTGTCCGTCCGTCCGTCCGTCCGTCTGTCTTGAGCTGTATGTCAGGTATGGGTATAAATATTTATGGAGGCTCGTATACAACAAACGTGACTTTTTCATTTTGTGGTACGGAACCCTTTGTGCGTGAGTCTGAATCGCACTTGGGCGGTTTTTAAAAATAGCAAGAAAGAAGAAGGAAAGAAAATATTTTTAATTCGCAAACACAGATATGGCGATTATAAACATCTTAGATAACTAAACATATACACAGGGAGAAAGTAAAAGTAAAAAAAACCGTCGGTTGTATGCTAGTACGCGCCACATCTGCGTGGAATTTGGTCTCCTCTCAGCTTGTGCTGACGTGGACAGACCCACATTTGCCAACGCTGGTTTTCAGAGGAGGCCAGCGACACTGAAAAGGGCGCACCCATGCAGTATCTCACCAGCACAGTATCATGTCATGTACTCAATTCAAATTCTTTATTTTCAGGTCATTAACCCATAAAACACTACAATACAATTAATTTCAAAAAACGCAGTTTTTAATAATATTCTAAGTACAATATTACTATTTATATACTGTGTCCATAATAAGAAAATAAATAAACTAAATAAAATATTCTAAACTAAAAAATCTAATTAATACAATAGATAAGTGACAGTGTGTGTAATGTTACAAATTAATGACGATGGTACAGCAATTTGTAACATCTGTAAAATGTAAGTAAAAAAATTTGTGACTATAACTCAACCATCCACCATTTCTATATCATAGGTAAGTGGATAAAATTTTAAACGAAAATATATATTTTTATTTTCAAAATTAGCATAATCCTAACATTATGAAGATGAAATTCACACAGCGCTGATTTAAACCACAATTTAGATGACAATGATAAATGATATAATTAGCAGTTAAAGTGGATTTTCTAAAATATATATAATTTTGTGGCGTGTCGTTGCCACAGATAATAGCATTACTTAGCATTTTCATGAGGATTAAAAAAGAGCTTTAAGTTACCTTTGTACATAAAATAAAATGAAATGCAAGAAAATGATATTTATTTGTATAGTTCATTAAATGGCTCTTACAAACGTCAGAAAGTACTTAAAATAAAAAATATTATTGCTTCTATATTTACATGTACTGCCAGATTCGCAAAGCAATAAGTAGAACCCAGAGAAAGAACCTGGCAATAAAACTCACGGTCACTGTTTTTTTATAGCTGATAGGTAAATTACACATTTTCTTAAGACAAATGTGGAAGAAGAAGTATATCTACTATATCTAATTTGCTCGAAGAGGTGGGTAAGCTCTTTGAGCGAATTATCGAGGAACGCCTCGTCGAGCATCTCTCGACGGTGGGGCCAGACCTGGCGGACATCCAGTACGGTTTCCGTCGGGGACGCTCCACTGTGAGCGCGATCATGCGCGTGAGGAGCCTGACGGAGGAAACAGTCTCGCAGGGCAAGGTGGTGGTGTCTCTTGACATCGCCAACGCGATCAACACCTTGCAATGGAGCTGCGTTAGGGAGGCGCTCGTGTATCACGAAACGCCTCTCTCCCTCCGTCGTATTGTCGGGGCCTATATCTCGGAGAGGGCCATAGCTTTCCCCAGCTGGCTCGGGCCAGCTTGGTGGGATGTATCGTGCGGTGTTCCGCGGGGGTCGGTCCTGGGGCCGCTTCTGTGGAACATCGGCTACGACTGGGTCCTGCGGGGTGCGTTGCCTGAGGGCGTCGGCATAACGTGCTACGCCGACGATACCCTCGTCACGGCGCGGGGTGCAACGTACCAGGAGGCAGCACTCAAGGTCACGACGGGTGTTGCTCAAGTCGTGGGTCGGATACGGCGGCTGGGACTGGAGGTGGCCTTGCACAAGTCCGAGGTTCTGTGTTTTCACAGACCTTGGAACGGTCCACCTGAAGGTTCCAGCATAAATGTGGGAGGCGTTAGCATCGGCATCAAGCCCTCGATGAAGTATCTAGGGATCGTACTTGATAGCCGATGGAACTTCGGACCACATTTCCGAAGTTTGGTCCCCAAGGTGACACAGGCATCGGTCGCGCTTTCGCGACTGATGACTGATGCCCAACCTAAAGGGACCCAACGCTTCCTGCAGGAGACTGAACCTGGGGATCGTGCGGAGTATGGCCCTATACGGGGCTCCCGTATGGGCGGCGCGTTTGACGGCCAACAACTCAACGCTCCTTAATAGACCGTTGAAGACCTTGGCCGTCAAAACAATAAGGGGCTACCGCAAGATCTCTGGAGAGGCTGCATGTCTCCTAGCCGGGACCCCTCCATGGGACCTGGAAGCGAGAGCCCTTGCGTCATTGTTCCAATGGCGCAAGGAGGCGCTGGAGCGGGACCACAGGCCTGCGTCTCGAAAAATCGATGACCAGCGGTCCTAACTTAAGGTAACTCCGCCAGATTTGGGTGCAAAGGGGCTCTACCAACATCTTTAGGGCCCCAGCGACCTCACCTGCTAGTGGCACACCTGCTGATCATCGGACGAGGCTCGTTAATTTATGGTACCCATGGAGTGGCTTCGGCCCCTACGTGGGTACCAGGTGGTACAACAGTGTTGGTCCGGGGGGGTACCACCGTGCAGCTGTGCTAAAGCCCCCCAAGTAACCCAGCCCAGGCTGGGTTGCGTTAGGGGTTCAGCAGCTGCACCGCCGGGCCCGGGGTGATGTATGGTGCAGCAGGCATGGGACCAGTAGGGGCGAAACGGAGTCTAGTGTGGGTGGTGTGGGTCGATTCGCCGGCCAGGGAGACCCTTAGCAACGGCGTTGCCACGGCCGCCCGCAACAGTCATGGGGCCCGCCTGGGACCAACCACTCCAGGAGGCTGCCCCACCTGTTGCGCATAATCCTGATGTGGGACCGCCGCTCCGGGTGGTAACCGGTGTGGGGTAGCGGCGGCCTTGCATCAGGGGGGTTTGGAAGCCCTTCCGTCCGGCGAGTCGGCTCCGACCTAAACACACGGCTCTAGACAAAGCTAGCCCCTGCGCTTTGTCACTTACTGCTGCACCAGAAGTCGCCCTGTCTTCACGCTTCTTCTTCTTCAAAATCTACAATGGCAGTGCAACAAAAAAAAAGTAAACGTTTCATAGCGGCCCTAGGAAACCCCACAACTTCACTTTTCGAGGTGGAGTTCACTAACGTCCGTGGACTCCATGCGAACCTCGATGCCGTCCACCATCACCTTGAGACGGCACGGCCCGCTGTGATGTTCCTCACGGAGACACAAATACGCCGCCCTGACGACACGTGTTTTACCCCGACTATGTCATCGAGGAACAATTTCGAGACCAAGCCGGGGTGTGCGTGTTCGTTAGGGCGGATGTTTGCTGCCGCCGGTTGCGCTACCTAGAGAACGCCTCCAATTCCGTCCTTTGGCTGCACGTAGACCATGGCTCTATGAGCCAGATCTACGTGTGCGTCTACCGTTCCCACACAGGGGATTCTGAGACAACAAAGCTCTTCCAGTACGTCAGCGAGACGGCTAATGAAGCGCAG